>OY365811.1:21663206-21900656 GCA_959347315.1 Bimastos eiseni
ACAAAACTAGCCGTGGTACCAAGCTTCAGCTGGAAGTGCATTTCTGTGTACAGGGCTGTCTACAAAATAGGTGGTGTACGTATGAAGTGACGTCGCCAGAGCTTGAAGGTTGGGAGGCAAAAGTCCATAAAAATTAGAGTGCACAGGGAGCGTTGTAAGATTATCTATCGGGGTCTGGGGGCTGGGGCGGAGCCCTAGAAGTCTGCGCAATTTGAAGCATTTGATGCCAAATGATGAAGGACATTTTGGGCTCTTAATTGTTTACCTCAAAATTTTCAATTATAAATTTTTCAATTATAATTTCGAAATAAAAATACCTAAATCATCTCTATTTGTGACAAAGTTTGACTACATTATATGCAGAGGACCTAAATTGTGAAATTTCAAATTACAAATCACGTAGGGTACCCTTCTCATAAAAAACTTCTGGGATCCTGGGTCGGGATGGTTTGGGGCAGCTGCCCCATGACCCTCGTGGCGACGCTAATGGTCGTGTGTTGCGTCCTTTCTTGCAGCCATTCAGGTGACTGGCACAGAGTACGTCGAGCGCGGAACACCAATCCAGCTTGTCTGTAACGTCACCGGTAAGCCTGAACCTCCTCTGAACATCGACTGGTACAAAGGTCACAACAAGGTCAAGTCGGACACACAAAGCGGCGTCATCATAACGAAGAAGATCGAGACGAAGGTCCTCGTTTCGATGCTGCTCATCCGAAACAGCCAACCAGAAGACTCAGGCGAATACATCTGCAAGTCATCAGACCGAGAATCCAGTTCCATACGAGTCCACGTTCTTAACAGTAAGTCAGCGAGGAACTCATATGGCGTTATGGCTGCGCTTGAATGCATGACAAGCACCTGCTTTGTGTAATATATATATATATATATATATATATATATATATATATATATATAATGTCTGTCAGTGGATGCCCTGAGCTACACTGGTGTTTGACAGTTAATTAGCCTTGCATAAGTTGGCCGGACAGGCGTATGCTGAACGCGTCTGGCGTCAAAATTAAGTTGCTGAGATAGTCGGTTTCAACTGCGTACAGTACGTAGGCATCAGTGGCGTAGCGAGGGGGGGCGAGGGAGGCGAACCGCCCCAGGCGGCACTTGTCGTAGGGGCGGCATTTTCGGGGAAAAATAAATAATTATTTTTGCATAACTTGCACTCTTCAAGATTCTTGCTGCTGTTGTCTAAATCTAAAGCTTTTTTGCTATTTCTCGACTTAAAACTAACATCTACGATATACCCAAGGACCATCGAATGGCGCCTAGTGTCAATAGACACGCTGCAAAATGGCATTGCCTCCCCTGTCTATCTTGCCATGACTTTCGCACTTATAAAATGAAATAAATTTTGCAATTATAATAATGCGCACATTCTTAGATTGATGAAAAGTCATTCTTTCCTAAGTAAAAAGTTGGAGTAATTAAGGACAATCTCTGCTTAAATATAAATTTGATTTATGAAAAAACTTGCAAAATGCATCATGTATTGGTGCAAATAAAGTTATCTGAAACAGAAGTTTGAGTAATGAAAGACGTTTCTGCCTACTGTGAGTGATGAAAAAATTAATGCAAAGTTGGATTCACAATGGAAATCTAACTTATATAGAAATTGGATTTATCAAAAACTCTTTCTTAATTAGAATCTGGGTTGATGAAAGGGTTATTGCCTAAAAAGAATTTGGATTTTCAAAACTAAAACTAATCAAAATAAACTAATTAAAACCTACTTAAGACCCACAATTAGAGAATCGCTACATTCCAATTTAGCAATTCTTTCAGTTGAACGCACTTTGACAAGCACAATTAATTTTGACAAGGTTATTAGTAATTTTGCTGAGCAAGAAAGCAAGAAAAGTACATTTTTAAATTGTAACAGTTGACAAGTATAATGAAAGTATGAGACCGTACCGTATCCGTATGATAAGTTCATTCATTCATTACAAAAATTTATATAGCGCCCATTCGGGGTTACTACTCATGAGCGCTCCAATTAGTCAGAGTTATCAGTTACTAATCTATTCTAAGTACCATACTTACTATGGTCTCACTATGATGAAATTATTGTTTAGGCCTAGGACTTTCTTTTTAATACGTATAGAGAAAGAATAGGCCCTATGATTTGTATTGTTTAATTTTAATTTTATGGGGACTTTTTATAATTTTCGATCTAGCCTGCAAGACGTTTAGTAACTTTATTGTGAGACTTGTTTTATTTGTTTGTTTTATAACTGGTTAATTTCTTAATTAATACAATCTTTTTCTATTTTCATATCTCTATATCTAATGATAATGCATTTTAATTAGTCAAAGGACATACAGCTTTAATGTCGACAGTGCATGCTGATGCTGTTACTAACTGTAGGCCCTACAATGATTTGAATACTGAATAGGATAATCGTAATGTATATAAGAGCTTAATGAAAGCCCTCAAAACAGGCGCCCTGTGCCTATCTCCTTGTGCATATAGGCCTATATATACAAGAACGAAGTGATGGAAAAATTGGCAGAGGCGGCATTTTGTACCTTCGCCCCAGGCGGCGCTTTGCCTCGCTACGCCACTGGTAGGCATAAATATAGTTGACTATATGCATAGGCCCCTACAATGTATATATATAATTGAGTTGAACCTAAGTACGGATTTTTTATTTTTTGGCCTAATATAAATAGGCCATTTGAAAACGTTGAACAATGTCAATATGCACTAATATGCACCTACACCTACTACCTGAAGTTAGTTATTTATAGGCTAGAGAAAAAATTTGAGTTTGGTCACAGAGAATAAGAGAGAGATTTGACAAAATTATGATCTCACAATTTGTACAATTTGCGTCGTTGTTATGGTTAAGTTGATCTTTGGCCAGAGGGCGGGGCCCTTGATTCAATTGGAAACTGTTTGGTCCTAATATAAAATATGCATGAATGCATATATGTAGGTGATAATGTATGAATGCATATAATATAGGCCTATGCCTGGATATATGTTTAGATATTATATCATATCTGCTTATTTGTTTCTTCGCATGCTCATGTCTATGGATGTGGTGTTTTGGGTTTGTCTTAAATCTAAATTACACCGAGGAAGAATCGTCCGTTGTCTGCTCCACGGTGGTATCGACGGATTTGACTGAATGTGTAATTTTTATGGAGCGCAATGATTCTACTCAGACCTAAATGCATTCTGCTTGTTTTACTTGCAGCAACGATGGCCGACACTCGGCAGGTTAAAGGTTACATCCGGTCAACGAGCAGTTCATTTACGAGGTCACCGATTACACCAATGGCCGGTCTACTGAACGCTTTCACATGCGTCGTCTGTCTGCTACTGATTTTAGTGAGGTAGCGCACAGCTGATCGCATCGTTTTCTCGGCGGCCACACGAACGCAGCCAATGCGCACTGCTGCTACTGCTGCTGGCCTGCTGCCACTGGTGATGGTGTCTGTGGTGGTTGGGGTGGCTTTGAGCAGGCAAGCACGCAGAGCTTATCACTTGGCTGCATAATGATAATGTCTGCATTGCATACGCCAGAGAAGGAAGGAACAATGGCTGGCTTGGTTGGTGCAAGGCATAATTATTGTTCGTCGTGGTGTTAGTTTAAGAGCATCACATCCGTGCAAATGGTAACCGTCCCTTGTGTTATGGATTGATGAGGGTAATTCTGTCCGTGTCAATCCTATGACACCCGGAGTTTCCCGTATACGGTCTAACTCCGTTTCAATGCATCGAGCCGCATGAATCGATCTATGGCCCATGGATCGATAGGCCAGGCATATTATAGAGCCAACGAGGCAGGTGACAACGAGGCAGATGGCCACTCCAATGAAGAGATTCGATCGCTGCGATACCATCTTACGATGTTTTAATATCAGTGGCTGAAGACCACTCATGACTGGACATTGACGGACACGCATCGCTGACGACCTTTAACTGCCCATCCCTATTCCCGATGTCTCACTGATCGTCATTGCATCAACTTCCTATATATCTTCCCAGTGGTTAAACCTAGAACCTCGCCTTTCAAACCCTTCGCCTGAGCTATAACATCTGCCACCCGATCAGACCCTGCAGTCATCTAACAGTCTGTTAACAACAATCGATCAAATGCACCTTGTTTCATACAGTTTATGTTTATCCCACAGCAAAGAGCAAATAGATTAGTGGCCTAACGTTATAGTCCTACCAAGCACGGATCAGACCCAGTTCCCTGTGTTTACTGCGACTGGACTTGTCTCAATAGCTGCCTGGGTCCTAGTTCTGCGGCGCAGTGGCGTAGCCAGGTTTTAGCGTCAGAGGGAGCGGCGCGCACTTTAAAAAAGGGGCCAACTTTTTCAATATCAAATGAAATCATCTAAAGTTATGATTTTAAATAACGAAATTCGTAATATAAGCAGACACTTATTATGAAGCTTTATAATGTGTAAATTGTGTTTAGTACTAGAATTATTGAATACAGTGGAATTTATAAGACAAAAGCATTTAATAGTGTCATAATTATGTACTAATTCTTATGAATGACTCCATTCTGTATTCCAGACAAAATTGTTAGGCCACCCTTTTTCATCTAGGTTTCATTATAGCAAAAACGTCAATTGCTTAGTACTTAGTCCTTCCTGTGTAGGTCTACACATTGGGCAAAGCACTTCCTCCATTCGTCTCTATCCAGCCTCCTCCCACTATATCTCCAGACATTTAGGTCGTCTCTTTTTAATTACTTCGTTAAAATCCACCTCAGCAGCAAACAGCTGCAAACTATCGATCGTAATCAAAGCTGTACTCGTTCAATATGGAACTGATGGCCACTAATATTTCCTGAGTTTCCTCTTCATTTGAACTTTCCATGATGATACCATATTTGGGCAGTGTTCTATACGGTTTTCATTATCTTGTTAACTTAATAAGTAATTAAAAAGTAAATTTAACTTCTGTCCCAAAAATTTGTTTAGAACACCGTTACTGAGAGTCTTTGACCATCTGTGGAATAAATTGAGAACTCAACTTAAGCAGGGAACCAACCCACATTAATTTATCAAGAGACCAATTTAGATTATTGTCGACAATTTTCGGAAATTAATCGGATAACATTATAGTGTATTAAGGATCCATAACTCCGTTACTAAAAATACTAAATTTTGCGTACATATATTTATGTTTAAAAAATATAATATTGAAACTAACAGCCTGACCACCATAGACTGATTATTACATTTATCTCAATTTAACAAAGCAGCGTGGTGGCTTTATTACGAAGAATCTAGAACTCCGCTGTTACAACGTCTGTGTCTGTTTTATAACTTACATCATTCTTGCACCTGAATGTAACCAATGACTTCAAGATAAGATTTGATCGATAGTTGATCATGGTTTACCACCACTCAGTGACTTCACTTAAATGAGTACTATGAACTATGTACTAATGTTCATAGTACAAATGAAATAATTGGAGTTGCTGTATTGTATTGCTACACATACTTAATAATAATAATTAATCACTAATTATGAACAGTGACAGTACTTTGAACTGCGTATTTTTTAAGTAAAGTAACAGAGCTGTAAATGTATGTAAATCAAAGTAACGGAGCTGTATTTTATCAAAATCAAAAAGGATCTAGAATGAAATTTCAGGCCAACTTTATCAAATTTAAGCATTGCTCAATATTAAGAGTGCTTCAGAAGTTCCATGAAAACTGTAAATTATGGACAGTGTATTTTTAAATAAAATGCATGAGTTTTAAAGGTAACTGAAAGTAACAGAGTTGTATTATAATTAAAATATTTAAAAAAACTAAAATTAAATTTTAGACCAACTCTGTCAAATTTGAGCACTGCTGGATATTTAGTCTGCTTCAGCAGTTCCATCAAAATATATCTGTAAATTATTTCTCAATTTGCATTTTCTTTTTTATTAAAACGAGATATTCAGCCAAGGCGAATGTCCGAGGCGAAATCCGGTGATGCCCTAATCTCTGCCTTCTAGAAGTTTGGAGAAGACAATTTTCACATTACAGACAACAGAATTTAGAAAACCCACTGTTGAAGATGAATGGTTTCTTAAAATTATCTCTAAATTTTAAAATTCTAGGCTAGGCATCCTGTCCAATCAGAGCAGTTGACTAGTTGGAATTACTTTTTCAGATCAATTTCTGTAGTCCTTCCAAGACTCTGCACAAAGCTGGCATATTACCAAGAACAACAAATGAACTCAATGGATGACTCTGTGCAATAGATGGCGCCAGTATCAAATGTGAGTAAGCTACCCGAGATAAAATTGTGTGCTGTATGTTTCTTCATGCAAAAGTAATCTAAAAGTTAGCCAAACTATAAAATCACTACGTATCGCTGAGTGCCAAAATTCAAAGGAAAAGAAGGCGACAACCTATTAGATCCGAGGGTTTTAACCGGCATGCAATATTTATAATTGTCTTGTTTGCACAGTGGTAAATGGAAAGTCTGCTGTGATTGGATGTCAAAAATGAGACCTCGGTTGCCTTCTCCTCTCTCCATTTCTAGTGTTAAAATTTATGCATTTATCCATAATGGAACTATATTTTAATTCTTACGCCAGCTATCGATTGGAAAAACATATATAAACAACGCATGGCCAATATACAATTTTTTTCTTAGACCTATGTGCATGCTGGCGCCACCTGTTTCTACTCAAGGAATTGCCCACAGAGTCCCCTATTGGCACAATGAGATTCTACATCCATCCATCTACATACTTAACATGTCTCGCCACCTGCCAATGTTCATTCCTGTAAAGCCAAGCAAAACAACAGAATTTAAAAACTAGGGGTCTATTAAATATTTTTTTCTTCTAGCAATTCAGCAATGTCTAGTCCATGACTTGTTACAGTTGGACTAAAATTAGCAAGAAGGTGAAATCGAGACTGCATCTGGCCATGTTTCACCATGAGATGTTCACTAAGATCTTTCTTGTAAGCATATGCCTTGTCACAAAGATGACATGTAAACTCCCGGATATTTGTGTGCACTGCGAGATGTCCACGAAGGTTTGTGCTGCCACTGAACGACTTTCCACAGAACGGACATCTGTACATGCCTGGCTGGTGCTTCCGAATGTGGCGCAGGTACATGTTCCAGTTCAAAGAAACTATTCCACAAATAGGACATCGTCGGGCATCAGTTTCATCTGGTCTGACATCTGCTGCAGTCCGCACACAAGACTGTCTGGTTCTTGGCTTCTGAAATCAAATCATTCACAAAAAAATGTACCGTATATACTCGACTATAAGTCTATTCAAGTATAAGTCGAAGTGCAATTTTTGTACAAAAATAACGTCCAAAATTGGCAGCTCGAATATAAGTTGAACCCATAAAATCAAAAATTAGTGATAAATCCAGAGGTATAGCTTGATATCTGCTGTCTTTCGGCGGATTTTTCCGCGAAATATTTATTTTATTATGGGCAGATCAATATTCATGCCTGCGGCCATCATAAATTGAAAGGTATAGCCTGATATCTGCTGTCTTTCGGCGGAGAAGTTCGGCAGATTTCTTTGCGAAATATATAGTTTACTATGGGTAGATCAATATTAATGCACGCGGCCGTCATAAATCGAGAGGTATAGCCTGTCCGAAAATATCCAATTATTTGTCTCTCGAGTATAAGTCGAAGACCTATTTTGCCGTCCTGAAATAGTCTTAAATTTCTCGACTTATAGTCGAGTATATATGGTACATAGCAACCAAAGAGTTGATAAAGCTTAAATTGTAGGCTGCATAATAATTATTATATTTTGCAAAATATGCAAGAATTGTACAGGTCAAAATAAAATAATAAAATTTAGTGAAACAGCTTTAAAGATATTAATTCTGATCATAAAGTTGACATCATGAAGTTTTGCAAGTTGGAGGGTGGGGTCACAGAATCCATGATACCATTGAAAGTATTTGAAATATTGTACAAAAGATTCTGGGTTTTTCATCCAACACATCTTGCAACATGTGGTTACAAATTCAACCAAATAGAAGATGTATGGGTAGAAACCGTACTCAGAATTGGTTGAGTTGAGCGGGGCAAAAGACTTTTTTTCTTGAAGATGCTGTCTCCATCAACCTCACACAAACTGTCTTCAGTTCATGCGCTATAAAACTGTCACTTGCCATAACTCGCAAATGCTAATTACATATGAAATTTAGAAAATCGATCTTTTTGCTTAATGTGGGACACTATATGCATGTGCGTGTTAAAATAAAATTCATCAATTAACCCTCACAGAATGGGTATATAAGTAGTTTCATAATGAATTAAAAGTTGCATTATTGTACGAATTGATGTGATTGACACTGACCTGTGATCGTGCATTCCAAATAGAAGTGTTGCTGTTGCACTGAATGAGCTGTTTGTCTGACGATACCTTCTCTGACATTCGCTTTGGTCTCCAATGGCTTGTTTTCCAGTTCCAGCCATTACAATCATCAAAGGAATTTGGGTACAAAGAACCAATTGCCACATTATACGAGTTCTCAGCATCCTCTTCATCAACAATTTCTCTCTTCATTTCAATCACACAAGATTCACTGCTCATCGCCGACCCATTGAAATTAATATTCTCATTCTTGCATGCAGTTGAGCTTGGTTTCTTACTGTCCGATGAAACACTAAAATTACTCTTTTGGTCCAATGCAACAGTCAAAGAAGTCCGACTGTTACTGTTGCCTCCATTGCGCTTACGTGGCACTTCATAGCTGCACTCTATGATGTCCGTATCATCTTCAATTTCCTTAAAAATAACTTCATTTTTTTGAGAACTTGAACTGTTATTGTGAGTACTAAATTTTGTACAACTATCAACCGCTACACAATAACTCTTAAGATTGTTTTTTTCACTTTTACCACATTCCTGTGGGTCCTTGAAACTTTCTTTTCCTACAAAGGTTTGGGATACTAGTGAAACAGAATCAATAGCCTCATCTGTGCAGCTTGAATCTGATGAGGAATTATCAATAGTTTTTCTGTCTGAAAAAATAGTTTCCTTGATGCTGACAAGAAACACTTCCTCCTTGTCAAGTGTAATTCCTATCAGTGCTTCAATTCCAAGTTCATGGCCAAATTGAAGGCCATTTTTGCAAAGAAGTGTCACCGTCTCTGTCAGAAGATCTCGAACCTGCTGCTGTTCCACTGTTAGTCCCATAGCTTAGTTTCTGCGATTTTCAGATTGTTAACTGAATTCAAATTACAAGTACTAGTAAACCATCTAACCTAAAACTATTGACTACCCAATGCTATAGGTCAGTTACAGAAGATAAGAAATCACAGATGAAAAATCTCAAAGTGCCCAAGTAATACAGTATTAATCTGTTAACATAGAGACACTGTCACATTGGAGGAGAAGCCATCTGGAGAAGTCAGAAGCATAAACTGGAATCTCTGAAAAAAACAACCAATGCAGAAATAAACTGTCTAACCAAATTCTTACATTCAGCCATCCATCAGAATGTCAGTCCATCCAACCGTCAATCTGTTTGTCTCTCTGCCCATCACCACCGAGATCTTGTGGTCGACTGCATCTATCTAAACGTCAGCCAGTCTGTTTGCCATCCGCTCATTCATCCGACCATTCACTCGACTGTCCAGCTTTTTGTTCTTGAAGGGGTGCTATATAAATACTCAGAATGAATGAATCTCAGTCAGTGCATCAATCTGACCATCAGTTCTTCCCATGACTCTCTGTGCATCCATCCCATTGCCATTTGTCCAGCTTGCCAACTGATACTGTGTGCTAAGTTCATAGCTTTGGGGACATTCAGCACTAAAAAAAAACAACATGTTATCCCTGATGTGTTTATAAATCCACACTAGAAATTATGATCAAACATTTAACAATGGTTTGTTTCAGTGACACATATATCCCAGCCACTCAAACATCAGAAATGTGCTCCTGTCCAGTGTAATAGGCTCACTTTATGTCAAATTTGTGCATATTTCTAATATTTGTCCATTTGATCAGTACAAGCTACCTCCAGCTTTTCTTTATCCCTTTTCCACTAAACTTTCATCTTCAGTCAACAGTACTGGAAGAGTAATAATATTTTCGGCATGCAGTGAAGCCTCGAATCGGTAATTCCATTGGATCCTAAACTAAACTATTGTGTGTCAAATCCCTGAAGTTCCAATTTTAAGTAAGTAAGCGATGAGATTGCACCAAAGTCAAACAATCACATTCTCAGAATTAGAGCTGTACCGATTAATCGGCCGGCCGATTATAAAGATATCGGCGCCGATATAAAAAAAATTTTTTTAAATTTAATAATATTATTTTTAGTCTATAAAAGCAAAATGATGACAGCAACATCACTGGGTCTGTGAAGGACGGCATTTCGTTCCGTTCCCATATCGTGTCGTCGAGCCAATGGCTTCTGCAGACCAGTGGTGAGACCACCCACTGTGCTAGTATAAGGAATGGCTGGCCAATTCAAGCCAAGGAGCGGCTGGCCAATTCAACAGAGAAAAGGATGAATGTACGTCGTGGAGGCATGCCTAATGAATACATGCTAGCTGTGAATAGGCCAGCTGTTCCTTGGCCTTTAATTGCCCTGGGCACAGTTCGAGGTCGGTGTGTCTAATCTGTATTGGCTGCCTAGGATTAGTCCCCAACTACATGCATACGTCTCCTACGGAGCAAGTGTTTGCTTGCATCACAAAAATTGGCAGTAACAGTAGGTCTATCTTGCAAAATATCTTGCAAAAAAATTATCATAATATAAAACAGTTTTTTGGTACTAAATGTTAAATGCAAAACTTTGGAAAAGAAGCTATAAAATTAAATCAAATATCATATTAATAAAATAATAGAAGCAAGATGTCAGTCTGTCTAGTGTGTGACAATTATGTTCTCATTGCGTCATTCGTTAGATAGCGTCAAGCATGATGGAGCAATGGTAACTCTATGGTAGGCACAGCAGAAGATCAGCACAAACCTGGGCCTGATAACTGCTACCCTCGCAGATGAGGTGGAGAAGAAGTTGGTTGAGGAAGAGTAGGAGGAGGAAGAGGTGAAGGTCCGAGAAGAGAAAATGGAGGAGGTTGAAGTGGAAGAGGTATTATTTGTCTCATTTGGATCATATGAAGGATCTGTGTAGGGCCACAAAAACGCACGAAGAAGGACAGAATTACGCACTAAGAAGTTACTTCCGCTGACAAAGGTTTATGTTGATATCTATATTAAACAATACTATCCATGACCCTGTCTGATCCTCTATAAACCACCCTGATCATAACCATATATCCATAAACTGCACTAACCCTAACCGACCCTCGGGATGCCCAAACTGACCCTAACCTACCCTCATGATGCCTAAGTGTGACCCTGATATTGGGCAGGTATACTCAATCATCACACTCAACTTAACGGCTTTTTAAACACATACATAAAGGAGTACAAGATGACAGAATTATAATTATTTCATAGTTAATAATAAAAATAAAAATAATAATTATATTGGTATCAATAAACAACACAGTACATCATATCACACAGACCCCTCCGGGCATATTTAATTGAGGAAACCAATCGTCGGAACGAACACATTGCGAGAAAGTAAGAGAGAAAAAACCCAGATGTAATAGATTGCCCAATTACGTACTCTGCAACCTATCTTCCTGATGCCAAACCTGATCCTAACCGATACTCACAATCACATATGAAAGAAAATAACAAAATATCATTCAGACAAGTCAAGCATGTTTTGAACCATGCGCATTGGGTTTTGAAAGTGTGTGTGCGGTCGAGGGTTCGCCTAAGGGCAAAGATGTTCCACAGCAGAATTGTGTCTAGTGCGGGAATGGGTAAAATGCTGATTGCCGTTTTTATAAACAACAATATGAAGAAACTATCGAACAACTTGAATTTGCACATATCATGAATGCATGCCTATATTGTTTTCTGTTAACGATGCCAACACTAACTAAACATCAACAATATACAGAAATTCATGAGCAATTTTTACTTGCACACATCACAAATGCATTTTTTCATTCATATTTCATTTTTTCAAGTCTCTGTCAGAAACACTAACACAAACATTGTGAAACCATCGTGGGCAAGTGTCACAGTGGATCCAAGGATTTTTTACGTTTTTAAGTTATGTGTTATTTCCAAAGGAGGCTCTGCTGCTGAACCAGAGTAGCAGATGTCATTTCTGATTTCGAGCTCAACCGGAACTGGCGCTTGGTCCTGCTGTGCAGGTGGATGGTCATTACAGTGAGAAGAAATGATTTCCTTATCATCCCGCAGTGCCAGAATCACATTCTCATCCATGATTCTTGGTGGTTTCCTTCCAGATGTTTTGTCAGCCCGTTTCCTCTTGTTCCGTCGAAGCTGGGTTAAGTTTAGTGGGCGTTTGGTTATGGTGTCAGTGACAACTGTTACACCGATTGCCATTCTTGCTGCAACAATGTGATAGCAATGTGACTTTGCTGGACACGAACAAGTGGTTGTTGGAAAGAGTCGGACGACATGTGGTTCCTGATGGTGAAGATAGAGAGCTGTGGATTCAGTGCTAGTTTGTTTGCTTGGATGATCCTGGATGCTCTAGTGGTATTTCACGCAAACAGAGCCAAAGTTTAATTTAAATAATCCAATATTTGGCCAGTGTTGAATATGTTGGTTGGATGATCCTGGATGCTCTAGAGGTATCTTCAGGCAAACAGAGCAAAGTCCATTTTAAAATAATCTAATATTTGGCTGGTGTTGGGAGAAGATTCCATATATGGGATCCATTACATCGAATAGACAACAATCGAGTACTTGTGTGTGCATAAGGAGGGTCATAGGATGTCAAGTTTGTTGATAAGAATCATGCTTAAATGGAAGCTGAACTGAAGAAAAGAATTATGTTACAGGTAAATTACGATGCTAAATTAAGGTTTTACCTGGAAATACATTCTGCTGAGTAGACCACTGCCACATTTTCTTTCTTTTGCGGATCCACAGTAATACCAACAATATCCATCAACTTTCCAGTCATCCTTCTGAACGTCTTCTCACCATGAATAATGAATAATTGCTCCACCTGTCGGTCGGTTCTCAATTGCATTTACTGCTTGAGTAGTAAATAAGTTGTAGATATCACTCATGTTTTCACTATATTCAAATCAAATGTATCCTAACTTTCCAAATTTTGACATTTCATTTGGGTGGTAGGCTTATATATAGGCATACGGTGTCTAGAGACACTAGATAGAGTCAGTCAACCATTTCTGATTGACATTACTGATAAACAGCGCTGTCTGTTTGTTGATTTTAATTAGGGCATAACCGAGTAGACAATTTCCACCGAGTACCGAATCCAAGTATTTGGATGAACTATTTGCCGGATACGGGTACGAACCGAATAGCAGCGGCAAATCAGGCCAGTGACTGCCAGCGAGTACCATCCGTTGGCAAAGCGTAGTTAACCTGCTATGTGCACAGCTATGGAGAACTATCTATAGTCAATGCAGTCTGTAGCAATATCATTCGTATCGTCACACTCTAGGCTTATTTGTGAAAAAATGTAAAGCCTTGTTATAAAATTTGAAATATGAAGTTATCAGCGACATCTTTACTCTTTAATGTTTACCGGAAAGTGGGTGGAACCAACTCATGCAGGAAAAATAAGTTTAGGTCTGAGGAATGCAACCAAAATAAATTAAAATATATAAATTAACGTAAATATTTTAAAGAAACTTCAATGGAATGTTAAGTTCATGTTTAATTAACCAATACATTTTTTAGGCATATGATGATCAATGCTTCATAAACTGTTTGTTGATTTTAACTATATTGAAGACAACAAAGCTCTAATTAACTGTCATTAATGCAATAAGTACATTGATTAATGCTTCATGAACTCTGTCTGTTGTTATTTAAACCAATAAGGTTGAAAGGCTTCATAAACACTCTGTTAATTTTACCAATCAGCATTTTACCAAATAGCATCTTACCATTCACCATGCTGATTGTCTGACCAATCAGCAAGTTCCGATCAGCATTTTATCTACCCCGATCAGCAGATGTGCATTTACCCGTGCACGTCAAGTGCGGTGGAAGCCGCGGAATCTTCAGCCGCAGAAGATACGGGTGCGTAGCGAATCGCCGAAACCCGAATCCCCGAAACTGATTTCCGCCGTATCCCCGAAAATGAAGCTGGATTGATGAAAAGGTTTCTGTTAAAATGGAAGCTGGATCGATGAAAAAAATCACTCATAAGCTGGATTGATGAACGAATTGCGCTGTTTTGAGACAGTTAAGCGTTTTTCATTAGTACATTGCTGTTTTCGGGGAATCGGGCTTTTTGGCCTTTTCAGCGCTTTCGGGGATTCGGGTTTCGACGATTCAGGTTGTTCCCGGAGATACGTCCATACAATAACGAATAATAATTATTATGCAACATACAAAGCTGTTCAACACTCACGAGTGTTTCATTACACTGGAGACTCCCATAAACTGCATAAACAGAGCAGAGTGCACTTTAGATGGATAAATAAACGCCCAAACGCATAATAAAATCAAATATAAAACGTTTAATACCTGTTTAAAATATGTAACAATTTATTCGCTCTAAAAACGAGCATCGCTCGAACACGGACATGTGCTGAAACACATTTGTAAAATCGCCCAAACTAGCCCAATTCTTAGACGTTAACCATAGCACCAAAGATGGTAGACTAATGTAATGTGATGCAATGTAAATCTTCGAAAATTTCTCTGCGCCCACAAAACAAAGATGGCAGAGTCGACTCTACCATATTGTTTTACACCCTTGGAAAGAGCAGCTCAAATACTATTAACTATAACAAAAAGTTGTTTTTGAGTGAAGTGCTCTCAAAACCAGCCATCACAAACATGTCCAGAAACATGCAATGCAAATGCTGCCGAATGTGTACTTAAAAATGCTGAGACATTAATAGAAACGCTCACTGTCGAAAGCAGTGGTCATTTACGTTTATGCGAGTTTTCGTTTTCTCATTTCTCTGCAGAGGTGCAAAAACCAAAAATAACAAAATAAAAAGTTGGACTTTTGGTTTTATTTGGTTTTTAGTTTTGCTTCGGAATTTGTCACAACAGTTTTGTTATAAAAAGCATCAGACACAGCATGAAAAAGAGCTCCAACTCGATTTTATGATTAATTTAGCTTGATTTCGGACTGAATAGCACACAATTAGTAATATTAGTAAATTTAATAATGATATTTAAAAAAACCATAAATTACCATTTTTTGGAACTTTTGGTTTTTTGTCAAAAAGCAAAAATACAAAAAACAAAAGACAAACATGTTTGTAGGCTTTTGCAGCCCTGCTTCTCTGCCACAGGTTAATATTAAATTAATCAGTTGCATGGGGGCGTTCTGTATACTATAATAGTGTAGTAACGATGCGTCTGTGTCATCGTCCTCTTGCTTGCTACCATTTCTGTGGGGGCAATGAAGCAAACGAGAAACAAACGAGATTTCATTGATCACGCAATGTCCGCTGTTTAAAACCAATATTTTAGAGCATTGTGCAACCTTGAGAAATCCAGTGATATTAACAAACACCTGGGTTTTATTATCATAAGTAAAAAGTTAATATGGGAGTTCCAAAGTTTTACAGATGGATAAGTGAGAGGTACCCGTGTCTGAGTGAAGTGGTTAAAGAATACCAGGTCTGTAATATGTTGGTTTATAAGACATTGTTCATTTGCTATATCGGCGTATTCGGGATCAATCCGAATCATCGAAACCCGAATCCCCAAAACGCTGAAAAGACCAAAAAGCCCGATTCCCCAAAACAGCAATATACTATTGAAAAACGCAGAACTGTCTCAAGACAGCGTGATTTATTCAGCAATCCAGATTCTGCATGAATTCTTTTCGTCGATCCAGCTTCCATTTAAGTAGAATTCTTTTCATCAATCCAGCTTCGTTTTCGGGATACGGCGGATATCAGTTTCGGGGATTCGGGTTTCGACGAGCGCTGATAAGATACCAACCCAGCCATATTCCATAATGCAATGCACTCAGTAAGTAATTAATTAATTTTACAAAACAAATCCGCAGGTGCCAAACATATGTAAATGACTTTTTACAACCTGTGCCTCACTCAGTGTCTCTCGAAATGTTACGGAAATGTAAGTTCATGGGCGTTGTCTCTCTCCTCTGTTTGATTAATGCAGAGATCATCCAGGGTTCGGGTCTTGGTCCACCCAACTTTGTTGTTGCCATCTCAGGCCTCAAAACTTCTCAGCAGCGCCAATAAGCTGCTGAAGTATGCGGATGATTGCAATGTTCTGATCCCTGCCTCAGCTGTTGCATCTACCAACTCAGAGCTAGTCCACTTGCAGGCATGGGCCTCTAGGTGTAATCTCAAACTTAACACATCCAAACCTAAAGAGATGATTGTAAGTAGACCTAAAGCCAGAGGTGATGCCTTCCCACCTCCGATGCTTGGATTCGATAGGGTGAAGGAGGTGAACATTTTGGGGATTGTACTCACATCTAGACTTCGCCCTGATGCTCATATCGACTGAATCTGTACTAGGGCTAGAAAGTCTTTCTATGCCTTGCGCGTCCTTAGAGCCCATGGGCTTCATGGCGTGGTCTCCATGATGTTGTGCGGGCTACTACTCTAGCTCGCCTTCTGTATGCGTCTCCAGCATGGTATGGTTTCACTAAATTAATGCAACCCACCATGCTCGCCTCAATCCTGTTGTTCGACACGGGATGCTCCCCTCTGAACAATTATCATTTGCTGAACTCTGCGAACGAGCCGATGTCTCCCATTTTAATTCCATCCTCTCTAACCCTGACCACATTCTAAGAAATCTTCTTCCTCCTATTAGGAGTGTTGAGCACCAGTTGCGATCGTGTGCTCACAACAGTTCTGTTCCCCGAGTTAATGATTTCACCGGGTGTGGCTTTATTATAAGATTATTGTATCAGCGCCTTAACCCCCATTGACTTTTCCTCCTGCCTGGCCCTCACAGTTTCTATTCTGGCATTTTTATATTTTATATACTAATTTTTATACTTCCGACAGATTGTGTATATAGATGTTTTGTTTGTACCTGTTTATTTGTACATGTCGTGCGTTTGCAGACGTCTGATTAAAGAATATACTTACTCACTTACTTACTTACAATTTGCTTACTGCCATTGTGCTTGAAAAACACAAGTCAAACTCAGACTAAATAGACTAATGACTGTTTGTAATGACTCAATTGATCGATCAATTACGCCTAGCCCAACACATTGTTGGTCCTACCCATAGCTGTGGGGGTTGGTTTGACGTTATTCTTACACGTGATGATTGTACGCTGTTGGACCTCATCATCCATCCACTAACCATCTCTGACCATGGCCTTGTCGCTGCCATCACCCCTTTCTTCATAACGCACCCTCCTACCTTGCCAGACAGGTCTGAGGTTGGAGGAATCTTGATCGGGATGACTTCCGTTGGCACCACTTGAAATACCGGCCGTTGTCGACCAGCTCTTGGTTGCTGAAATCTTCGCAACCTACGAAGCAACTATGGTCAGCATCATTGACAGGCTCCTTCTGCTGCGCCTGACAATAGTTCGTCGATCCACACTCTCATTGTGGTTCAATGTGGAGTGTTGCCATCTATGCTGTCAGGCCTGCTGACTTCAAAGAGCATATCGTGGCACCAAGTCACCTGTTGATTGTTCTGCCTGCGTACAGTTTGTGCGAGACATGCATCGCTGTTACCGGGACAAGAGCTTGCCTATTGGGAAGCGAAGATCGTCGACAGCGCGAAGGACCCTAAAAGTTTATGGGCCCAATTTGACGCCCTTCTTGGCTGCTGACGTGCTGCTGCATCTTTCACAACTGATGACTCTAGCTTCCTTCACCGCTAAGATCGCCGGCATCTGTCAGGACAGCGCTGACTCTACTCCAACGGTTTTTCACCCTACTGACTGCAGACCATGACTTTCATTACCGGTGCTGAGCTATGCCGCATCATACTCGCCTCTGCACCAAAATCATACGGGCTGCTTCATCTTTCACAGCTGATGACTTCACCGCTAAGACTGCCGCATCAGTCAGGACAGTGCTGACTCTACCCCAGTGGTTTTTCACCATACTGACTGCAGACTGTCTACCATGACTCTCATTACCAGTGCTGAGCTATGCCACATCATACTCGCCTCTGCACCAAAATCCTATGAACTTGACCCTCTCCCGACGTTTCTGTTTCAGGAGTTTGTCGACGTTCTGCTACTGTTTCTCACCTTTCTCTGCAACTAATCTGTCCAGGACTGAGTTCTACCGCCATCGCAGAAACGCTCAATTCTGGTTTCTATTCTCAAGCATAGTGGACTTTATTCACCTGGTCCTGTAAATTTTCTACCGATTGCAAATTTTTATTATGTTTATGTCGAAAATCATCAAAAAGATTGTTGCCTACCGGTTCACGTTTTATTTAGAGTTAAATAAGTTGCTTCTGGAATGCCAATTTGGCTTTTGGAAAGGTCACTCCTCTGAGATGTTCTGACTCCATCTCCTTTCTGACATTTATGCGGTTATATAGATCAGTGCTCTCCAAAGTGGTGGATCGACACCGGTTCGCGAGCCCTATGTTGCCGGTCTGCAATGTGAGTCAAGAAACTAGGGGAAAAAGCTAAATGTCTTCTCATTTGGGTTTTGTTTAAAACTTTATTCAAAAACGAGATTGTCTTTTTCTTAAAACCTGATATCCTCACATTTTTCATAGTTAACTAATGACTTGGCTTCTCTCCATTGGCTTCTCACCCATTAAAGGCGTTTCCTTTCTCTTGTAGCTTCCACGCATTTTTCAAGTGACTATCAAAAATGTGTGGATTTCATGTTTTAATCCTTGAACCCGACAGACAGGATGGAATACCGGCTTCATGCATATTTATATGTGTATGTGTGTGTGTGTGTGCGTGCGCACGCACATACGTATTTATACATGTATACAGAGATGTATGCATACATGTGTACATACATTCATGGCTAAGATGTGCCGGGGAGGGTCCATGGATTATTACACCAGGAAGTCAGGGTTCAAAGGGTTAAGAGTAGGTCTATAGAGTAGAAGAAGTAACTTGTGTTAGCTCGTAGTATGGTGACTAGTGAACAGGTCCACCCTTCGCATTATATGGTTACTGATAGACAGATAAGTGGACCGGTCGACACCAGTGTCTCCGTCATTTTGGTAGATTACGCTGTCAAGATGCAACAATTTCACGATAGTTCTTTTCAATTCGGAGAAATAGTTGCCGAGTTGACCTTGCCGGATTATTTATCATACAGTCTCAGATACACTGCATATTGAACGGTTTTTATTCGAATTTCTGATGCATCTCAGCGACTGGAACGGTCCAACTCACCCCAGCAATGGGAGGTGGGTTCTAGCCAACAGGTAGGCCCGACCAACTGACCTACATATGCCATC
Organism: Bimastos eiseni; assembly: GCA_959347315.1. NCBI lineage: Eukaryota > Metazoa > Annelida > Clitellata > Crassiclitellata > Lumbricidae > Bimastos > Bimastos eiseni. The sequence goes on from OY365811.1 coordinate 21,682,640, forward strand.
CTCGCTGGGAACTTGTAATAGCCCGGATGAACGATTTTGGAGCTGGTCGTTGGAAGAGCTCCAGTACTGAAATATGGATAGAAAACAATCGCTTCGACCTCCAACCGACACATGTTCTGTACGCGGTAACATAATGGAATGGTCTGAGATACCAGAAATATTGGATTTTATCTTCTCTTCAGCGGATACAAAATAATCTTCCGCACTACTGAAGACTGTAGCAACGGAAATTACATCTGCTGTGCTGCAGAAGCTTCTCTATCAATGCTAGTCAAGAATCTGTTGGTTGGGTGTGTGCGCCAGCCTGCCACTGAGGCTGTCAATAAATATCGAAATCACCGCCCGAGTACCCGTCGACCCGCGGAACGGGTACCCGACCATGCAGAAATTTTTAAAGAAATGTAGGAAATTGCACACTTTTTACGGAATGTCGGGCACCCGAGAACCGATTACATTGCTTGGGCAGTTAGCTAATATGACCAACGGAACTTTTTGTGATATATGTTTAGGTAAAATATTGCATTTTAAGGAATGTTGGGCAAGAGAGGACCGATTTCATTGCTCGGGCAGTCGGCCAATAGGTCCAATGGAACATTTCTGATATATGTTCAAGAAAAATCCCGCATTTTTACAGAACGTCTGGTACCCAAGAATCGATTTCATTTCCCGGGCAGTCAGCCGTGGGCTGGTAACCGGGTACCCAGGTACTAGTGTTGTTATCAAAAATGCAAATGGCCATTAACGAAATGTAGACGTTCCTGTTGACGATAAAAAAAACTAAAAAAAATTGGAGGCAGTGAGAACTAAAATATAAAAAATTTGTAGCACTTAAAACTGAAACAAAAATAGATGCAACTAAAACTAAGGTGATATTTAGCCGAAATAAAGCAAATATTTCTGCTTGAAAATGTTCCTAACTTAGGCACGTATTCGTTGGTTGCATGATTTGTTCATAATTCTACAAGTGATGTGACGTTATGCCATATAGTACCTCTTGTAGTAATTGTTCATACACACGTGGATAATAAGATGTCGCTACTTCCGATTATCGTTTTACCACGAATTCGTTAGAGCTGTACTGATTAATCAGCCGGCCGATTACAGAGATATCGGCAGTATCGGATATCGGCAAGATAATCGGCGCCGATATCAAAAATTAGTTTTTAAATTTTATAATATTTTTTTAGTCTATGAAAGCAAAATGACGACAGCAACATCACTGGGTCTGTGAAGGACGGCATTTCGTTCCGTTCCCATATCGTGTCATCGAGCCAATGGCTTCTTCAGACCAGTGGTGAGACCACCCAGTGTGCTAGTATAGACCGTGGGAACGTGTCAACACACAACACGTGCAGAGTGAGTCATAGTGCCTGCTTAAAGGCCAAGTCAAACCAAGGAACGGCTGGCCAATTCAACAGAGAAACCGATGAATATACATCGTGGAGGTATGCCTAATGAATACATGCTAACTGCCAATCAGATCTCCCCAACACTTGTCAGTGGCCTGAGAGGTTGAGACTAGATAGGACAGCCGTGCCTTTAATTACCCTAAGACTTGCGTAAACCATGCACTGCTGCATTTCAGCTGACTCGTGAGTTTAAAGTGTAAATCTGTTTTCTTTTATTGACAGCTTCCAGAATTTGATAACCTTTATCTGGACATGAATGGAATTATTCACACGTGCTCACATCCAGATGATAACAATCCTCATTTTCGAATAACAGAAGAAAAAATTTTTGCTGATGTGTTTCACTACATAGAGGTAAGATAACCCTTTATAAATCAGCCATGCAATGACATTAAGTAGTGGTGAGAATATTTTTATAAGTAAATGTACTGCAGGCTAATTACAATGCATAACTTAGGAGCTATAGTCAATATCTTGTTGTAATGTATGATTGCTGCGTGGTTGTTGGATCGCTAACATGGTTTATGTTATATTGAGCATTAAGAAATTTTCATCGTCATTCTCCTGTCAGACTCTCTTGCTGGAGCGCCAGACTCTATCAGTATGTACTTTGAGTGACTGTGAGTGATACAGATATACAGATTAGTAGGCCTATTTTAGTTTCATAACCCACATTGGCCACACATGTCATCTTTAACCAAGCCTGTCCGAACATTGACCATCTTGTTGATCGTCATTGTTCAGATTTATCCAGGAGTGCAGCCCAAGAATATGTTTGACTTCCAGGTGCTAGATGCTCACCTACTGACTGACCTTTTAATGATTTTATCAGAGGTGAGAATTACTTGGTGCTTTGAGAGTTCAGTCAGCTCAGTGTTATTATTCATTTCCATCCCGGTCGGTCAACTGTGTCTGGGCGAGACTCCCGGTGAAGACCTTCTCCAGCATTCACGCCGAACAGGTGTACAGGTTTCAGACTTGAGCATCAGTTTGAGTAATTGATAGATCCTATAAAAGGTGATGTAGATATTTTGGATTGCAACTTTTGCACATACAACATACAATGTGTTTGCGTTATTGTGGTATTTGATTGCCTGTTATATTGTTATACAATCCCTATTACTGAAGGTGCTTTTCCGAATGATCAAGCCAAAGAAAGCTTTCTTCATGGCTGTTGATGGAGTGGCACCTAGAGCAAAAATGAACCAGCAAAGAGGAAGACGATTCAGGTTTCTTATTTGCACATTTTAAATTTGTCAGTTTTTCGTATTTTATGAAGTTGGGCATAACTGGAAATCGCCTCAGACATTCACCTCGGCTGATATTCAGAAGTATTTGCCTCAGCAAAATTACACACACAAATAGCTAAAAATGAAATTTTTTAATTCAATAATTTTTTATAAGCATTTAACAATCTGAAAGCAAACATTAAACATTTAAAGCCACATTAGTAGTTATTACAAGCGCCAACATTTATTTGGCTAATTTTTCATTACACGAATTGGTGAAAATGATGAAAGTCAAAGTTTTGAAGCTTCGCCTGTGGATGATATACACCGGGCCAAAGTTGCCACTACTATTCGGTTCATACCCGGTTCCGGCAAATAGTGCATCCAAATACTTGGATTGGGTACTCAGTGGAAATTGTCTACTCAGTTATGCCCTATTATAAAGTTTCACTTGCATATTCGTTTTGTTTTGTGTACATGTACAGTAGTGAAGATTCATGTTGGAAAAATTGCCATTCTTGACATTAGACTTTGTAAGGTTGTTCTAACAGAAACCAGTGACCCCGTCATGAAATTGTGATACTGTTACAGACTTTCTTTTATATTACTAGATCTGCTCGAGAGGCTGAAGAAATGATCAAGCAAGCGATACAAAAGGGCGAGACTTTACCAAAAGAAGAAAGATTCGATTCCAACTGCATTACTCCTGGTTTGTACTAGCAATTCTATATTTTATGTGAAATAACATATGTTTCATTATGGACTGTTGATCACAAAAATGACCTTGATATTTTCTTATCAAGCAAAGGTTATTTTAAATCACGTATTTTGGGGATTTGCTTTAACAGTTTAACCTTTTGCCATGAACCTCTAGTCAGTTCTTTTGCATAAATCACAGTGCAGCGTGAACCCCGAGTTAACTCGTCAATTATGGTGATTAAAAAATGTTTCAAATAGTGCTGTCTGAATCGTTTTCGAATTGAGTGTCGAAGCTCTGCAGGTCCCTAGTTTTAAGTTGAGAATGAAATAACATAAATAATGGACCAGAATGAACAGACACAAAATTTATATCAGCAACTGAATTAGCTTTTTCTCTAGCACAGTTTTGGTTTTAGGTATAGCCAAAGAAAATTTGTTGAATAAGGCATTAATAATGGATTGCAATGCTCTGGTTGGATAGAATTCAATACTCTATTAATCATATGGCTTAAGACATTGTCAGTTAGTAGAAAAATGATTTGAGAAACATGCTATGCTTTGCCATCATATTCTGAATATCCATTGTAAATTGAAGCACATTTAATTATTTGCTCATAATCTACTAAAAAAAATCCCACTTTTCTGTATTGTTCATGTTTAAAAAGATATTAAATTTTAACCTCTAAAAAAATGAAAAGAAAACGACATGAAGTCATGATATCAACTCTTCTGTTACACTGTGAACCAGATTCACTTCACTTCAGTATAATTTGCCGCTATCACACTATGCATTTAGAAGAGCAATCGATCTACATCTAATGAAAATAGAATGATATAAATTTAATATTCAATACCTATTTAGACGTTAGTGAAGCTAAGGGCTCTATTTTATTCCTTGCTAATGTTACACTACTGATCATAGGGACCGAATTTATGGCCAGGCTCCACGAGGCCCTGAAATACTTTGTGGTGAAGAAAGTCTCGACTGACCATCTCTGGCAGGGTCCTAGGATCTATCTTTCAGGCCATGAGGTAAACTACTGCATTGTGTTAGATATTCGTATAGTGCACGTTTTGAAAGTATTATGAATGTAATCGTGCATTTATATATTTACATAGCGCCCTCTGAATGAAGCCTTGAAGAGTATGTTTCATAACCTATTTGTTGGAATGTGGTAGTTTGTGTTACAAGGTGAGCATGGAATGATAACTTTTCCATGGTTGAGAGCATATGCCCCACACAGATTCTGTTCTATTTTCAGTCCTGTAAAATGCCCCTCCCAGCACAACCTGATCAGAGGCACTCCCAGTGTATAGAACCCCTAGAGATAAGAAAAGTCTTAAATCTAAATGTAGAAACAGTTGTGCTATAAGATTTCAGCACAAGCCACAGCAGGAAAGCTGTTTCATAGCAAAGGGCCAGCAGAGGCATAGGCACGATGCTGAACTGTGGCACTTCTAGACCGAGGTACTAGAAGGTCGTGACGTTCTAAAGAGCAGAGAGGACATCCAGAGGTAGCCAAGATGCATGATAAGATCACAAAGATAGCGTGAAGCTTGACCCAATAGCGACTTGTATGTAAGGAAGAGAATTTTGAATTGAATCCTCTCGGTTAGGAGAAGCCAATGAAGATGTTCATGAAAGTAGGAGTATGTGAGAAACGAGAAAGACAGGCTATCAAATGAGCAGCTGCATTAAGTATGGACAGACAAGAGTGAAAGCAAGGCAGAGTTCAGACTTGGTAGATGGGCGAAATTTTGGTAGACAGATGTGCTTCTTAAACAGTTTGTTGTGGGTTATCATTATCATCTGGAGCATTGCTGTTTCCACCATGTTTGGGTTCATCTACAGGCCATGTTCTTCTCAAGAGTTTGGAGGATGCAGGTCGTCATTCTATGTTGTGGCTGAAAAGTTCCTTATATTGCTACTGAAAAAGAACTGGTCGCTAATGATGCAGATGCAATAAAGTTAAGACTTTAGTGTTGTTTCCAAGTTCCATTTATGTTTGCAGTTTTATGTCAGAAACGTTGAGTTTGCTGTAAACTGGTTTCCTTGGAATTGTTGTTTTATTCATGGCTTCTTAGACACCAGGTGAAGGTGAGCACAAGATCATGGATTTCATCCGGAGCGAGAAAGCAGAAGTTGACTATAACCCCAATACACGACATTGTCTCTATGGTCTAGATGCTGACTTGGTAAGTTTCTTTAACATTCTTTTTCTATTTTTGTATTATGATTCCAGACAATAGAGTTTTGGATTAAAACTTGCAGAGATAAGGTATGTATCAGGCAAGAGCCTTGTTGTATGTGATGGTGATGATGATATTCCTTGTTGTATATTTTATTACAGTGTCGATTAACTGAACTTATTAACTTGTAGTCATCTCGGGCTGCATGTATGAGGCGGATGTAAGTGCTAGTCCGGGCCATAGGCGCGTTAAAAAAAACGGGGCCCTAGGTGCAAACGTTTTTGGGACCCTTTTGAATTTGTACACTGAGTTTAAGGGGCCGTCTATAAATGACGTCATGCACCTATTGCAGAGGTCATACATATGTGACAAAGGGGAGAGAGTCTGAGATATCACACCAAATAACGAAATACGCAACTTTATTTAAAAATTTCACTCAATTAAAGAGTGAGCCAACTTCTGGAAGCGAAGAGGCTCATAACAGTTACTTATAAAGGGGAGAGAGTCTGAGATATCACATCAAATAACGAAATACCCAACTTTATTTAAAAATTTCACTCAAATAAAGAGTGAGCCAACTTCTGGAAGCGAAGAGGCTCATAACAGCTAACCGAGCTGATATTGATATTGACATTAATTATGAATTACCACAATACCTTTGTCGTGTGAATGCTTAGTTACAGAAATAGAGAATACATCATATGTAAAATATTTCTAACGTGAGACATGCTATTTTGTATGAAATGTTTTCGTTCATTTTGGGGCCCCTGAGATGTTATTTTGCATTTAATGTTTTCATCATTTAGAGGCCCCCTGAGATTTGGGGGCCCTAGGCGCGCGCCTAGTGTGCCTATAGGTAAACGCGCCACTGGTCTGGGCTAGAGCTGTCAGTCTGACTAGTGAACTAGATTGGTGTGCATGAAAGTGTCTTAGTGATCTTTGTCCAAACTAACGCTACACCACCGGGCAGCCGAGTATAAGCTAGGCTTAGCCAAAAGCTTTTCAGGGATAAACAACATGGAGGCCATCTCGATTTGTTCAGTTCGACAAAGTTTAAGACATAAAGTAGTTTTTGGTAGAACCATAGTTTTCTCTGCTTTTGTCAGATGATGAAACGTAATTATGCTTTCCGTTTTCACTGTCACAAAATACTAGTAATTATAGTAACGATCTTTGTTTAATCAAGAGTTTTAACACTGGTTGGCCCACTACAACGTTTATCACAAGGCTTTTAGCTTGCAATGGTGAAATTGACATTTCTCAAATGCAAGTTAATAATAGTTGAGTAAGATGACCTTAATCTTTTCAGTAGTTACTTTTGCAGGATAGTTATAATATTGTCATAACAGTGACAAAATCATCTGCTAAATAAATTAACGAACTATATAAATTTTTGAGCATAATCATCTGTGTTGCAAAGTGGAGTTGGCAATTTGCTTATAAATACTTTTCCACATGCGCAATTAACCTTAATCGTGTAAACTATTAGTGCATAGTTTTGCCAAGCCAATTTTAGTTTGACCAACCCCATTTTGGTCTCATACTGTCTAGGCAATCACTTACGTCTGCTTCATGCACATAATTTTCCTATGGCCTCAAGTCTCAGCCTACCAAGTCCATCTGAGGGAAGGTGCTAGTCTGGACTAGGTTATATGACCGCTTCATAAATGCAGACCCAGGGAGCTGGTCTCATGATACAGTGTAAACCAGGCTGCATGGAAAAGCATGAGCAGCCAGTCAGTTGCATGTTGAAATTATGAAATGTGAATTTCAAGATGAAAGGATGTTGAGCAGTTTTATTTTATATTATTCATTAATTGTCATTGAACATTGCACATGTTGGTGATACGGGTAGAATATCCAACGGGAATACCTTGAGGACAGTGGTAGGCAGTGAGTCTAGGACACAAGATTTTGACGGTGCATGGTCAGTTTGCTCGTAATGAAGCCATTTTGAAACCAGCGTCTTGACCCCAGGTACATGTTTACATTGGATCAATTGAATCTTGATGAGTTGTAACTTTTTAAAATTTTTTTTACTTTCACTATAATATTTCTATACATCCAATTTAACCAATGCCACAATCTAACGAAAGAACGAGTCAACCTTACGAGGGATGAGAGAATCGAATTTAGTTCCTCATCTCTGCATGTCAGTGTGTTATCCATTACTCAATGCAACTGCCATACTGTGGCACTTTGTTAGTACCAAGTTATAGAATTTAATATTTTGCTGATGATCAAACCTTTAGATAATGCTTGGGCTGACAACTCACGAACCTCACTTTTCACTGTTGCGAGAGGAAGTCAGGTTTACAGGTCGTGCGTCTCAGAAGCGTAGCTCAGCACCTGAAGAGACAACTTTTCACCTGCTACATCTTTCCCTTATGAGAGAATATCTTGACTATGAATTTGCTGAGCTCAAGGTATAGTAGACAATATTTTCTACTGGTTTATATGTGTAGCATTTTTATTTCTTTTCCAAAGTTTTGACTTATCATAAAATGTTATAGGATGTATTGAATGCTACACTTTCTGACATCTAGACTAATATGTATCAAAGTCTTATATTCTTGTTTAAAATCTATTTATTCTCAATGTGGTTGTCAAACAGATTACTGAATATATAGTGTTTTATAGTAATGTACACAGACGGCAATAAAGAAATAAGTTCACTTTGACTATATGTCATTTCATAAATGTTGGGCTTGGAAAGTCAGACTATTGACTCGCATATGTGTCTCAGCTGAAACTTGCTCTTCGTCTGACATGAATTTTGTGTTAATTTTGTGAATCTGAATAAAATGTGAACGAAATTGATTTGATAATTTTAATATGGTAGCTGCAAGAAGGATGAGCTTTTGCATAGATATTTGCCAGGATATCTGCTCTGCTTTATCCCTGAACTGCACATATCATTGATCTTAGCGTTGTTATGAACTGGATTAATAAATAAATTATATATAGTGTAAGTAATAACTTAAAAAAATCATAGCATAAGTAGAAGCCGGATTGATGGAAAGTCATATTGTAAATAGAAACTGGCTTGATGGAATATCATGGTGTAAGTTGAAGCTGGATCAATGAGTGATCATAGTATAAGCAGAAGCTGGATTGATGAATAATCATTGTGTAAGTAAAAGCAGGATTGATGAAAAATTATTTTACAAGTAGAATATGGATTGATGAAAAATTGTTGTGCAATTAGAACTGTTGACGAAATGTCCATTTACCAAATATCCTCTTGATGAATCATCCGTCTATGAATCATCCATTGACGAATCATCTATCTATGAATTTGAACATTTGAATATCATCCATTGACGAATCATTCGTCTATGAATCATCTGAATATGATATGTCAGTGTTTCCCAATTTTTTTTTGCCTTGGAACCCTTTGATCTAAATTTTTCTTTGGTGGAACCCTGTCCAAAACTAAGCCTATTCGGTTATATACAAATGTTTGAGAATGCAGAAAATTATAGGTGTAGTCCTAGATTAGATTAAAAATAACACAATATCAGTGACATATGAAATCTCTTTCCTATGAAGTGATACACAGATGTTAAGCAAAAAGAAAGCCTCCTAAGAAAAATTTGTATAATTTATATTATATTGTTTTAAGCTCATTGTTCTCACTGAAAGTTTTCCACGGAAACCTTGTCGTCACCTCGCGGAACCCTAGGGTTCCGCGGAACACAGTTTGGGGAACACTGCCATATGGCAATCCATCACTTCAATTACAATCGTTTCCACAGCGCTTTTGTCACCAAGTGCAACTTAAATGAGTTTAGCCATTCCAGATAAACGCTGGCCCTAATTTTTTAATCTCGAGAGATCTTGTGTAGCTCTGAAAATCTGATGATGATTTTTATTATAATTTATTCATTTTTGGAATTGTTGTTATTAACACTTTAACATGTGTTGTTCGTGTCGGTGAAATAATATGATTGTCAGTGTATTGTTGAATATGCTTTTTAGACAACTCTACCGTTTGAGTACAACCTTGAAAGGATAATTGATGACTGGGTTCTGATGGGTTTTCTAGTTGGCAATGACTTCATTCCACATCTCCCACACATTCATATCCATCAGGAATGTCTTCCACTTCTTTGGTCTACTTACAAACAGGTTTTACCAAAACTTGATGGTAGGTTGAGTCAAATATTTTCACATATGAAGTTAATTCATTAATGTTCATTCTGGTTTTCCAAAACCCAGTGCACAATTGTAATGTGCTGTTCCCTGTTGAAATTATGTGTAGCCAGAATTTACCAATGTGCGATGTTGAACATAGCAATTAACATTGCTTCGATATTATTTTAAATATTAAATATAACATAACAACTGGTTTTTATTGATCCGGACAAGTACTACAAGTATAATTCAAATCTAGTTTTTTAAGGAAAAGGAGCCAACAAGGAAGAAACCCCAAAAAGGACACAAGTCCCGTAGTCGGGTCACCCTAATACGACAAGTTATTATGACAGCTGATATGACATTGAAACATGGAAAAAAATAATTCTTAACTAGTTGACTACATGCAAAGTGACAATAAATTTATATATCTATAAGTGCACATATAACCTGAATTGCTCAAATATTCAAATACAAAAATAAAAGTCATATAATTGATTTAAATAACATACCAATACCGAAAGTCATAATATTCGCGCATTCTTTTTTTTAAAAGAACTGAGATTTTTCAAGGAACGTATCTCCTCTGGTAGGTTGTTCCAAGCCTTTGGACCGAAGTATCTAATTGAAAACATTCATATATTAGTAATGGAAAACACAGATCTGTAGTTAGCGGTGGATCGTAGACTGTATGGGTTTATAACAGAAAGGGAGGAAAAGTAGTTATTAAACACAACGGGTAGTTGACTGTGAGTATATTTATACATGAATTCAAGAGTTTGGTGAGTGTCAATTGCTCAATAGCCAAAATACCAAGTTCTTTGTAGATGAGTTGAGATGAAGCAAGGAAGTGGCTACCGTTGATCATGCGGATAGCTCTTTTCTGTAAAATACTAAGGTGTCTTAATCTTGGGGGATAGTTTGAAACCCAGATGATGTTACAGTACGCTAAGTAAGGGTGGATCATGGTGTAGTATAGGTTTATTTGTGTACTTGGTGGAATCAGGTGCATGACCCTAGCCATTATTCCAAAATTTTTTGCAATTTTAATTGAGATGTGTTGTACATGATCATTCCATGTAAGGTGTTGATCAATTTTAACACCCAAGAACTTGGTTGTTATGACTTGGTTGTTATGGTATTGGTATGTTATTTAAATCAATTATATGACCTTTATTTTTGTATTATTTATTGTTATAGGAGTTTTGATATAGAAGTTCATAGAGCTCAGGTTGTCACAAAGAATCTAATTTTCTTAATATCTGCTTGTGTTGCTGTTGGTTTTTAAAATTATTGTGCATTTAATTGCTATGTTCTCAATCATTCAAAATCTGGGTTGATCTGTTTTAATGGAAGTAAATTATCAGTTCATAGCACTTCTTGTATTATTTGCTGAAAGTTTTATATTTGTTTTTGTTGGCTTTTTAAGAATAGAATATATTGGGTGACACATAAGTTCATTCACCGTTTTCAAACTTAAATATCTCTGTCAAAATGATTCGGATCTCTTAAATGTTTTTCAGGCTTACACAGTACTCAAATATAATATACTCTAAAACTTTTGTGTAAGATGTGCGTTAAATGACGTGACAGTGTACACTGCGGCGTATGAGGTGAAGTTCTGGTTCGCGCCTGGACATGATGTTACCATTATTCACGATGTGTAGTACTACTGAGTAAAATTAGGATCATTGACATTTGACTGTGGAAGACTGGTCTGATGTTATGTTTATCAATGAGTCGCCGTTCAAGATGTGTTATGTACCGAACGCTCAAAACGACGCAGTTCCTGCTGGTCCACATAAGAAGTTTAGTTCATCAGTGATGGTGTGTGGTGGGATGTCATCCTGGGGTCGCATTAGCCTTCACTTTGTGCCAAATGGTACCAGCCTGAACTCACAGTATTTGGTTACAAACATTCTTGAGTAAATCGCGAGACCAGCATCCGAGAAACAATCAGACAATGGCAGTGTTATGCAAAAAAATTTATTTGTTGATAAACAATCTATTGAATATTCCAGGAGGATAGTGCGTGCTGTAACGACGTAATGGCTAGACGACAATCTCTTGTCACAAATAAAACCGAAGGATTGGCCGCTCGGCTCTCCGAACCTCTCTCCTATCAAGAACTTGTGGAGCATTTTGTTTTTCAGCATTTATAAAGATCCTGAACCAAAGAATGTTGATCAGCTCATATGTTGCCTCCAACGAGCGTGGAGATCGATAGAAATTGGGACTTCAGTTGCTGATTCAGTCTATGCCGTATAGAGTGGATGCTGTCATTAAGGAGAATGAAACTATTGTATGCAAATAGCCTATGCCTGTAAGACTTAGGTAGCATTATGTCCCAGATCAAAGCTATTATTATTATTATTACCAGTATCTTTAATTTGAATTGTATATGCACTGACAAAATATATAAAAAAATTTAAGCTGTAACTGAGAAAACGCATTTTTGAAAACGGTGAACAAACTTTTGTGTCACCCTATATTAGCAGCAAGTGTATGTAGTTGCTGAAAAATCAGGGTGTATGTAGAAGCTGGTTTGATGGAAAGTCATGGACATGTCTGACATGCATATTATGCATTAATTATCTACCAGTTGTATTGTATTGACAACTCTTTTTTGTTTTTTAATTTGACTGCAAGCATATTTATCGTTGAAGGATACCTGAACGAAGATGGCTTTCTGAGTCTTTTACGCTTTGAGAAATACATGACAACACTTGCTCAGGTTAGTTAAAGGCAACAGATTCTCTCCTGTATGTTAACTTCACATGTCATGAAAAACTGATTTTGATTCTGTTGAATGAAACTTAATGAATACAGAGTGAAACGTGGGAGATTATTAAGTTGGTATTTGAGCATGTAAGCTGTAGATTTCATCTGGTAGAAGCTGTTTTATCCTGACTCATTAGGACACCCGATTGTTTTACTGCTTTTGTTTGACCTGTTGAAAACTGCATAGCTCTTATTGGGCAATGCATGGCTGCTCAAGAAATGTATTAGCTTTATTAAATATTAAGGAATATTTGACTTGCTTGTTGAATTGGTTGGTTTTGTCTGTGACTGGCTGTAAATGGTATTTGTGTCCTTTATTTAAATAACTTGTGACTTGTGGTGATCATGGTTTCAAGGATATATTTGACAACCACATTAATCTCAAGTTGTCTTAATTGCAATAACTCACTTCTTATGCATCACAAATTCAAATAAATGAATTTCTCAGATCCAATAAATGAAAAGCCACAAGCTGTTTAATTTAATTGTGGTTTTGTATTATTCTTTTATTGGTTGTTTTCTGATAGTTTGATATCGATAATTTTCAAGAACATTACGCTGATATGAAGTGGGCTGAGGGCAAAACAAAGCAATTGAGAGAGAATGTGGATGGAGGAGCAGGAGCAGGTCATGTCTCGAAACCAATTTCATACAAGGTTGGAACTCACACATTCACAGTTTTGTTTTCTTCAATTTGTGAAATCTTTAGCTAAATGTTATTGGAACCAGTGTTGGTTAACTGTGTATAAATATAGGACCACATGTTAGTCTGTTAATGGCAAGAAGTATTGTTTCACAGTAGTTTTTAGTGCCTCCCTTGTCTGCATTGGGTGAAGTTTTGATGTTGGTGAGTTGATTTTGCTCATGCAAGGTGCATACCCAAAAGTAATTAATTTGACATTATTTGTCTAGTTTCGCTTGAATTGCCTGTTCTCTACAACTCAATCATTTTCTTATTTCTATAATGTCATTATGTTTCTCAAGATTACCTTCATATTTTACCTTTGCAATGACTGATCATTTTAGTGGCTTGATATGAGAAATGGCGTTTGATTTTGCATCATGGTACTATGTGGACTTGTTTACACAAAGTCGTTGGGGGGGACATGCCTTGTGATACAGCATGTAAACCAGACCACTTGTTAAAGGGATAATGCCTGAAAAGACAGTATTTTCTGCTGCACTGTAATTTGTTTGGAGGACTTAATGTCACTCAACATTAACCCTTCAACAAACTGCATTGGTTTCCCATACATTCTAGTACACTCTTGTTATTAAAGGGTTAAGCATATGGCGTGTAAACCAGGAATGCGTACACAAATCAACACTGTATTTCTTTCTTTTGTTAGACGAGCTCCCTGAGCAGTGAGAAGGTCGGAATTCCAACAGCAACAGAATTTATGGAGCATAAGGGAATAAATGATGATGGCACCGTTGTTGGCGATGACAAACTTCTCCGTCTTGGTATCTATATACATAAAATTTGGTTCTGTGCTCACTCAAGTCAAATATTGTGATTGTCCAGAACAGTTGCACATAAGTTCCTAAGAATGTTTCTGTGATGCATCTTCGTCTTCTTCGTCTTCTTCTGTTGCTCTCTTCTTGAACAAGAGAGCAACTGAATTTCATTCGAGTTGAACCATGAAGAAACAGGTACAGATTGAAGCCAAAAAAGTGTATGGTTTGAAAACTTAATGTTGATTTCAGAAGTTCCTTCATACTTTGTAAGAGGGTGTTGAGTAGATCTTGATGACAGTAATGAATGCCCTTTGCAGTTCAATGCAGATTGCAGAATTGTGCACTGCATTGCATTGTGTAGCAGCTGTTGTTGTTTGATTGACTGTAGATGAAGATGATGTGGGAGATGATGTTGAAGATGATGATGAGGAAGAGGAGGAGGAAAGCTCATCTGATCTCAGCAATGATGAAGATGCAACTTTTGCCTCTGAGTTCAAGAAATACAAAGCCAATTATTATGTCGATAAGATGGATTTTAAGAAAGTTACTCCGTAAGTAGTTTTGGACTTGTTATTGTTACTATTGTTATTATTATTAAGTAGTGACTTTTTAAGTGTCACATGATAATGGTAATTTTGATTTTATTTCAAACTGACAAATAGCCGTATGATTGCAGACATAGTATGAACGAATTGCGACAATTTATTGCAGGAGTTGAATTTAACCATGCAAGGTTCCCATTGGGCTATGCATCTAATTTAACCAATGTCGCCATCTAACGACAGAAGAACTAGTCAACCTTATGGGGTTATGGGCATCAAACTCGTTTCCTCAGCTCTGCGCCACAGTGTGTTATCCATTTTCCCTTCATTCTGTATAATGCGACATGTTTCCTCCCCTCCCCCCCAAATGAGCAAGGTATTTACTGATAGCACACAATTAATTACTAGTACTTATTTAACCAAGGATTTTCTGATGGGTGCATAGGCAGATGGAAGGAAGTGACACTATGAAGCCTGGGAACAATCCTAGTCAGACTCTCTCAACTGCTTAGGGCCCATCCATATATTACATATGCAAAGAAATCGGATTTTTGGACCCCCTCCCCTTGTTGCACTGCGCACATTTTGTGGACCTCTGCTCCCATGCGTACGTACATTTGCTTGTAATCATACTGTGGTTTGTCAGTTTGAAATTAAATGAATATTATTATTATTATTATTATTATTACCATACTTTTAAGAATTGGTAGTGGTGTTGCCTATACTATTATTAGGAATTATTGGCATTGCTATTGCCAATACTTTTCTCCAGTGTTGTTAACAGCCCTGTATCTATATGACCTCTGTTTTGTCAGGTGTGATGAGTTATCATCATTAGAAATGTTTATAAATGTTAAAGTTTGAGAGTCGTGATTGGTTGTTTCATTTTGTTAGTGCCATTCTTCAATCACAGTCTCATGGATACATCAGAGCAATTCAATGGATTCTTCATTATTACTACAATGGCGTTCAGTCATGGAGCTGGTGAGTGCTGTTGAGGTTCACTGGCTTTGGAATTGACACAGTCCCATGAAACATCTTGTGCTATCTTATTTGTAAGAATATAATGTGTTACATTTGACTCTAAAAATAAATACTCTACAAAGACAAAGTAGTGTTAAGTAAATTAAATAGAAACAAGTTAATAAAGCAGAGAGCTCCAAGAGCTGAATAAACTAAATTGTACAGGAGAATGCATATTGTGTCAATGTGGCAGCCATTGGTGTGTTGCCTGTATAAAAGTGATATTTATACTTTGTACCATGAGTTATGTGGCCTAGTTAGCTGCAGATCTTGTTGTCATTTTAGGTATTACCCACATCACTATGCACCATATCTGTCGGACATCAAGAATTTTAGTGACATTAAGTTGGAATTTGACATGGGACGACCATTTGTGCCATTTCAACAGTTAATGGCTGTTCTACCAACAGCAAGTAAAAACCTTCTGCCGACAGCCTTTCAGGTAATGCACTGTGTCACTGACACCTCAGGTCCATTACATTTGTCTAGTATTTGTTATTTAGCACTATTAGAAACTTATATCAGGTTATATGTAATTGAAAACTAATGGTGCCACTAATTGCAAATAAATGTTATATTATTTGTGACTCTCTACTATACAATTTGTGTGGCATGGTGGGCGATTGTTTGACACGGTGGGGGATTGTGTGGCACAGTGAGTGATTGATTAGAGCGGTCGGCCCGCAATGTTCAGTGTGCTCTGAGTGAGCGGGTTAGACCCTCATCCGATGCGTCAGTCACTGTGCAGGGACCTTGAGCAAGTCCTTCACGCACAATTGTTCTGCAGTACAACTGCAGATGCGCTGTCGAAGCGTGTGCACTTTTGAGCAAAAAATGTTGGAAGAAGGGCAATATCAAATTTCAGAATAAAATTAAAAAAATACAAGTAGTCCTAACAGTAGATTTTGTGATCATTATTATTGTTGATCCTTTAATTCTGTAGTAGTTTAGAATGTATTGTGTTTTGATGTTCCTGTTGGCAGAACCTGATGGTGCAGGATACATCACCTGTCATTGATTATTACCCTGTTAACTTTGAAACCGATCTCAATGGGAAACAGCAGGAATGGGAAGCTGTTGTTCTCATACCATTCATTGATGAAGTAAGCACAACATCAGTTGACTTTAAGCAGTTTTGGCCGTATTCTTGAAACTGAATTCCTGAAATTTATTTGCTATGATAAATATTGCAACTTACGACTGGGTTTGTCCAGATGGGTCACTTAGTTTTAATTTCTTTTGTTTTGTCCTCAGATTGGTTATTTTCTGTTCTGGAATTTTTGTAGTATCACATTAATGATACTAATTGTTTGCTAATTCACTCAATACAAGAATAGAAATTAACTCAGTGTTGGCATGTTTAGAGTCAGAAACTGTCTTTGTAGCTGTTTTATGCAACAACAAGCTAAGTAGTAATTTCATTTGTTAAAAAATAAGTTTTTGGAATGGAATGTAGGTTTTGTGTTGCTTAGTCCTACATAACAATCGGCCACCTTCGTGTGAGGTGTGTAAAGGAAGTGTCCACTTTTTGTTGTTTCTGTTTGTTGTTCATGATTTTCTTGGCCAGCAAAGGTAATTGGAAATGGTGATGGAACTGAATTTGCTTCTAAATCCAATGATTTGTGGTGTAAAGGAATTTGATGTGATGTTGTTACGCTTGGTAAAATGAAATGGAAACGGGGCGTTAGATATTAGTGATTAGCACTACCAATAATGACATAATTTTGACATTTAGATGTTGCTGATAATTGGTTGTTTGGTATTAATAAGGAGAGACTGTTGCAAGCCATGGAACCACTGGAACAGCAACTTCTACCAGATGAGAAAAGGCGCAATCGTCATGGACCACATCTCCTATACGAATATACGCTTCAGTCACATGGCATTTATAAGTCACCACAAGTGACGATGTTCCCAGACATTATGAACAGCCATGCACAGTATGTCTGATTTGTTGCGTTGATGAGCAAGGATGGGCAAATTACAAGCTGACATGTAATTGAATTACAAATTACAGATTACTGGTGAAAATATAATTGAATTACACATTGGCAATTACTTTCGAGTTTCGCTTGAAGCTACTAATTACGAATAACGTAATTTCAGTTACACTAAATTGCAAATTACTAACATTATCGGGATCAATAAATGCAAGCAAGATTCTGCAAGAAATATATGCTTTCTATTTACCTTTTATTTTGCGTAACATTGCCATAAGCCACTAACTTAATTTTCTTTTATAACCAGCAGCTGTTCAAACAATTTACAATGGTGGAAATAATTATTGCATCACCCTATGATCAAAGCAAGCGTTGGTTCAATAAAATAATAGTAATGAGTAGAATCAATGAATTTCTCTTATTTTCGTCATTGTATCGACCAACAGAGTTGAACCGACATTCCTGAAAATAAGTAAAGCAACTGATTTTAAACTTGTTTACATAACAATTTAAGTAACATTACTAAAAACTGACTTTAAATGTAATAAACCTATTTTTAGCTTTTTGTAGGATGATGCAATGATAATTTCCACAAGTGTCTGTTAGGCCTTACAATCATGCCTGCAAAACTGAAGAGTCTCTTCATAGGCACAGAAGAAGGCCGGGCAGCATTAATTGAAAAAATAAATAATAATAATATTAGAAATATCAAAGTAAGACGATGTTTGATCCAAGGAATTTTTGCATTATCGATTTTTCATTTATCATGTGATGTAAAGTATTTTTTTCATAATGTAATTTGAAATTTGAAATTGCAGGCAAAAATGTAATTGCATCACTAAATTACTTTGATTTTGGGCAGCAAATTACAAATTAACAATTACAATTGTTATTCAAATTATGCAATTTCAATCACTCAATTAAATTACTGCCCATCCTTGCATCTTAGTCTGTCCATAACATTTGATCTAAGATTTGCTTTGGCAATGCTACAACTTGCAGGAGATGAGCAACCATGGTTGTATATAAATCAGGATGAGAGAGTTTTGCAAATTTTCAGCGAAATGATTGTGGATCATGGCATACTGAATTAAATTAAAACATGCTAAAACATGATGACCTTGTGCTTTGTCTAGAATAGCAGTAGCATAAACTTCAAGGCAAGCATCACTTTTTTGACATGGAATTTGTATAATAATTTGGGTTGATAGATTCTGAAATTATCAGTAAGCAGCTAGATATCTTGTGATGCTGTTGTGGATGCAGAGTAACTGAACTGCTGATGGATGCTTTTGTTCTCCCAATATCTGAGCTTCAAAAAGGACTTTGCAAAGGAGTGCATGATGTCTTTTACCCCGGATTTCCTACGCTGAAACACATTGCTCACACGGTCAGTCAGAACTTTGCTTTTGTGTCTTCCTGTCACTGTACAGTGATTCTGCTGCTGCTGTGGTCTGAAGGCAAATTATACTATAAGACAATAAATAAATATTACCAAGTGCATATGTATATCTGTATCTATATGCAAATGTCGTCATCTGTATGAAATATGAGCCATGCTGTTGCTTAATAGAAATGGCTGCTTACTTAACTGTCCATGCTCTTTGGTTCTGACATTATGTTGATCTTGATATTTTATTTCTTTGGCAAGTGATAACATATGAATTTGCCTTCGATGTATGAAATATATCTTAGAAGTATATAATAACATAATTATAAGAGAATGATATTTCATTTGGATTTTTATGAAGTCAGTAACTTTTAAAATGTCATTTTCCTTGAAAACTATGTGAAAACTAAGAGAACTAATGGTTTAATTTTTGAGTTTATTTTCATAATCTCCCATCTATTTTCTCTCTTGAGGATAAGTTGAAGACCTTCTTTGTTGTCCTGAAATAGAAAAATTTATCAACTTATAGTCAAGTATATACTGTATATTTTGTTATTTAATATTTATGTGGCTTTATGTTACGTATGTTGTTAGGCTTCCCTGACCAAGGCAGGCGTGAAGGTGTTTCAGATGAATAGTCGAGGGGATAATATGATTCTTCACATCACTCAACAGCCACCTCAGGTTTGCATACAAATTTATTGGATGGTAGTGGAGGTCACATCAATGATGAAGATAATGAGGACGTTAGGGATGAACCGAAACTCGGCTCGACTTGAGTTTCGTAGTACTCTGCATAAACTCGGACAAACAATGAGTCCCAGTTTTAATCATTCAGAAAAATTTTTACAAGGCAACAATTGAACTAAATGGAACTAAACACACAAATACTGCTACTATTGGTGCTTACTAGTTACTACTTCCTACTGTAAACTAAGGTAAAGCTTTAAAAATCATAACATTGTTGCAAACTGCCAAACTAATATCAAGAGAATGATATTTTTTTAATATTCAAGACTCAAACTCGAAAAATTCATCTCATAAAACTCGGACTCTGCAAGAAATTAAAACTTGGTTCATCCCTAGATGACATATTCGTATTCTTTATGTGATCACTTCTGTTATGACTATTTTCGATTTTTACGGTACTACTTTGTGTCCAATGAATGTAAGGGTAGGCATTCGCTGAAATACAAGGTTCCTGCTGTTGGAGATGCTAATGTGTGGCACAGTGGCTAGATCAGTCAGCCCGTAACGCTCAGTGTGCGCGGAGTGAGCGGGCTTGACCCTCGTCCGAGGTGTCAGTCACTGTGTAGGGACCTTGAGCAAGTCGTTTTGCACACAATTGCTCTGCAGTAAAACTGCAATTGCACCGTCGAAGCGTGTGTATTTTTATGAGAAAAATTTTTGGAAGAAGGGCAATATCAAATTTAAGATTAATAAATAAACCAAATGAAGAGACATGTGAGACACAGGTCCAAGCTGAAGTTGTACCTCCTTTGGGTCTTTTGGCTTTGAGTGCTTCTCTTTTGTTGGATTTTTATCTTAATGGGCTTGCTTTGACTTGTAGGCACTGGAGACTGCAGCTAAGGAGCTGGTCGGGCAGAGCGTACTTATTGGTTGGCCTCATTTGTTTGAGGCTTTTGTTGTAGCTGTTTCTGATGATGAGACAAGGTAAGTTACTCCTCACCACATTACATTATAATGATGAGTGACTAACAATGTTCTGTTGCAGTTGATGTACTCTTATCACATGAGAATTATCAAACAACGCACCTTGAAAAATTAACTTTAATACACACCACAATTGACTTCAAGCTAGAGCTCCAGATGAAGCATGTGATGGCAGCCATCTATAAAGACAATGCCACACAATGGCTCCTACTTATGCTACAGCTCTGCTCCATTGCTGTGTCCTATTATATTGTATTTACAAAGTCCTATGGTTCCTCTCCCAGTACAACCTAATCATAGGCACCCAGTGTTAAAAGCCCTGTGGGAAAAGAGAAGACTTTCAGGACGATGAGAGGCAGCCGAAATCACACGACAGACGAAGTCACAAAGATAGCGTTGTTAATCGTTATCTGTTAGATCTGTGTCTGGTTATGTTCTTTTTCGCTTTCACTATTTGATGCTTTCTTTCTTCCTGTTTTCTCTATTCTCATAGGTCTGTGTTTTCTTCAGAGTTTAGTGCACTAACGGCTAAAGCCACATTTCCTATGTTATGCAGTGGTTAGAGAAATTAGAGAACAGAGTGAGGGTCCTGAACAGGCTAGTTCATTTGAATAAATTTTTGAAATGTCTCAATAAAGATGTTTTTATAGCTGTCATTTGATTGATTACTGTGTTTGATTTGACTGCTATAGGATTACTCTATCTGAGATGGGCAATCAGTCAGAAGCGACCTCTGGTGATCGAAAGAATTTGCTACGGCATGAATCACTGCATATGGATGAAGCAGCAGTTTGGCATCGTGAAGCGGATTCTCTTGCTGATCGGTTGGTTATTTTTCATATTATATATTAACCTTTATTCAGCAAGAATCGCGCGGGAAGAACTAGACGAGACAGAATCCAGAATGAGGTGACCAGAGAAGAACTTGGACAGAGAGAAACGCTAATAGACAAGATCAGGAGAAGAAGACTAGCCTGGTTCAGACATGTAACAAGAATGGGCAGGGAAAGATTACCAGCAAGGGCATTAATTTGCCAAGTGTAGGGATCAAAGAGCCGACGGAACAAAGAGCCGAGGGAGACAGACAAATACATGGATGGATAATGTGAAACAAGACCTCAAGGAAAGGGACATGGATATGAGAACAGCTTTAGACACAATCGCAGACAGAGAAAAGTGGAGAAACTTGTGAATGCCTCATCATCAGCCTCTGCTTGACGGACGAGAGATTATATAATATTCAGCAATTATAGTAGCACAGTGACAAGAGGAAAAAAGAAAAAAAAGAGGTATTTCAGCTTTCTCAAGATGGTAAACCCACCTGTATTATATGAAATTATAAATATAACATGGTCCAAGTTTTCTCAATGCTAGTCATAGTATATGCAATAGGAGATCACACAAACGTTTACAAACGTGTTCACTAGAATTGAACTGCAAATAGGTATCTAAGGCCTATGAGATGTATAACACAATGGGCACCTCGCATGGCTGCAACAGTTACATTCGACTCCTGTAATAACTTGTCATCATTCATTCATACTATGTTTGTAATCATACTGCCGTTTGTCAGTTTGAAATTGAAGGAAAATTTTATTATTTAATAATGCCTTAGTCTGGCAATGCCTGCTAGGCCTCGCTTCTGCCTAACCGGTCGAGCTCTGCAACCCCGCTCCGCTCGGCTGAACAAGATCTCCTGACTCTCCTCTATGTTCCTCATGCTTGCACCTCCACCATTCAGAACCGTGCCTTCTCAGTGGTAGACCCTCGATTTGGAGTGGCCTCCCCATGGCGCTTCACTCAATTCATTTGGCTTGGTGGTCACCTTCTGCTTGAGAAAATAAAGTCAGTTTCTTTCCATCTCAGGTTTTCTCACATCCAATTTTCATCTTCCGTTCATGATATGGGAGTTGTCTTGGATCCTATCCTCACTTTCGATCCTCAAATCCTGCTTTTTTCATATGTGTTAACGTTGTTCTATTCGCAGCTCTCTCTCTCTCACCTCATGCTATCACTACTTTAGTCCATGCTATGATATCTACTAGGGTCGACTTTGAAAATGCTGTTTACATAGGTCTGTCTTCCGCAAATTCTCTCAAACTTCAGTCTATTCTTAATGTGACTGCGTGCTCGTCTGATAGGTGGTATTCCAAAAATTTTCAATACTTCGTCCTTCATTCGGGACACACTTCATTGGCTCACTGTCAACAGCATATACAGTTTAAAACTATTTCCCATATGCGCAACTGCCTACTTGGGGTGGCCCAACATACCTAAGATCTTTCTGCACCTCGGTGTCTTCTTTACCTGCAAGGGCTTTCTTGCGTTCTTCCACTCTTGGCCTTCTTGTTGTTCCGCGCATGCGCTCTGCCATGGATGGCCCAGTCGCAGAGCTTTGCCTAAGTTGGCCCTTCAGCTTGGAACTGTCTTCCACAGTCTCTGTGCCTGGAGTTGCTGACCCTCTCACCTTGTCAGTTTCGGAGACGCCTTAAGACCTTTCTTTTCCCGCGCACAGACGCCCATTAAGAGTGCTGCTGATTTGAGCGGCGCTATATAAATGCTTGATTACATTACAGCACATTACATTCACTCCATTCCTAGAACCCATTATCAGACATTCCTCTCTTATCTTAAGACTATTTTATTTAGCCACGTTGGGGTTGGGAGCGCCTCTGAGTAGTCAACTTGAAGATGCGCTATATATATAAATTCTCGTAATGAATCATGTGCCTAGTATATGGCCTACACTTCTGCTATCAGCTGCCAAGGTACTCGCTCATGCCATCATTACAAATGTCCGTGACTGCTCTAACAGTCTTCTTGACAACCACGTATTAGCATTTTGTCTGGCATTTTCACACTACATCTGAAAAGTTCTGTATGCTGCTGTGCAAGTAATCACTCATAGGTAGAGCTACAACCACGAGTCACTCCACTGACTTGACATTTGCTACAGGGTGGGGTTACCTGCCTATAATTCATTCACCAGCTGGCTCCAGATAACCGTGTGGGATATTATGCTTGGCAAGTTCTTCATGCCACAGTCAATGCAACACGAACTAAATGATATGGTTCATGGAGTGTCGCTGTGCTGGACCATCTATATGGCCTGACGTCTTTATCCATGTAACTGAGTGAGTCCATGAAACCAGGTTACAGGCTCTTAATTATAAGAAGAATTATAATAACTATAATGATAATAATAATGATAATAATCTGACGACCTGCCGGGAAAAGAGCAGACAGACTAACTCATATACCATGGAGGGCAGGGCGTTGTTTGATATGGGACGCGACTGTCAGGTACAATGACCACGTCGTAGCTGCCAGAAACATCACAAAGAGTGGGCGCTACGGTCGAGAGGGCAGCGAACCTAAAAACTCAGAAATATGCCAAGCTAGCCACCATGTACATCTTCACACCGGTGGCATTCGAAACCTTTGGCCCCATCAATTCCGAAGGCCAAAGCTTCCTTTCAGAACTGGAACACAAACTGAGCGCCATCACTGGGGAGCAGAAGGAGACGACTTTCCTCTACCAGCGCATCTCGATGACTATTCAACATTACGCTGGTGTAGTGGGTTATGTTGGTAATTATAAGAGCAGCGCAGCCCTATGCGCTAGGTGTAAGTCTACTCTGATTGTTACAACGCAGTTGCTTTCAAGGGAACTTTCGCTGCTCGGTAGTTATGTCGGTTGGCGCATCTCCTACTACCGACGTAAAATGGCCTAAGCTGGTGTAGTGGGTTATGTTGGTAATTATAAGAGCAGCGCAGCCCTCTACGCTAGGTGTAAGTCTACTCTGATTCTGAGGTAGGAATAAGTCCTCTACTCCTAGCGTACGTGCAATGTAAACAAAGATGGCAGCCATTGTGATTCGTCACATTCGACGTTTTAAACGTCAAAAAGTGTTTAGGATGTTATATGACTAATCTGTCGCCTTAACCAACAACGAAATTTATACTGCGCCTCATTTTTGCCGTCAAAGACGTTAAAATTTCATGAGGTATCCGACGATATTGCTTTCAAAAGTCACTTCTGTATAATGTGGCTTAGATAATGCAGTTAGGCCTGCCTACCCGTTGATTTTCTTTAATTAGTTCCTTCTCCAACCGTTTTAGCCAGTCAGCCTCAAATTAAACCTGTGCCCTGTGAGACATGTGCCATGTATACATGGCACATGTCTCTATATGGCACATGCCCTATAACATGTGCCAACAACATAAAGCTCAAAGCTGTTATGGAATTGTCAGTGATAGAGATTTCCTCATAAGTTTATTGATGTGTTTTAGAATTTTCTATATTCAACATAACTAGAAATGTCACCATAATTTATAGGATTTAGTCTCAGGCTGGGAAAACTACTTGAATGAATTGAAAATAAATAATAAATTTAAAGTATGCAAACAGTGTCAATAGAAACCATATGCTTATAAAAGAGGGCTTATTTAAAGGCTCAGTATAAAACAACAATGAAGGTTTTAAAGTGGGTTTAAAGTGGTTCAAAAAACTTTTAGTCTGTGCTAGAACCACTGCAGTATTTGACCTGGAACATGAGTAGACTAATAGCCCAATTTTCCAAGCTTAATCTTAAAGGCAGTAACAGTACTATCATCTAAACTATTCCACCATTGTACAACTCTTGAACTGAGAATGTCTGCCTAAGCTCCTTTCGGTTTCTTAAATAATTCATGCCAATGTCCCTGAGATGCCTTCCTTATTCCAAAAACTTACATGACTGCACTGCCCCCTTTCCAGTAACAATCTTGTTGGCTTCAGTTAGGGCTTCGTTGCTCTTCGTAACCTCCAATGTTGGTAGTGCACACGTATTCAGTCTATCTTTGTGGCTTGTAGCCCCATATAATTTTTGTAGCTCTTCTTTCCACTTTCTCCAGCATTGCCATGTCTAGTTCCAGATATGGAGTATTCAAACTTTGGCCTATTCGGTGATTTATACAACCTCAGTCTTGGTGACTTATTGCACTTGTAATCATGCATAGCTTTGTTAGCCTTCTTTGCTGCCTCAGTCTTGCATGTTTTGTACTCTTGTGCATAATTACTCCCATGTCCCTTTCTTCCTTGTCACTTTCAATGCCTTACCCTATCTAATGAAAGCTCACTGTGTCTCTTCCATATAAATTACTGAGCTCTTTTCCAAATTAAACAGCATCTGACAGTCATGTGATCTTCTGAACATTCTTCTAAGATTATCCAGCAGTATCGTCGCTTCTTTTTCACCATCCACTGCTCTAAATAGTTTTGCATGTGAAAACTTACGAATTGTGGATGAAATTTCATCATCTATGTCATTACTAAAAAAAAGTACGACCAGCAATGACCCAAGACTAATCCTTGTGGCACTCCACTTACTGTCTTCCAGCCAGAAAAATTAGGCCCTATTATCCATGCCCTCTGCTTGGCTTCTACCTTATAGTTTCAGCTTTGAATCCATGTTAGTACCGTCCCTGTAATTTCACAACCTTGCAACTTCTTGGCCAGTTTTTCATGCGTACTTTATTAAATGCATTGACAAAATCTAGATAGATTACATCTACAGGCATTCTCTGATTTATCATATCATATCATAGACCTTCTGAAAGAATTTTTACTAATTTATCACATACGGTAACTCCGTGTTGACTGCCATTCTTATGTATTATGTTCATTTAAATTTATGCTCCACTTCTTCAACTTCTGAAAATTCCTCCCAAGTTTAATTCCTTGCCCTCCTCTTATCTGTGTTTGTGTTTTGATATGTTTTCCTTAACAATATCTTTCATAACTTCCCTAAACTCCTTCCAAGCATCATAGACTCTCATATCCCATACTACTCTTTCCAGGTCCTCATCTGTCAGCCTTTTTTACTTTCATTAATTCAGTTTCCTTTGTGGTTTGTATTGCCGAAGATTAACATTTAAAGTGTCTATATACCAGTGTCGGCCAAATTTGCCTACCGATCGCTAAACTTCCATATTCCACCAAATAGTTATTTATCATTTATTATTCACTATTCTTTATTCCAAATATTTATTTATCTGTTATGATTTACTATTCCTCAAAGCCATAATCGGGCATAACCGTTTTCACTTTGTAAGAATCACGGCACTGAAACCTCCATTATTATTATTTTTCATTCATTACCAATAAAGCCTATAAATAATTCTGCGCATGCGCTTAAACAATGACCACCTAAATAATGATGTCTTCAGGGATATTCCCAGCGCCATCTGTCTGCCGGTGAAGTTATTCCAAGGCATAACCTATTCCAATCTTTGTGAATACCATACAAGGCATATCTTTATTCTCGGAGTACGTATTCATGAATAGGAGATATGGCGGTAGTAGGCTATTTCATCCAGCCCAGGCGACCAGAACGAGCAGGGCCACTCCGGACGACATCACCACTAATTCACATTGAAGACCCTGATGGATCAATAATAATGATGTTATTTATTATTATTATTTTATTGTTGTTGTCGATGTTGTCGTCGTTGCCGCCGCCACTGTCGTCGTCGTGAGCATGGTCATCGTCATCATCAGACTATAGCTGCATGAAAGAGCCTCTGAAGGCAACTGCACTGAAGCGCTGGATGCAAACTGACAATCGTTGGAACAAGTAGCTTGTCTCTCTAGGGTCTCTGGTGACATGTGTCAGGAGGCGACCCAAGTCTTTGATGAAGTCCATTCTGTTGTTGCTGACAGGGCCCATGGTCTCAAAGGTCAATGGAACGAAGAGATAGTTAGCAGCGAGCTGGCTGTACTTGATGGTCTTCCTGGTGGTTGCCACCTCCGCTGCAGCCCCCACCGAAGATGACGTTGCTTGGAGATATGATGGAGCCATGGTGTCAATCACTGTCGCATCCCATATCAGGTTCCGTCCTCTTCGCCATGGAATCAGCATCAGACCATCAGGGCGTTTTCCGTCTGTTCTGGAGAGTCTGAGGGTTCCTTAATGTTTGGGAAACCAGCGAGTGTGAGGCTACGACTGATTATGTTGTTTAACACAGAGCACTGTGTGCCTATTATTATTATTATTATTTAATAATAATAATAATACTATGGGTCCTGGATGGCCTAGCACTGATCAACCTCCTTGGCCACTGGCTTGCCCAGGTATCAAACGACAGGAGAGAGACCACCTTCCTCTATCAGTGCTTGTCAATGACTGCCCAGCGCTTCAACGCAGTGGCTTTTTGTAGCACTTTCTCCATCAATAAAACCATCTGCAAAGACTAGCCATGTCTGAACAATTCCCCCTAATTTTTTAATTCCGAGAGATCATATGTATCTCGAGGAAAAATAATAATAATAATAATAGTAGCACAATTTGAGTTGGGTTTTAAATTTGTCTGCTCAAAGTTTCCTAAGGCAGGCCGCATTAACCCAAAACCAAAGCAAGCATTGGTCGAATTGGTTTAACCTATATGGTAGACCATTGACGCTGAAAATTTGTATTCAAGCAAAATGACAGTATAGAAAGAGTATGTTGTTTCAGTGTTGAGGATTTTACTGGTAGTAGGACATGATGGGTTGTGAAATTGGTTTGAAAAACTCAGAGCTGTAAGTTGTGTAATTTGGGATTCATCATAAAATTATCAATGATAAAAGTTATTTTAATCACAAATGTACTACCTTCAATAGCAAACAATTTGCCTGTTGTTGAAAAAAATAATAGGTTACATTCTGTAAAATTTCTGTAAATTGTGTGAAATCGTTCTAAGCCTTTAGTGTTTTTGTGATGAATAGTGATCAAATGTGTGGTTGCTTGTGTGCAGGTTTCCAGATTGTTATATTTGATAAAGTACTGTTGTTATGACTTGTATATTAGGTATAAGGTGCCTGTGATGTTCCTGTGTGAAAGCAAACACAGTATTTGATTACCATTGAGGCTAGTGAGATGGCATTACATGTTGACATGTCATGTGTTTTAGATATATGAATCGTTGGGGAACTGATGTTGGCACAACACAGATGGTGGTCTATGCTAAACCAATATCAGGAAGGAGGTAGGTTCATTGTGCTGCTTTCATAAAAGAATTGCAAAATGGCAACACTGCTCCTCTGTCTTCTCCTGCCAGTCTTGAATGCATGTGAGTAGTGTTTTATGAAAGTCTGAGCTTATCCACATATATACCATTCTGAAGTAGTTATATAATTAAGGTACAGGATGGCCGTAGTTAACCATTATCTTTCCTGCTGTCCTTACTGATCGACAAGATCATGATAGTTGGCAGAGCAAAGTCAAGAAATTCCTAGTCATTCGAATTAGCAAATTGAAAGTGCTTGGTGCATTGATTTAAACATTGCTTGAGTAAGGATATTTTCCTATGTTTTAAAAACAGTTATATGTTTTAAGTGCAAGATAGAGATATTTAAGTCAACGTCTTCTTCTGGTTTCTCAGATAGAGAATTCGTTTAATTTTGAGTCCAAACGATGAATTAGTTGAAGTCCTATGGTATTGAAGAATAGTTGGCATAGTGAGAGTACTTTTCTTTAGACATTCAAATGAGTAATGCAAAGTTTGATCAGATTAACTACACCGTGGCTGGAATAGTGTTAATCTATGATTAACCAGAATCTGTCCTTGTGAGCAAATTACGCAAGGATACTCTTGTGCTATTTAATCTTGTAATAGGAGCAGTAATGCAAAGTTCAGTCTAGAGCTGTGCCGATTAATCGGCCAGCTGATTAATCGGGCCTAGACTGCTAGCACCATGGGAAAGTGTCTACAGCTGTTGTGTGGAGTGAGTCATGGTGCCTGCTTAATTACCCTGGGCACAATCATGTCATTTTAAGCCAAATTGGCAAGTCGTAAAAGTGGCCTGTCTGGGGAGGGAACAGCATCATTGGCATGTTAGAACAAGGCATCTAGTTACATAGATTATCTTTCCTCTTCTCTGTCATGCAAGGTGTGCCTAATCTGTATTAGCTGCCTAGGATTAGTCCCCAACTGCATGTATACGTCTCCTGTACGCAGTAAGTGTTTTGCTTGTATCACAACACTAGGCAGTAGCAGTAGGTCTATCTTTTAGAAACATCTTGGGAAATACAATGAAATAATCGTTAAAATAATTGGCTAAATAATCGGCTAAATAATCTGGTATCGGCAAACGAATAATCGGCAATGATCGGTATTGGCATAATCGGCAAAAAGCGATATCGGTACACCTCTAGTTCAGTCAGATCAACTACACTGAGGCTGGAATAGTGTTAATCTATGAATAACCAGAATCTGTTTTCTCTCCTTCCAACCATCCACACATTGTAACAGCCAATATTTAGTACTTCAATGTGCTGAGCATTAACTTGATACGGTGTGTTTATTTAATCATTCTGTAGGATGGAACACCACTCCATCCCACAGAATGATCAAGTGGAACAACGCACTGTTTGGGAGCACATAAATAAGTTCACGCTGTATATGAAAGCTCTTGGGGTACAATTTGAGGTAGCTTTGCTCCCAAAATTTTCTTTTCTCAATAACTGAACAGACAGATGGAAACAGAGGAAAGATGCTAAGAATTGTGTTTTCTTTATGTCTGTGTGTAAAATAAATTCAAAAGTTCAGAATTTTTGGCTATTTTAGCCCTACACAAGAAACAGTCCAGGTGTAGATAGAAATATTTCTGTAGTCATTACAGTGTTGTAAATGAAGCGGACACCTGCTTCACCTGGGGCTTGATTTCAATCTAACTTTGTCTGTTATAGGTACATATGCGGCTTTCAGGGGAAAGTTACTCTGGAGCGACAGTGGCAAGCAAGGCCAGAGCCATTTTTAGGTCAAACTGTTGTCAAGGTCAGGCTGAAAGTTTTTTTATTCAACGTAATCTTATGACCCAGTTGTCCAGTTTGAAGCAGTCTGCTGAAATTGAAGCCCTTCTCCTCTGAATTTGCATCTATTTTTCATCTAGCAAGCACCTAACAATTGAGAATGCTATTGATGGAAGTATATGTAATGATTTTTTTTAATTTTCGGGTGTTTTGGTTTCATGTCCCTTGTCGCTGAGGCGGTCATAGTGTCAAACGGTTTGTGGATTTATTTGAAGGAACTTTGTACAGTAATTCTGGTCCTTTCTTAAATTTATGAACTAAGAATAAATTTTGTGTGTGTTTTGCCATGTTGGTTGCTCTGAAATTACCATTTAATCTGTAAAAAAATGTGAAGGAACTGAAATTTCAGATTTAACTCGATGTCTAGCTACATTTGGCGAACCTGTCATTTTGTAAATTGTCATGAGACAGATGTAACCCATCTGACCAAAAGGAGACTTAACTCAGATTTTTTTACAATTTGAGTGTCATATACCATTTTAAAGAGTAAAGTCTCTTCTTTGAAGTGACGTTAACTTTATTGTTCTATGAAACTCATGACCAAAATTATGAGCGAAATAAGTTGCTCGGGTGTTCCATCATAATTCTGAGAAAAATGCATTTGAAGTTTGGTAAAATTTTGTATGGACAATTCCTAACCAACCTTCTTCAGAATTGAGTGAAATTTGAAAAAGACAAACTACAGTATGTCTGTTGTCTAATGTAGCATAGGCTAGACAAATGTCTGAGCTTTCTACTCATACCAAGTTTGCAATCCTAGCCTCAAGCTGAGCTTGGCTATAAATGGCAGGAAAATGGCAAATTATAAGAAGTCATTAAATTATTAAAACAATGACTGCCAAAAAGTCATCTAAAAGTCATTAAAATTAATTTTTTTTTTAAATTTGAGTTTTTATGTGTTTAAAACATATTTATACATCAGTTTCTGTTTCTGTTAAAAACAAGAAATTGAAAAAAACTGACTTTGTCTCACATTTTTGCCATTATCTCACTAATGTGTGTGGCGACATAGCCTCATTTTTGTCAGATGGGTTTCAGATATGGAAACCATAGTTGTATGGTTGCAAGTCTCAGTCTCGGTTTCGAGGCATCTCGAGGCATGTTCTTTGCTGTCATAAACTTGTTTTTGTCTTGGGCATTGACCTTGGAACCTATTGTTTTGAGAACCTATCGTCTTGTTCTTGTCTTAGCTTTTTGGATACTTTCTTGAAGCAAAGTCTTGATTTGTCTTGAATAAATGGTTTAGGTAGCTCTAAGTACCTCACAGTTTGTGTCTTTGTCTTAGTGTTATGTCTTGGTCTACAGAGTTTGAAGTCTTGCAATGCTGATGGGAGTGGTGGAGACATTGTTTACTAGTGCCTAACAGTTAAGTACTTAGTGAACCTTTTCTGTCTGTTTTTGCAGGATGTTGCCATTTTTAACCAGAGCTTTTGCCAGTTTAAGACTTTGGAGGAACTGTTCCTTCCAAAAACTAAAGTTTTCTTACTTGGAAATCCACATTATGGCTGTGCTGGCGAGGTAATCACTTCTGTAGTATATCTAAATTTAAAGTTTGTTAAAGTTTTATCTTGCGTTGCAAACTTAGTTTTATTGATCCCAACAGAAGATTAAAAAAAAACATAAACTTAACTAGTTAAACAGGAGATGATCAACGCACACATGTTATTCAAGCAAATTTATATATATATATATATTTATATATATAAATTTATATATATATATATATATATATATATATATATATATATATATATATATATATATAATAAAGACCCAGAGAGTAGCTTTGCTTTGTTTTTTTAAATAACATTTATGTTTATCATGTTCATGATATATTTTATTGTATATGTGTGTATTGTGCTGAGCTGAACAGGTATTTAGCAAACTTGCCTTCTGTATCTCATTAGTTGGAGATGTGTATGCATGAGCATGTGTGAAACCAAAATTAGATTGCTGAGTTGGTTGATTTAAGCTGTATGCATTATAATAGTGCATTGTGCTGACAGTCTATTAAAGATTGGGTTGAAGTTAAATACTGGTTTCTTGTTTTAAAAGAAGAAATATTTTTAAACTTTCAACAGTGTCAATGTCAATTTATTTCCAGGTAGTACCAGAAGTTAGTTATTTATATAAGTGGCAGTGGAGAAAGACAGTTTGAGTTAGGTTGCAGAGAATAAGATTGATGACAATACTCATCTTGTATTCATTTTGGAATGCAAAGATTCTAGTTTGAAATTTTTGATCCACAAAAGCATTGCATGTGGATCAGCCAACATCTCCAATCCTTGTTCACCTCTGGTACATGCAAGTATTGCTCTCAGTCCACGAATACTTTGTCTTCTTCTTTGCACCAGAACGGTATTGGACTTCCATACATTGTCAGCAGCTGGTCTGAGGTTTTCTAATTCACTGCTTTACTTTGTACATTATCATCAGTTCTTTGCTATCATTGAGTGCTTTAACTGCCTCTTTGAACGCACTTACCAGCCATAGCCTGATTCTGTAATTTCCTGACTAAGTGGATTTCGATCGTGCTTCATCGTGTTGTGAATCTTGATAATGATTTCTATTGAAGCCACCACTGAGTGATGCCGTGTGCATATTGATATGGGTTCTTTAGAAATCAATAGATTAGATGAAGGAGAAACTGTACATATAATGCGAACTGAGTCTTCATCTTACGATTCTTAGGTCTACACTGTTTTATGATGCAGATGTATTTTATGGAGATTCTGCTTTACCTAATGTCCTATGTGCACTTCACTGGTTTGTTTTAAAGGTTGTGTTTAACATATACCTTGTTGTTCTGTGTGTTGATGAATGTCTGAATTTGTAGGTTTTGGATGTAGAGAAGAATAATGATGCTAGGATTCGAGTCAGTTTTACAGTTCCAGTTGAACTAGACCTAATGCAGTTTCGACAGAATAAGGGGGTAAGCGCCTTGATAGGGTGGAGCTGAATACGTTCACTCATCATTCACGTGTATTTATGTTCTTGCTTTTTTGTAATTTAAATGCTTATTCATTTATTATAACAGTAATTTGCACTTGTTGAGAAACCAAAAGAACCAGTTTGGCTATATTTTATATATTCTATATGTTTTATGAAAACTGTATAGGCAGAAATTAAATCCAAATGTTAATTTGTATCTTTTAAGATATTTATTTATAAATATTTATTTATAAATATTTATTTATAAATATTTATTGTATAAATGTAACAATATTTATCAGAACGAATTTTTGAGAATTATTCAATTATTCATGGTTACTTCAAAATGCAGAAATGTAAAATGTATAGCATCCATATGTGCGTTGTGTCATCCTCTAGCAAATTGGGTGGTACTCTCACCACCTAAGGCAGATTGCATGTCGTGCATTATGTAAACTTTATTGTGACCCTCTTGTGAAGGATGGCTGGTACTCACTGCCTATGATGGATCCATGGCATGCATTGTGTGCCATTTATTGTGGTCCTCTAGCAAAGGTGTCTTATATAACCAATATGGCAGATTGCATGGATCGTGTGAAATGTTTGTCATTCTCTAGCGAATGATGCAGTGATAAACTGTGCAATGGAAAATGTTGACGCTATGACAGACAAACAATTCTCTTCACGAATATGTTAATTAATCTGTAATTTTCTTAACCAATTGCTTTGTAACTTCAGTTTTAATGTTCAGTTGATTTTGATATACCTTAACAATACTTCTGGCAGAGAGTGGGCTCCATGGCTGGCTTTATGCAGATGATGTACAGGCTGATGAATGCTACTTTGACTGTTGGTTAACCCTTTAACAACCAGCATGTACTAAAATGTAAAGGAAAGCATACGTAGCTGGTTGTTAAAGGGTTAAATGAGTAGCACCATGGACAAGTTGGAGTTATGGATGCCATCATATCACTTACATCTAACTAATAGGCGATTGCCTGATTGCTATTTACTAGTAGTGAACCTAGTGACCGATTAAGTTAGTCAAGTGACTGTCTCACATTGGCATACACAACCTATTAACTATTGACATGAATGATTGTTGATTATAGTCAGTTAATATTGTGTTTCAAATTTGACTACGAACATGCCGCTTTTGGCCGTGAACAAACTGAACATGCCCTATTTATACTCATTCGAGAGCTGAGCTTAAAGTAGTGCTTCTGACATTTGTTAGGTTATGTTACATTTTTCATCTATGTTTAATTTGTAAGGTATGTAATGATTATCTGTTGTTTTTCATGTGCTTGTTGTTTATTGGTTTTTGTATCTGCAGGGAAGTGTAGTGCGCTATTTCCCAGCATACAGTCTGGCTCAACGTCTTGGCATAACGCCACACCTTCTGTCACGCATCACAGGCACAGTTTATCTGACGCAGAATGGCTTGGAAGAAGGAAAGTCATCGAATCGCCTTAACATTGGCCTCAACCTCAAGTATAACAAGACTAACAAAGAGGTTTGCAGTGTGGTGCTAAATATAGGCATATTTAGCCAAGCAAATGGGCTGAAGGTTGGATGAACCGACTCATCAGCTGTTGGACAAATGGACTAACGGTCAAATGACTGGACGGTCGGACGGACGGTCTGATAATTTTGATGGATAAACTGACACTCTGATAAATGACAGTTGGAATCAGATAGATTGATTGACTGACAGTTGGATGAAGAAACTGACATTCGGACGGGCATAATCGAACATTTATATGGCGCCTCTTCAAGATTCATCCGTGCTGACCTAAATGACGTTAAATGTCATTTCAATGATTTCATATGAATAAAATACTTTAGTTAGCAAAACAGTGCATAGGTATAAATATGTAAGCTGAGTCGCCAGTGTGTGGTGTGGGCCCAAGCCAACCAAAGGATTCCCATCGATAGCTGGGCCAAACTGCATCAAAGGGTAGAGTAACAACTGTAGACATCACATGGGTATAATGTCAACGATTCTCACATTTATGATTATTTATTATAATACTATCTGAAACTCGATTGAATCAGACTATGGTACTAAACAACTAACATATTGTAATGGTTTGCGGTGTGACATTCCAAGAATATCAATAAATGAATATTTATTATTACGAGTAGTCCCTCACTGGTGGAAGATGACACACATCCAGATATTGATCGAGGCACAAGGAGGACATAGGAGCAAATTCTGTATATAGATGAAATTATTTGCTGAAATGACGAAGCAGTCGATCAATCCACTGACATGACCGATGACATGTGCATATAATATAGAGATGTATAGATATAGTTAAGCAGTAGGTTATTCCTGCATTAGCCAACTTTACACGTGGTCCAGTTTACACTCGTGTCTAACCGCTTGTACTCCAACAACCGCACGTTAAGGGGTCAACACTAATTGACATCTACTCAATCTTTAAATATAAATTGTTGGTTGCATAATTTTTTATTATTATTTTT
Source organism: Bimastos eiseni (assembly GCA_959347315.1). NCBI lineage: Eukaryota > Metazoa > Annelida > Clitellata > Crassiclitellata > Lumbricidae > Bimastos > Bimastos eiseni. The sequence goes on from OY365811.1 coordinate 21,718,366, forward strand.
ATCAAAAGAACTGTGTAAGATGCAAAATGTCCCTCAGCAGTATGAATGTAAATTGTTACATAGAATGGACTTGTTTTATTGTAGGTTCCAGGTTACACCAGAAAGGTGGATAATGACTGGCAGTACTCAAACAAAGTGTCCGACATTATGGCTGACTACATTGAGAGGTAGGCCTATCATTTGAAGTGTGTGTGTGTTGTTTTTCTTCTGAATGTTATTTTAGCAGCCATCTATCTGTCTGCTCTTGTTTGTATCGTCTGTCTTCTACTTTCACTTGCACATGAATAAATTACACACAGTTGGATGCTTAGATCCACTTAAACATGCATGATTAAGACTTTGTTTGAAATGAATATTCCCTCACACTATTTGACAGTGTTCACAATGAAAGCTTAACACTTGTAGGTTTCCTGAGGTGTTTGACTGCATTCGTACGAGCAACCAGAACAACATCTATCTGGCGGATGATGTCTTCAGAGCAGACAAGTATTTTGTCTCATTATAATTATTATAGTCACTGTGAAGCTTTGCTTGTCCTCAGTGTAATATGATATTAAATATACCTTTTATCAACTGACAGTATAGTTATTACTTGGGGGATTGATTAACTTAAAAGTGAATCCTATCATAGTTTCTAAAATAAATTGATTAAACTTGCTGTTTGAAGTCAGATAAATAAATAAAATAGTTAAGTTTTTAAACTTTTTATTGACAATTCTATCAAGAATTTCAAATTATATGCTTTGAAGTACGGCAAGTCGAGATCTCGTGAATTACTGATTTGCCTCCATGAGAATTCTGCAAATGTCATAAGCCATGTTGGTTGATTGAACGACTGCTTCATCATGTCAGCGAATATTTTCATCAATATGCAGAATTTGCTCAGTAACTTCGAACTTGTGTCAGTTTTCTAGTATTAGGTTTGCATCCTACACTTATTCGTCGACTTTGCCGAGGATTTTGTACGTTAAAAGGCATTTGCTTGACAAGTTGCCTGGGCCATGTGACTGCTTCACACCCATCCTTCTGAAGTATACGATCAAGTCTCAGCTATGCGGACTGTGTATGCCTCCTGCAGCCAAGTGCTTTCTTGTCGTTGGAGGGTGGCTGACGCGGCCATTGGAGTTACCTCACCTGATAGTCACAGGTGGCGCTTCAATCTACCGGCTGACACAATTCACAATCTGGGTGTTACTCTAGAAAGTACTCTATCCTTCTCTGCACATATCTCTAATCTCTCTCAGTCCAGCTTTTATCGTTTGCAGCGATTACGCACCACCCGACAATGTGTATGCATGTTTGTTTCGTCCATGGTCCATGCCTTCATCTGTTCCCGGATTGACTACTGTAACTCATTACTCATCGGCGTACCAAAACTCCTCTCCAGTCTCTACTTAATGCAGCTGCTCGTTTGATTGCCTGTCTTTCTCATTTCTCACATATTTCTGCTCTCATGGCTAAACATCTTCATTGGCTTCCCCTAACTGAGAGGATTCAATTCAAATTTCTCTTTTTTACATTCAAAGCATTTTTGGGTCAAGCTCCACTCTATCTATGTGCCCTTATCAGGCAACCTATCTCTGCTACCACTGGACGTCCTCTCCGCTCTTTAGACTGTCACGATCTTCTAGTACCGTAGTCTAGAAGTGCCACAGTTCAGCATTGTGCCTATGCCTCTGCTGGCCCTTCGCTATGAAACAGCCTTCCTGCTGTGACTTGTGCTGAAATATTATCTGGTAGCACAACTGTTTCTGCTCGTTCTCTTAAAACTTTTATTTTCTTGATAGGTTCATTGCACCAGAAGCCTCGCCTCTGATTAGGTTGTAATGTCAGAGAAGGCGCTTTATAAATCCGTAAATGAAATAGGATAGAATAGATGCACAATGAATGCTTTTTCTGCTTACTACTTGTGCTTCAACTTCCACCAGTGACATCATCGCCGTGATTGCAAATGCTGTCACCAGTTGTCGCTCTGCCCTATCAGTGCTACTTGGCCCAGAGATTCTGAACTTCATTGCCATCTGTCAGCTGTCGACGGGAATCCATTGGGTGGTTTCATGAGCCCATCGCTGTGACTCATTCCAGCTTACTGTGCACTGTTTAGCTAAACGATATAAAATATTCGTTAGTAATGACAATTAGCATAATTTTGAGTAGTACAAAGGTTGAGTAGATATCTTGATGGAGCGCTATGCGAATGCTCAATATGCATCACATTGCATACGTCATTTTTGTGATTAGCATGTTAATCAGAGTTTTTCTTCAGGACTGAACGAATTACACAGTTGACTGCATATCTGAAGACGTTGGCCTGTGCAAACATTACCCCTGTTTCGCAAGGCACACTGCAAGTCGACGATGACGTTGTTAAAGAGATAGAAATTCTGGTCAACAGGTTACAGGTAATAAATTAGTAATTATAATTATAATTTTCGTCTAATTTCAAACTGACAAACCACAGTAAGATTACAAGCATAGTATGAACGAATGATAAGAAGTTATTAAAGGTATTAAATTTAACTGGTGGCAGCCATGCAAGGCATCGATTATGTTGTACAATTTAACCAACCCCACTGCCTAGTAGCAAAGGAAGGACTAGTCAACCTTACAAGGGATATGGAAATAAAATTTGGTTCCTTAGCTGTGCACTCCAATGTGTTATCGATTACTGTGCGGTTCCCATGAACTTCAGTTGATTGATTTTCTGACTGTTTATCTTCTTTTAAGTAGTCCTTGTGAATTTTCTGGTCAGCAGTTGGACTCCTTGTCAACTGATTCTAATGTAGGGCTGTAGTTTTGTAAACGATAGGTTACACTGCTTTGGTTTCTTGAGGTCATCGACTTTAGAATATGTTAAATGATCGGTGCCTTGTGTTCCAGTTTTTGCAGTTTCCGATTTTGGTATCAGTCTCATAAAGTCTCATTGCCTGTCAGTCGTTCCAGTGATGGATGTGCCCTAGAGATACTGTGTAGAGTTCTGCGCTGTCACATTATAGAAACAAGATGTTATGAATGGCTAAAGCAGCACATTGCTTCAACTGTATTAATGATGAGTAGAATGGGTTTTAATGGGCATTTGAGTATTTTTTAGTTATGCCTCTACTCAGAGTCTACTGTCTTGGTGTTTAATTATGTCAAATGATGAAATGACAAGCAGTTTGAGCTTGAAAGTAGACATTCATGGGTTATATGAAGCATTGAATCTGACACAGAGTCTGTTTTGGAATATAGGAGCACAATAAACGGAAGAAGAAGCTTATCAAGATGCTAGTCAGACCTCACCTCCTCTATCAGGTATGAGGTTTTATAATATCTGTATATCTTATGTGCTGATATTAATGATCACATTAGCATACATATATTATTTATTTGGCATATACTTATAATATATAATTTAGTTAGCGTAAGAAAGATCATATTTCACGGACACTGAAAATGAGAAAAAGTTACATGAGAAATAGCAGAACTAAGCAGTGGCTCAAACCAATGTTTCATGGAAGTGTAGGCGCTATAAGCAAAAAAAATAATGCTCGATCGATGCTCTGTGGGTGTTGCAGGCTCATGGATTATCAGATGATGCTATAAGGTTGCAGAGGCCGCTACCATTGTGCGCTTGCTCTATGCTGTTTTCGTCCTGGTGTAGATTCACCTTGGCTGAAGATAGGGAAATATTTAAAGTGGGTTTAGATGGTTCCTAGCAAGTATGCATAGATTTGGCTTTCTCTCTAGGGAATTGTAGTGAGTTAGTTAAAGGGCAAAGACAGTTGATGACTGTCTCTGGAGGGCTGTCATCAGGAATGGGTCCAGTGTCCCATGAAGCATCTTTTTTCATCCGGATGCAACTCTAAGCTCCGTCTCAGACCTCTTGATTTTTTTTCTTTACCATCCAAAGATGATTGCAACTTCACTGTGTATAGCCATTTACAGTTGAAAACCATAGCAAAATGTAATGCTATCTATCAAATTTGCAAATACTTTAAGTTGTACTTGGTTTGCAGTGTGTAAACTAAGGCTGTCAAAAAATGTTGAAATGGCGTCCCGGGTACCCGTCGACCCGCGCGGTCGGGTACCCGACCGCACGGATACTTTGTTAGGAAATTTAGAAAATTGCGCATTTTTACTGAATGTCGGGCACCCGAGAATATGTTTCATTCCCTGGGCAGTCAGCTGATATGACCAACGGAATATTTCTGGCATATGTTCTGATAAAATTGCGCATTTTTACGGAATGTCTTTACCCGATAACCGATTTTCATTGCCCGGGCACTCAGCCAATATGACCAAGGGATTATTTCTGGCATATGTTCAGATAAAATCGCGCATTTTTACGGAATTTCTGGTACCCGAAACCCGATTTCATTACCCGGATAGTCAGCTTCGTTCAGATACCCGTTGACAGCCCTAGTACCAACCCATGTATTTAGTTGACAGTAGACAAAATCATCATCACACCATATGTGTTTTATTGATAAACCAAGTTTGTTACCTGGTGTTAAACTTGGTTACATGACATTTTATCATGTGACACTTAATTACGTGACACTTGAACAACGACACTTAATCTTAACAACACTTAATCTCGCGACACTCAACCTTGAGGACACTTAATCTCGCAACACTTAACCTTGAGGACACTTAATCTCGCGACATATAATCGCGCAACATTTAATATCAAATTACAACTAGTTTGCACCATTATTAATTTATGTGGTGACGAATAAATATGTTTAATTAGAAGCCGTAATAATGATAAGAATGCGGTTTCAATGGAAGCGGGAATACTCGCATGATGGTGATAATGATAGTGCATTTCAATCAGTTTCCATGCTAAACTCCTAGAATAAATATGCATAAGTGAATCAAGCTCAGTTGAATCAAAGTTTATTAAGCGCGATTAAGTATCGTGCGATTATATGTCGCGAGATTAAATGTCGTCGAAATTAAGTGTCGCGATATTAAGTGTCGTCAAGATTAAGTGTTATTGTTTAAGTGTCGCGCGATTATGTGTCATGAGATTAATTGTCGGCACACCGTTAAACTCGTATCATGACAGCTTATCAGTGACAGCACACTAACACATTCCTGCCAGATTGGGTCACGGATGACCAAAAGGCACTGAATCAGAGTATAAAATGAATATAGTTTCATTGGGTCATGCCTAAAAGTAGCATCAGTTGTGTTTATGGAATATTTTGGCACAGTTTGATACCAAGTTTATGATTATAAAGTATATATTTCTCAAGTTACGACAGTAATAAAATGTGCAAAAGTAGCCCATTTGCCGAGGTTTTGAGACATGTCTTAGAGTGTCAATTGATGCACTTTCATCTATAGAGAAATAAGTTTTAAATGAAGAAGTTATTGGCAATGTGTAGATAAATGGCTATAGATTGTAGTGTGGTCCGAAATTGAATGTTGAGCCTTGTTTGTTATTTATTTGAATGATGATAAAGTGGGATGCAATATTTTTTATTTGGGCTTTCTCTTATGTAAATTTCTTTATAGTTGTGATGTAACTGTTTTGATTGCAATAAAGAGATTTGTGATTTTGTTGCTTGAAAGCATAGTTACTAATTTTATTTCAAGCAAACAAAATAACATAAATAAAATTATGTGATGAAAAAGTGGGTGTGTCCATTGATCAGCTTATTGATGAAGGCAATTTTTTTGCCAAATATGAAATTCAGAATTTATAATGTTGTCCAGGCTGGGCCACTTTAATATTGGGCCACTATTATAGTCAACTTTTGTTTACAATGAAATATAGTGTGTAACTATTGTTTGACAAATGAAGTGTCGATCTGTTTATTGATAACTGTTTTACCTTTTGACATCTAAGGCCACTATATATATATATATATATATATATATATATATATATATATATATATATATATATATATATATATATAATCAATTGTTTCTCAAATTATATATGGATTCCATAGTCAGAAGTCTACAGATTCAGAAAATATATACTTTATTATGCTGAAGTGTAACCCTTCTTGCAGTTTTGTTGTTCTAACATCGATACCATCGTTTTCATACAATTCTGAGACAAACAATTTAGGTGGGAAAGGGTTAATTGCACCATTACTAATGGTTTGCATGACTTTAGGAAGGTCATACGTGACTATGGCTCTCAGGTCTATATGAAGTCCACATTGTCTAAGCCTTCAGTAAGGATGCTTGCTGATTCCCTTAGGTTAAATACAAGCACTTTTTATGATATACTATGTTCCAGGAAGTTTTTAATTGACTGAGCTGAGACTGAGTTTACCTCAATGCTAATCAGTATCTTTAAACTGAGAGGCTATATATATGTCTGCTGTAAGTAAAGCTGTATTAGACCAGATGAACTCAAATCATTACTGAAAATATTACGTTGATCTGTTGAAGTATTTTGTATCTTAGCTTTTTGTTGGGCCACTGATCTGATTTTTGGAGTTGGTTAAGTGAAATCTTAACTTGGAACTTCACTAATGGATTCATATTTGCAGATATAGGTCTGAGTTGTATTTCGTGCAGTTGAAGGCAACCCACCTTTGATCAGTGGCCTCGCTTTTCATATTGCTCTGCGCATTCTATAAATAAGAAAATGAAATGTTTCCAGTTCCTATAACCATAGAATAGATGCTGACTTTGAGCTATTGGTAAGACTATGTAGACTCTACTGCTCTCATTACGCTGCTGGTCTTTCTCCCTTTTTAAAAGTTTGTCTGAAATTACTGTCAGTGAGTATTTAGTTGACTTGTGAGCTTCCCTTGATGCAAGATTGGCAGAGATACAGAGCACTCACAGTAAGAAACTTTTCCTGGTAAAGCATAAGTGCTGCTAATATTTGTTAGTTTAATTCTTTATGAAATCTATTTAGCCACTGGAGGCACAAGCAATGTTGACACCAGATCCTAATGCAACTTATGAGTTGTTTGATCGAGTCATCAACATTCGTGATGGATACTCTGTTCCCCTAGGACTTCGTGGTACAGTCATTGGAATATTGCCTGGTAGGTGATTCAGACTTATCCTATCCATTCATTCTTATGGCAGTAGTTGTGTTCATTTTTGGCAAAATATAAGAATTCATGATGGCACCAAACATAGGATGTGGTGCTCAATAGGTGACATAGTGTTTGCTTGCCTTTATGAAGTCTGTGCATGAGATGAAAGATCTGCAAAGTGGTCTTTGGCTGTATGATGTTATGGCATTTCCTAAATCCTTTGTTCAGCGGATTAAAGTACCTGGGTACCTGTCGTAGTTGCCTAACTTTGAATCTAATTTTCTGCAAAAGTGGTCTTTGGCTGTATGATGTGATGACAGTATTTAACATTTTATCATAAATGTTCTGATTCTTGACAATAAGTCGTGGATTTTTAAAATGAACTTCTCGTGATGCATCGTGTAGAAAGGAGCAACTTTTGAACAAACGTTTTTCATATTTTTGAGCTAGCGTAGTATCTAATCTGCAGTGCTGAAAGTTTTAATAAGAAATTGAAAATCTGTATTAAGTAGGGATGAACCAATATTCGGTTTGGTCCAATTTTTTGGTACTCGGCATTACTCAGACTCAGGCAAATAATGGGTCCGAGTATTAATCTTTCCGATTTTCTGTTTTGACCCAAATTGTTGTAATCTTATAACTTACAATTTATGCTTTTGGCTATCTCCTGTTTTCAAATTTTACTTTAAAAAAAGTAGATCATACTGTATCTGAGATTTTATAAAGCGCTTCTTATTACAGTAATAGTTACTCTGAAGTGCTAACAGCCCAAAAGAAATAAGAAAGTCTTCAGGCAATAAAGGGATGAGACTGGGTAAGTAATTTCATATAGAAGGGCCCACAGTGGCAAAGACACGGTGTTAGGTCATAGCAGTCCTTGTCTGAGGAAGAAGGAGATCAAGTGGACAAGCAGACCAGAGTGGACGGGAGGAGACAGCGAACAGAGGTTTGCGCATTAAGTCACAATGATATTTAGGAATGAGACCCAGTTGAGTTCATAGAACTGATGTAGAATCAATGCCTTCATTGATACAAGAGGCAACAGGAAACCAGTATAAGACATCAGCTTATGGGTAGTAATGTGAGGGGTTAGCGAGGGAGATGAGCTATGAATGTCGCTGCGAAGTTTATTGCTGACTGAAGGGTGGATAAATGTGCCCTGGGAATACCATCAAATTGTGAATTGCTGCAGATCTAAGCATGGACTATGGTTATAAAGAGAGAGGAGGTGACAGATCTTGTGATTGCTCTCAGGCACCTTAGGTGATGGTAACATGAGTGCATCAGATGCAGGAGGTGCTCGGAAGAGAACAGGGTGCTATCACTATCAGGGTGACGCCAAAGTCACGGACAATGGATGAATATGTGACGGCAGGATACGATGACGTCAGAATTGGGAGGTCAAGTTGAGTTGTTGCTGTTTGATTCCAAAGCAGATCAGTTGAGTTTTTCAGGAGTTGAGGTTATGTCTGTTGACCCGACATCCCTGAGTCGATGTCGGTCAACAACTCAACTCAACTCCTGAAAAACTCAACTGATTAGTCGGCTCTCTTTCTTTGTACAAAACGCTCCTGAGTAGGTTCTTGAAGGGGTGCTATATAAATGCTCGGAATGAATGAATCATCAGGATGTTGACCTGATTGGTTCTGGTGCAAAATTACTAGACACCAGCGCCATTGCAGTTGCCGATCATTATAATAACAGTAATATCGTTAATTGCACCAGCAGAGCTTAATGATACTGTAGTATTGTCATTTAACATGATGAGCAGGAAATCATTAAACAATAAGTGTTGCAAATCTTTAATTTAAAAATTACAATGAGTTTTATTTCAACAGATTTTTACAGTGTAGCTGTGTATGAATTAATAATTAAGGTACATTTACCAAATACAGTTTGTGTGTTCTGATCTGATGGTACTTGGCAGCTAAGATTTCTCTGAATCTAATGATTTTACAAAGCATTGTTATTTCTGCATTGCTGAAGGGTATGACTTGTACTCTGGAAAATACAGTTCTTTCCAAGCAACAATTTACATCCATTGGAAAGCATAGCTGCATTTCCTACTCAACTGGAGACTTGACACTGCATATGAAGTCTTGTCAAAACAAAAGGAAACTAATTAGGGTATTGCTGTATTACTGACATTTATGGTATTGAAATGTTCTGCTTGTAATTTTGGTTTTGCAGCCAGCAAAGAACAGGAAATCATCTATGAAGTCTTGTTTGATGAGGAGTTTATCGATGGCCTAACTATTCGGTAAAACACATTCTAAGTGCTGCTCCCGTCTTAGTCGCATTTGTTGTTTTGCTTGGTATTGCCATTAATTCAGCAGCAAGAGGGAGGCATTTAGTTGACTAAAGGAAACTATCAGTCTGTGATCTGTTTGAAAGACCAGTCTCCATTAGGCTGTCTTAGCCATTTGATCATTGCATCTAGTCATCCTCACCATGTTTTAGTGATTGTGTTTGTCTTAGTGCTAAAGCAGTATGTGTATATACAGCTGTCTACATTCACCTTACCTGTTCTGGAGATGCCTTTAGATTTTCCCAAGCACGGACACACTTTGAGACCGCTGCTGATTTGAGCAGTGCTATGTTAATGCTTGATTACATTACATTGCACCATGTCTACATGGCTACATTATTATAGTTGTCATTTTGATACAAACATATTGCCCTCATTCTCAAATCTGTGCTTTGGCTTCGTGTTCAGGTGAAGATGTGCTTCAAATTGGGCTCATAGTTTATTAAGCATTGAGCTCTAGCCAGCCATAATAACTTAAAATATCAGTTCTTATATCTCAAACATATTTTTTATTCAACCAGATCATAAAAGTGTCTTTCTCCTAATATGTTGTTGATTAGAGCTGTTCTTGGTGAATGAGCTTTTCAGTTGGTCATATTTGAAAATATGACCATCATAGCAATGCATTCTTTTTAGGGCATAACCAAGTAGACAATTTCCACCGAGTACCGAATCCGAGTATTTGGATGAACTATTTGCCGGATCCGGGTACGAACTGAATAGTAGCGGCAAATCTGGCAAGTGACTCAGCGAGTACCATCCGTAGGCAAAGCGTGGACAACCTGCCACATGCACAGCTATGGAGAACTATCTATAGTCAATGCAGAGTCTATAGCAGCGTTTGCCAAACTGTGTTCCGCGGAACCCTAGGGTTCCGTGAGGTGACTGCAGGGGTTCCGCGGAAAACTTCCAGTGTGAACAGATTTTTTTGTTTTAAGTTTCTATACGGGTCATTTTATAAACTCTACAATGTGTCCTATTGTATTCTAGGTTGCAAACTGGTGATATCACTACAAATAATTAGATATAGTCTAATCTGTAAGGCATGTAAGCAGTGAAACAGCTTGATTGATATGGCTTTGTTGTGATTTGCCGTCTAAAAGGTTTTTAAAATTTAGAGAAGTTAAGTTTTTAACAAAAGTGTTTTGTGAAATAATATTATAGCAGCATTTAAAATTTGTTGTAGCTAAACATCAACAAACTTTGTCAGGAGAAGAAACAAAAGCATAGCACACATTAAACATTTAAAAACTTGATGCACATATTTACCTATTTTGCGATGCGGCTTACTTTATAAGTTTGCCTACGAATAATCTTAAAACAATTTAGAATAAATTACACGAATTTTATATAGGAAATTTTTTGCTTAGCATCTGCATAAAGCCTAACTTAATATGGAAGAAAGGTAACATTTTATTTTAGCGTCGTAAATTTTATGTACCCATGTTAATAAATAGCGTCGTAAGTTATTCTCCATGGCAAATCAGGTTAAGCCTCGTTAGCGTCGGTTAGTAGAAGCGGGATTGGTGAAAAGAAGTCCGTTAATTGTCTGCTTAACGGGAGGCTGGATTGATGAGAAGAATCATGCTTAAATGGATGCTGGATGGACGAGAAGATGTCCACCTTATACAATGATGAAAAGATGGATTGAACAAATGAACCATGCATAGGCTAAATAGAAGCTGGATAGAAGTGAGAATGTTACTTGACGTGGAATCTTTCTCATTATTTCCGCTTCAATTTCGGGGGAAATGCTGTCATCATTTTCACTTCCATTTAAAGAGAATTCTCAACATCAATCCAAGTTCGTGTAATGCATTTAATCCTAAAATATTTCATCAATCCAGCAACCAGTTAAACATACTTCTTTCCATCAATCTTGCTTCCATTTATGCAGGATTCTTTGTTAAATTCATGTTTCAAACAATGGAAATAATTTACGACGCTAAAATAAAATTTCACCGAAAGAGAATTCATATGTCATTGTAATCGATTATTGCGTTAGGCCTATTATTAATGTAGCTTAATCTAATTCCAAACTATAGTTATTTGCATTTATAAGCGTTGTACCTACAACAGAATAAAATGATTTTGAACGGGGTTCCGCGAAACATTTTTTAGATCAAAAGCGTTCCGTGGCCAAAAAAGATTGGGAACCCCTGGTCTATAGCAATATCCTTCATATAGCGTATCGTCGCACTCTAGGCTATAACAATATATTTATTATTTAATAACTTTATTTGTAAGAAAATGTAAAACCTTGTTGTAAAATTTGAAATATGAAGTTATCAACGACGTCTTTACTCTCTAATGTTTTCTGGAAAGTGGGTGGAGCCAATTCAAGAGGGAAAATTACTGAATTGGTTGGCACCTGGGGAATGCAACCAAAATAAATTAAAATATATAAATTAACATATTATTTGAAAGAAAATTCAATGGAATGTTAAGTTCTTGTTTAATTAATCAATAACTTATAAGTTAGTCCTAAATTTATTTGATTAAAAAATATTATTTTATTCCAAAAAATTATTTTATCATAAAAGTTGTGTTTAGCTATTTGCTAGTGTAATATTTGCCAAGGCGAATGCTTCTGAATAGTCCAATATTCGGCCAAGGCGAATGTCCGAGGCGATTTCCGGTTATGCCCTAATTCTTTTGTGTGCCTTTAGATGCTGTTATTTGTGTGATTGGCACCCTTTGTCATCTCTTGAATAGCATTTTTCTCTTGAGCCCTAGCACTTGCAATTTGATGATATGAATTAGCACTGTGACATTCTATCAGATGAATTATGTATCAGTAAAGTCTGTGAATGATGTATTTATAGTTTTATATGATAAGAAAGTAGAAGGTAAACATGGTGCATGTGTATGCCATTCTATATAGAGACTCGTCATAAATGAACTTGGCTGAGGCATGAAAATAATCACAGTAAATATGTTACAGGATATCTTTTTAAACAGTCTTCTACTAAGTGGTGTCTCTGTCATTCACTACAGTATATACTGCTCAGTATATACTGTAGTATTAAGCAATTTGTGTAAGGCTTAGTTCAGCGCTCGTGAATAAGCTGGTGCCCTGCGCTTGACTTTCAAGTGGCACTTTATAAATTTGGAGATTACGATTACGAATTATGGTGCGCAAGCTATTTTTACTTTCTTACAACAGTATTCAACCAGTGCTTGTGAATGAACTGGAGTTTGCGCTGTCGCTTGTGTTTACAATCGCGAGTGCTTCCTGATGTTTTATCCAACTAGTAATCGCTTGGCTAAACTCTTCATAGGATAATTGATTTTCCATCAGAACAAAAGTCAGAAGTCTGAATTAATATTATACACATGTATTTGCTTAGAGATTTTTCAGTAGCTTAGTGAATATTTGAAATCTTAGTAGGCTAGTGTTACCGTGTTGCATTTTATCGGTGAAGGTCTTCGCCCAATCGTGCCTACCAGATGCCATCGTATGCCATGATTAACATTACGTATGGAGAGCGCAAAGACATGCATCGTGGCCACCAACCGAATACTCCATGTAATGCTGGCCAGGGACCGTGGAAGACGACTACTGACCAACTGGACAGAAGAACTACTGGGCATCAGCAGAAAGAACATCCAACCAATTCTCAGTCAGCTGCAAATTTCCCTGTTCCACAGATTTTATCACGTCCTGCTCAGGTTGGCTACTGATGGGACATTGCTTTGTGTTACACTGATTGCTCTGTTTTATTAACTAGGTCAAAAGGCAGGCTGATTAAATACTTGATCATAAGAGAGACTGCAAGCTGATTGATCACTCTTCTTATTGCCTTTCTATATAGTTACATAGCATATTTTTTATTGTAATAGCCTGTTGTCTTCTCTCTTGACTCTGAAACTCCAGTTAGTCATCTGATCATCTATAGCATATGCCATTTGATCAGCGCATTTTTATGATCATCTGATCATCTTTGCCATTTTGATGGTATTGCGTCAGTTGATTCCCCGTCAGTTGATCCCACGTCAATTGATCCTCTGCCTATTTGTCCTAAATGAATCTCTAGGCTGCGTGTCAAAGACTTGTAGCTGAGACCATTATGAAACAAACGATTGATTTTACAGATTTTGAAAATAACAAAGCAATGCCCAGGGTTCATGTCACTCGTCCAGGCTTCATGTCACTAGTCCAGGTTTCGTGTCACTCGTCCAGGACGGAGTATATATTTCTACACGGAGTTGTCGGTATGGAACATCAGGCATCGAAACGATAACGCTTGCTTGAGGCTCGTGTAAACCGTGCTGTAAACACTTACAGCCGGTCGGAGATTCTGTTATATGTTTGAGCAATAGCTCATTTATCCCATGCATAGACACTTATGCTTAGTCAGATTATGACTCTCAATTACGCTTTTGTAATTATCATTTTAAAATTTCGTGCTCTGTTACGTCATTCTTTTAACCCCTTAAGCGACAAAACCCGATTATATTCATCCTTAACAACTAACCATTATATGGCAAACCCAATTATAATCGTCTAATTGATTATACATATATACATGCATATATACATATGTATACATAAGTATACATACATATACATACATATGTATACATAAGTGTACATACATATACATACATACATACATACATTTACACACATATACATACATATATATATATATATATATACAAATACATACATATACATACATATATATACAAATACATATATATGCATACATTTATATACATGCATGTATATATACATATATATATATATGGATTTATATATATACATATATGCATGTATACATACATACATATATACATATCTACATACATATATACATGCATACATATACATGAATGTATGTACATATATATATACACGTAAATTATATATATATGCATATACATACATATCTATGTACTTATATACATATATATACATTATATACATATATATATAATACATATATGCATATATACATGGATTTATATATACATATATACGTACATACACACATATACATACATATATGCATTCATACATATATATACACAGATACATACATAGATATGCAGACATAAAATTTGCTTGCCGTATAAGAGTGGGTTTTAAAAATTTGGCTGGACTGTAAAGGGGTTAATAAATGGAGAAGGTCGCTAGTGGAACATGAATATTCTATCAATTGGGCTGGGTTCAATAGGCAGGGGATCAATTGACGAGGGGATAAATTGACGGGGGATCAACTGACGGGGATCAAAAGACAGAACCATTTTGATGATCATCTGATCATCTTTGCCATTTGATCAGTGCATTTTGGTGATCATCTGATCATTGCATTTTGGTGATCATCTGATCATCTTTGCCATTTGATCAGTGCATTTTGGTGATCATCTGATCATCTTTGCCATTTGATCAGTGCATTTTGATGATCATCTGATCATCTTTGCCATCTGATCAGTGCATTTTGGTGATCATCTGATCATCTTTGCCATTTGATCAGTGCATTTTGATGATCATCTGATCATCTTTGCCATCTGATCAGTGCATTTTGATGATCATCTGATCATCTTTGCCATTTGATCAGTGCATTTTGATGATCATCTGATCATCTTTGCCATTTGATCAGTGCATTTTGATGATCATCTGATCATCTTTGCCATTTGATCAGTGCATTTTGGTGATCATCTGATCATCTTTGCCATTTGATCAGTGCATTTTGATGATCATCTGATCATCTTTGCCATTTGATCAGTGCATTTTGGTGATCATCTGATCATCTTTGCCATTTGATCAGTGCATTTTGATGATCATCTGATCATCTTTGCCATTTGATCAGTGCATTTTGATGATCATCTGATCATCTTTGCCATTTGATCAGTGCATTTTGATGATCATCTGATCATCTTTGCCATTTGATCAGTGCATTTTGGTGATCATCTGATCATTGCATTTTGGTGATCATCTGATCATCTTTGCCATTTGATCAGTGCATTTTGGTGATCATCTGATCATCTTCGCCATTTGATCAGTTCATTTTGATGATCATCTGATCATCTTTGCCATTTGATCAGTGCATCTTTATGATCTTACCACCTGTAGTGCAACACAATAGTAAATTTCTATAAAGGCAGTTTATTTAACTAGATACATGTGTACATGGATGCATACATTTCTGTGATTTTTAAACATGTGTGATTTGTTTGCTTTAATTGGTCATGGTTTAAGACTGTCTTTACAGTTTACATAGACTGTGTCAGCATCAGAAAAAGTCATTGTGATTAGGCTGCTGAGTCTTGTGATGTAGATTGGTATGATGTTTTAATAATCAACAATATTCAGTGGAGATCTGTTGGGGATTTACTAGCGCTGCTAGTTGCTTACATTCTGAGAGCCTTTTAACATTTTCACTTAGTGACTGCTTGCATTGTATGTTTTGAATACAAATTCAGAGCAAGGATCCAGAACGGTACGAAGACATGTGGAATCAGTTGAAGGGTCAGCAGAAGCAGAACAGTCCAGTGAAGATGGAGCTGGGTCACAATGCCCTCAGAGTAGTGGGTGGGAAGTCGAACGTCCCGACTGCAAGTAGTCTCCAGCCACTGCATCCTCCACAGGCGTGGATCCAGAGAAGCCTTCTTGATCAGGGGAATCTGTCAGGTGGACAGCCACTTACAAATACTAAATTAGAGAAGACTACAGGAACAGCAGCACAAAGAGAAAGTAATGGATTAAAAGGAACAGATGCTGGTAAACCATCTTCACAACTGATCACTGCAAGAGAAGAGGTAACTATTGTAAAAAATGTATTTTTTCTTTTATCTGAACCTTGGTTTAATTTTGAATTCATTTTGTTTAATACATGGTTAAATGTTTATTTTATTTCCACATCATCTCAGGTATAATGTACACTTTTTCCCGAACACTATGCTCAGAGTCTGTGTGTGAATAATTCATTGGAGAAAGGTTCTTAGATGTTTTAGACAAACTCCAACCACACATGAAGACCACTTGTAGGAATGAACTGAAACTCTGCTCGCAAACTCGACTCGGCCGAGTTTCTTAATACTCATGACTTTAACTTTTATTAGTACTCGGAGCACTCAATGGCTCCGAGTACTAAATAAAAATCAGCTTTTCAATTTTCTGTTTTGAAAGCTAAAATTTGATTTATTTTATGTACAAAACGACAATTGCATTTAATTTTTGATCACTTTGTCACTTTTATGGTGAAAACTGTAAATTACAAAAAGAAACGAACTCAGTCATCTATTTAAAGTTTAATGTTTAAGCCTACCTTGTTTTCATACAATATGGCCGACATATTGAAATGTGATTACATGTAGTAATATTACCGGCAAGTCCAGCTGTTGTGTTCTAAGGTGTATAAGAAAAAGTATAATATCAGTTTAACCATTTTAAAGTTCTTTAAAATCCATCAGGAAACAGGGTGGCATCCTTAATATAACTGATGGAGTTAAACACGAGGTAATGGTTGCCCTCTTTCTTAGACAGAAACAACAACCTCTGTCATTTCTATCTCTGACATTATAAAGGTGTTATTATCAGCACTGCAAGTTCATATTTTGTTGAGTCAATATATATGTGGCAGTCTTAATTTAAAATCTGGACTAGTTTTAATATTTCCAATGTCATTAACATTTTTTGTCTGTTTGTTGTTCATTTCTTAATATAAACAATCTCTTAACAATATAGTTGCGATTTTTCATTTATTTTTTAGAGAACTGATTTCTCAAAGTCGGATGAATCGAGAACCAAGAGAACTGTCGAGGAAATGAGTGTGACAGTGGGACATGCAGAGGAAGTCAGTGGTGAGCTGAGTGAAAGCATTGACCAGTCTCCTGCTTCATATGGCCTTCCTGTTAAGTTGGACGATCTCTTCAAAGGTTCGTTAGTTATTTGCTCAATATCAAATTGGGGAATAATTGACAGACTGTAATGTTAACATATACAATACAGGCTTGCAGATACAGAGGAAATGCAGTTATTTGTTAAAATATGACATTATAAGTCATTCTGAATCTTTTTGCTTATTTTTATTAGGACATTATATTATTTAGCATTTATTCAATGTTATTCAATTTATTCGAAGTATTATTCTTAGACTTCTTTATGTAATTACTTGTGTTTATTTTTTTCTGGGAGTTGATTTTTATCAATTTCTTCTATTCAGGGCTTAGGGAATGTTGCCATCTTCATGATCAGCCTCCTCCTCAGTTGATACAGAACAGCGAGCCATCATCGGATGTAAAACTACATCCAGATGAGGATCAGAGTCATCCGAAAGATCCAGTTACATCCTTAGCTCCTTCTTTCATATCCCTAATGCCCTCTGGTATCAGACCAACGACCTTGGCCCCTTACGAGGCTGAACACGGAACAATGCAAGCTGGACACCATCAGCAGCAGCAGCAGTCAAGGGCTCCAGCTGCCTCTCATGCTCAGCAGCAGCAGCAACAGCTCATGATGCCTGGTGCTTCTTGGCCTGTCCAACCTCTGATGTTCGTTCCATTATCCCAGCCAATGCAATCTCTTCTGGGTCCTATTCCTAATCAACCTCTGCAACAGCAGCACTTCAGGGCACCTCCAACACCAAACATGGGGTCAGGCATTTCATTGACATTCATCTTGTATTACTCTTGAGAACATATGAATGAATTTAGGAATGAATGAATGAATGAACTAGCAAACGAACGTAAGAACAAACAAATGAACGAATGAATGAATGAATAAATGAATCTAAATAGTTATATGGTGTCATTAAAAGTATGTAACAGAGTCTAGGCAATTTTTCATACTTCTGACCTAATTTCCATGTGTGCAGTAAGTGTGCCTTATGGTTAAATTCCTTTTGCCTGGCATTTGTGTTGCCAGACAATATTGCATTTTAATATGATTTCTTAGTGATCTTCCATATTTTTACCTTTGACTTTTTAACAATCAGCCAGATTGATTTTCCATATGTTTTAGCATGTGCTGGTCGCTGGTCATTAAATTCAGTGTGGTAGCAGAGGCATGCAATGCAGACTAATCAGTGTTTGAGAGAGAGCAATGTGAGGCTTAGTAACATCTTCTTACTGTTGTAATTGGACTGATTAACTACATGACTGGTTCAATGGGAAAATACTGTAAATAAAAGAGGGCCATGGGCAGGTGCCTGTGGCATTAATTTACAACAGTATATACAGTGGGCTGAGACTGAGTAGTGCCGATGCCCACTTGATGGTTCCTGTCTCCCAGGTAAAACGCCAACCCGTTTGAGGCAGTCCCAGTGACACTGATGCATTTGATGAGTCTTGAAAGAAGTGGCTGGTGGTGTATGGTGTTGAAGGCTGCATGGAGGTCAAGTCCAATAGATGAAAAGATGTTTTCCAGTGTAGAGACGAGACTTGTTTCAGTGGAATTGCTTTCATGGTAAGCGGACTGATAAGGAGAGAATTTGTAAGAGGAATTATGTATTTCTTGGTATGCAGAAGATGCACATGCTACAGGATCTTGGAAATGTTATTAAGGTTGGAGATAGGTTAGAAAGGTTGCCAATGTCTAGGTCATGTTTTTAGTGCAGGTATGACTAAAGCAGCTTTGAAACATGATGGAAAATATCCTTCAGCAATTGACAGTTTAGCCAAGTGTGTAATAATATTAATATCTTTGTTTAATTTCAAGCTGCCAAAATGCAGGATGATTGCAAGTACAGTATGAACGGATGATTGCAAGTACAGTATGAACGGATGATTACAAGTTATTGAAGGAATCAAATGTTGCTGCTGCAATAAGATGGGAGAAAACATCAGAATATGAAACAATAATTGATGTAGTTAAGAAGTTGATTGGGGATTATTATGGACCAAGCCTTTGAGAAGATTTAAGACTTCAAAGTAGACCTACGGATGATATGTTATTAATGACAGTGATAGAGGAGTCAATCGAACAGCAGATTATTCAAAACTAAATTAGTGGTACATTTAGCAATTTTGCATTTGACATCGTTAATTTTGTTTACAGAAATGCAATGAATCTAGAACACAGGGATGTGATTCTCAGAGTCTGAGCATTAGCAGTTAATTGTCTCCTTGCTCAAGGTTAAATCGTTGCAGCGTCGCATATACAATGCCAAATAAGGGCAGAGACCCTGAATGCAATGCACTTGGGGAAGCGTAACCAGTGCAGGACATCCCTCATATAAGCAGATACATGACCCTTCTTTGGGACTCCAGCATATACAGAGAAACAGTAGAGATGGTGGCTAGTTACAGAGGTGTCTACTAAGGTGGCTGCTGCACTCGGAGTGAGAGAGCGAGGGCAGGTGGTAGAAGCAGCTGAAGGAAATGGCCTTTACGTGCTTAGTGAAGGTGAGTTTGTTACACGGCACTGGCGACTATAATGCTGTCTGTATATATGCATATCATTTTATATGTCTATATTTAAATAAATAAATATCAACCCAAACTATACACATTCACACAACGGGGTCACATTGATCAGACAAAATTGATAAGCAATTGAAAATGTTCAATTGAAAATGAATCTATTCATGTATATACTGTATAGTCATTGTATATATCATAATTATGTCTTCTGGTGGTGTGAAGTGAATGGTATGGAAAAAATATAGCTTGTGACTGAAAAGCCTCACAATCAAAGTAAACTAAATAAACTGTTCTGTGTTCTATTGCCGTGGATGCTAGTTAACACATTGAAACACCATTAAATTATAGGATTAAAAAAATCTGAAGGCCAAGAAAATAACTTTAATTATGATTAATTATGATGTATACAATGACTCCCAAGGCTTTGAATTCTCTTTTGAAAGAGCTGATGAGATTATTTTCAGTTAATTCCTGTTACTCTTAGTTAAGCTGTCACTGATGTACTATTTAAGATGCTAGAGCTGTTATGCAAATTATCTGATTATGTGGTCTTTAAAGTAGAGCTGTACTGATATCACTTTTTGCTGATTATGCCGATACCGATTATTGCCGTTTATTCATTTGCCGATACCGATTATTTAGCCGATTATTTTACCGATTATTTTGCCAATTATTTCATTGTGTTTCCCAAGATGTCTGGCTCCAAAAGATAGACCTACTGTTACTGCCTATTGTTGTAATATAAACAAAACACTTGCTCCGTAGGGCCGGCGTGTACGAAGGCTTAAAAAAAACGGTCGTAACTTTAGTCCAGCCTTACACCCCAAGACTGACTTCATAGGCTAGACCAGAGGTAGTCAGAAAATAGCGGGCACGAACTGAATTTGAATATTGGACTAGTTGGTCTAAGGACTAAGGTGGGGGGCGTCAAACTCTGAGTGACGCGGTTAAACCAATGACCTCATATATATATATATATATAACTCTGTCTAGTTATATATATATATATATATATATATATAACTAGACAGAGCTTCCCATGTTAAGCTGCCCAGTGATGTTGAAGCCACTTGAAAGAGCAAAAAACAAGAGTTCAACGCATGGGGTCGTACTCATACACCATGAGCACAAGCGTTTTACAAAAACAGTTATATTCAAAACAAGTGCTTCTTGTGCTGTTATTATTCAACCTTCTCTAATATGGCTGCTATGTTGAACATCCCCGAGGGCGTCTTTATGATTCCCACTGTTGTACAAGTATATCATTAATATTCATAGGCTTCAGTCACAAATGAACATGAATATTCATATACTTCAGCCTATGGGCTTAAAGTAACTGGCCATGTGACGCCAGCTATATCTGGCTAAATAATCGTTGATGATGCATAACATTAAACGTAAATAATGGCATTGGGTGGACTTGCACTGGTCGGTTTTTAGAGAGCCTAGGCGTCACCATGTGTTGATGTCGTCATTTTCCTCTACAAGACTGAAAATAATATTCTAAAAAAAATAGTTTTATTATTGGTGCCGATATCTTTGCCTATATCCGATACCGCTGATATCTATATAATCGGCACCGATTATGAGTGCTGCTGATGTATCGGTACAGCTCTACTTTAATGTCAGTATTGACATTTACCTTATCAGCAAACTTCAAAAAACCATAACTGTTTAATTTTCTGCAGGAATTCTGTTCGTTTGCTTAAATCCTATTGCTATGCAAAAGGAATGCCTGAGCCACAGTACCAGTGTCAGACAGGTTCTGATGGAAGGTTTAGATATTTTGTCTACCTCCAGGGTGGAGTTAAGTTTGTTGGCTCCTGGGCAAAACAGACAGATCAGGCAGCCGAGAGTGCAGCATCCGTTACCATATATCACCTGGTATGTTTACTTTGTTTCATTTGAGATGTGTAAGATATTGTGTTTGCTTTTATTGTCAAATTAGTTTCAGCATCTTGAATTGTGCTCAATTAACTAGGCAATGTAAGATACATAACTTATGGACTACTATTAGACTCCAGGAGCCATATGCATGGGCTTAGAATAGCCAGGGTGTAACTCTTACATCTGACATAAAATTGGCCTATGTCGAAGCAATGCGTAAAACTGTTATGCATGAGGCTGGAATTGTGCGTTACGCTGGACATAAAGTTACTCCTGGTTGACCTTAGGTGTAAGTCTGCTATTCCCGAGGAGGGATATAATCAAAATGGCGACCAGTTTTATGATTTGTCGCATTCGAGGCAGTTTATTATACTTTTAGATGCTTCCTCTATATCTACGGAAATAACACATTTTATTACACCTTCCATTTGGCCATGCAGGAGTTAGGGCATAACCGAGTAGACAATTTCCGCCGAGTACCGAATCCGAGTATTTGGATGAACTATTTGTCAGATCCGGGTACAAACCGAATAGTAGCAGCATATCTGGCCAGCGAGTGGTGGCGATTCTGGCCTTGAAAATTTTGTCCACAATAGCGGCAATATGCATGTTCCGCACATGATGTTCATTTAAAACATATTGCACCGCCACTACCTGCGAGTACCATCTGTAGGCAAACCGTAGTTAACCTGCCACGTGCACAGCCACGGAGAACTATCTATAGTAAATTCAGAGTTCTATGGCAATATCCTTCATATAGTATCGTCGCACTCTAGGCTATAACAATATATTTATTATTTAATCACTTTATTTGTGAAAAAAAGTAAAACCTGGTTATAAAACTTGAAATATGAAGTTATCAATGACGCTTTTATTCTCTAATGTTTACCGTAAAGCGGGTGGAGGCATTTCAAGCGGGAAAATTACTGACTTGGTTGCCACCTGGGGAATGCAACCAAAAGAAATTAAAATATATAAATTAACATCATTATTTTAAATAAAATTCAATAGAATGTTAAAATCTTGTTTAATTGATCAGTAACTTATAAGTAAATATGCATCTCTTCGTCAAAAATTTTTTGTCGTAAATTTATTTGATGAAAAAATATTATTTTATCAAAAAAATTATTTTATCATAAAAAGTTATTTTTAGCTATTTGTGGGTGTAATATTTGCCGAGGCGAATACTTCCAAATAGTCAAATATTCGGCCGGGGCAAATCTCCGAGGCAATTTCCGGTTATGCACTAGCAGTAATAATTAATTTCATAACATGTAAACAAAATGCCATCTATTTTACTCTGACATTAAGTTGATGAGCTTTTAGTATTGTATAATACATGTACAATTAATTAATTTAGTTGATTTCCACTAAATGTGATTAAGAACTTTGTATCTTAGCCGTTGCAATCCGAATTAAGTGCTATAAAATCTTTGCGCATGCGCAGTTATCATTACCCACTGAAATAATTACCGTAAACCCAGCATCAAGCATAGTCTCGCGAATTTTATGTCAGGTGCAACTGCTCTTGGGCTATTTCTCACTCATGCATAATGACGGTCACGGCCTATTCGATGAATAGTTACTTTGGGTGTAAATCTTATTCAGCGAATAGGCTATTCCAATGCCATGCATATGGGGCCAGCTGTGTATGTTGTATCTATATTTATTGAAACATGAGGATTAACTCAATGCTGGAGAGTTTTGTGCGTCCTCGTCATATGTTTGGTGCCCTGAAGCCTCTTTCCAAAAGCTTGTGCATTCTGCGCTTCAGCTTACTTGAGCATTTGCCGAAGTATGTTGACGCAGCATTTGCGACTTGCTCAACGACCGAGAGTGGCCCAGGCGTGTGCGGCCTCCAGGATGTCACAGCGCCTCCACCTTGTGGAATATGGTTGCCAGATGTGGGGTGGCGACATCGGGTAGGCTCACCACCTTCCTCTTGACGGGCCTCTTCCATCATGTCAGCGTCCATCAACGACTCATCCTCGCCTCTCCCTTACTACGGCCTCCAGAGTGTCACAGTGCCCCCACGTACCTACAGCTCTGACTGGATTCATACTTTCTGTACATGATGAAATGATGTAATAAAGTGTTCCAAATTTGAGCACTCTAAGTACTTGCTTACAAGTTAATATCGCATACAAGTCAACCACTGAATTCTCAACCTTGAAAAGAAAATGTCTAAGTCAAGCTAATGACTTGACTTAATTAATATGGCTATTATTAGCAAATATTTGCTCAAAATTAACCTTTTGTTAACATAAAATTTTATGCTCTTTGAAAATAAATTTTTTCAACATTTGGTGGTGTTTTTGTACTTGAAACTATTTTGAAATTGAATGTGAAATTATTGGTCCATCCGTCGGTTTATTTATTAGTCCGTTTATCTAACCATCAGTTCATCCATTTGACAGTCTGTTCGATCATCGATCCTTCTGACTGTCCATCTGTTCGATCATTCATCTGGCCGTCAGTCCGTCTGTTCAATCATCCATCTTCAAGAAATCTACTCAGAGAAATCTACTCTGCGCAGCTATATGTTGTTAAATGTCATTTCAATGAGTCTTAGAACAGTTAGCAAAACAATGCACAGTAAGCTAAAAGAGTCACCAATGGCTGGCCCACACCCAAGCGTTTAGATGAAGACACTCGGCTACCGGGGCATACATGGTCCTCGTGGCTAGGACACTGCCTTGCTGTCACATGGATAGACAACTTGAGAATAAAATGCCTCTCAAAAGTACAAAATCTTCTGCTAAGCCGACGAATTAGCCCAGAACGCAAACCTAGCACTAGAGAACTCCAACATGTTCGAAATTACTGAGCAAATTCTGCATATAGATGAAAACACTCGTCAAAATGACGCAGAAGATGATCAATCGACCAAGATGGCCGATCATGTGCATGTGTTGTGTAGCAGTTTACCAAATTTTATCAACGTAACATAATCGACATATGTGTATAACATGTTGCTTTAGAATTTATCAGCTAAGAAGACTTCATTTCCAGTTGGTCCTGAATTTATGGCATCACCAAATTCAGCATTCACACGAGTTCAGACATTTCAAGGTATACAACTCAACTGTTCATTTATCAATCAATCAAATGGTTTATTGTGCAATAAAATAAAAACAGCAGGTTTACATATCAGTGCATCTCTTTTTCAAAAGGAGGCCTTGACAGGACAAAGCATCCTGCTGAATAGTGACATCAAATTGCAGATTAAATTTGATGATATGTGGTGGCCTTAAAAATTGAGATTACCATTGCAAAACATACTCACACAGTGATCAAGGGCAGAGTGGCAAGTAAAGTAAAAAACAGAACAGAAACTAGATGAACTGATAACAGGAAACAGTGAAAACTGAATCTATTAATTGATAACAGGGAAGTCAATCCCTCTGAGTGATGGAGGCAAATCCCCCAGTCCCAGGTGTCAGGAATGCAAGATATTCCCCCTCTAAGACTAATAAATTTTCTTCCTACCTGAAATTTGAGGCATTTGCCTTCGGACTCCCGCCCCTCTATCTGGACGCCCCTGATTAATAATCAACACTGTTAAGCCAATATATGGTTTGAAATGCGAAGAGTGCTTAACTACTGAAAAGAGATTTGATATGACAATGCACATAGAGGTTGAAAGTCTTGAGTGAGTTAGACATGGTAGACTTGGTAGTTTGTACGGTGCCTTCTATCAATCAATCAATCAATGCAATTTATATAGCGCCTCTTCAAGATAACTATTCAGAGGCGCTCCCGACCCAGGCCTGGTCAAAAAGGAAAGTCTTGAGAAGTTTATAGAAAGAGCAGACAGGTCGCGTGGGAGAGAGCGCAGAAAGCTAGTTATTTTATTTGTTTTTGAATGCCCATATGCTGGGCAATAAACGCATTTCCATAGGAAATTTTTCCAGGTCACTATAGGTATATACATGCAGGTTACTTTAGTTGAATTTATTCTGCTATGAAACAATTTTTTAGGAGTTCCTAAATTAGAAAGTGTTCAGTATTTCAATTAGTTAGTCAAAGGCATGTTTTAGTATTTCCTGAATAAGACTGTGACTGATTCGTGATTTGAAGTTGTGGTAAGAAATTGTGTTATGTTCTGGCTAGATCTTGGCACATCTTCACTAGAGCTGTACCAATTAATCGGCCGGCCGATTGTTTTTGATTATAGAGATATCGGCAATATCGGATATCGGCAAGATAATCGGTGCCGATATTAAAAAATTTTTTTTAAATTTATTAATATGATTTTCAGTCTATAAATACAAAATGGCGACAGCAACATCACTGGGTCTGTGAAGGACAGCATTTCCAATGGCTTCTTCAGACCAGTGGTGAAACCGCCCACTGTGCTAGTATAGACCGTGGGAATGTGTCAACATTGGTCTTGTGCCGAGTGAGTCATAGTGCCTGCTTATGGGCCAAGGAATGGCTGGCCAATTCAAGCCAAGGAGCGGCAGGCCAATTCAACAGAGAAACCGATGTATGTACATCGTGGAGGCATGCCTAATGAATGCATGCTAACTGCCAATCAGATCTCCCCAACACTTGTCAGTGGACTGAGAGGCTGAGACTAGATAGGACAGCCGTGCCTTTAATTACCCTGGGCACAGTTCAACGGCGAGCGGAGTGTCTAATCTGTATTGCCTGCCTAGGATTAGTCACCAACTACATGCATACGTCTCTTACGGGGGAAGTGTTTGCTTGTATCACAACAATAGGCAGTAACAGTAGGTCTATCTTTTGGAACCGAACATCTTGGGAAACACAAAGAAATAATCGGCTAAATAATCAGCTAAATAATTGGGTATCAGCAAATGAATAATCGGTATCGGCATAATCGGCAAAAAGTGATATCAGTACAGCTTTAATTTTCACTCTTTGGAGGATGAACAAATTATTTATGCTTGTGCTGTAGGCTGAATATTTGGGGGATACATTTGGGGTCATTGGTCATATATGTTTGTAATTTGTTATGCATATACGTACATGGAGATATATGTATATTTTAAATTTATACATTCATGGTTATATTATATGTAATATATCTGTATACTAATAAAGAAATAAAGTATGTATGTAACTATTTTTGTATGTCCACAAAAGCTTTTGATCAACTCAAGCAAATGCTCCCAAATTTTGCACGAATACTTTTTAGCAACCGAGAAAAAAACAGGGGGTTCGCCATCCCAAAATTCATGGTTATCTATAAGGAGGTATTTACAATATGTGCAAATACCTACCAAAAGAGATATATACACTTTTAATGTAATTAAAATCAAATGATTGGACAGGTATTGATTGATGAAAGGTACTCATACTGAAATTTCCTGTCCATAGCATTTTTACCAGTAAATCTTATAGATTGATGCAGTTTACAATCTAAAACGGGCTCCCCAAAGTGCGGCCGCATACAGCCCTCAAGCAGACCTAATGCGGCCCTGGTCGAATTTTCGAGTTTTGACAAAATATACTTTGTCTATGTCCAATTTGAGAGATGAATTATAATTATATTCATTTTAGCAGCATTTAACATTTTGGCAGTTTAGCTGTTTGCTGGATAAGCCAAGGTGCAACACTAAAAGTTTTTTTTATTTCAAAAGTGAAATTGCTGAATTTTTGAATTAAAAAAGCGAAAATCAATCAGAATTTTTAGGAAAATAAACAAAACTACTCAGCTCTACTACAGAATATGTTGGATGACTGTGCAATTTAGCGTTTTCAGTTAACATTGCTTCACTTTTGAATGAACCTAATCTGAAACTGCAGGGCAGTGGAAAGTTTATTATGCCTACTACTTTAGTGGACAGTGTGAAATCGTTTATAAAAAAGCTAACCTTAGGCTTGGCTACAGGAAAATCAAATGAAGGACGAAAATTTAGCCCATTTTTTGGCTTATGCATAGATACTTTGTAGGCTATCGAACAAAACGGGCATGTTCTTGAACTTTTGTGTTCAGACAAATATTTTGAGATCATTGGCAGCCTGTTATCTAGTGAATTTGCCCGACGTTTCGTTGACTTTAAATTGCATGAACAGTCATTTACCAGAATTCATTTACTTTCACAAATTGATGTGCAGTTAGAACTGATCGACTTGCAGGAACGTTCCGAGGAGCGAACTTCATTTCATGCACTAAGCTTGATGGAATTTTATCAAACCCTGTCAGTTTCGGCATAACCAACTATTCGATGACATGCACAGCATGGAAACTCGATCTGATACCAGGCATAGCTAGGCCCCATGGATTATGCGAAAATATTTGTAAATTATGCGAAATCACATAATCACATAACCCACGGATCCTGGTCATCAACAATTACGCCGTCTGTTCTACTATAGTCCCTACAGGCTAATAATAGCCTGGACAAGCCAAGTATAGTTGACACTGACCGATATTTCCTGACTTTATGCAATGATTTGCGAAAACTTTACATGATATAATCAGAAAACTTTACATTAGAAAATTTATATGAAAACCGCCAATTTATACAAAATTATGCGAAATTGCATAATCGCATAAACCACGGGGTCCTAGACATAGCCAACTTGCTGAAAAATCTCAATTTTTCATGAAGTGGATTGAATTTTTACACAAAGTCTAAGTTAAGTTCTAAAAACATTCACTTTTAACTTTATTACAAATGGAGTGACAAATGACATTTAAGATTAGAATAAAATTAATAGCCTAAATAAGTAAAATAAATATTTAACGAGTTGCGAAATTCTTAAACATTATTAGTTTAGAATTCAAGTACTGTTTATTTCATTTTATTATATGCATATAAGTAAACCTAATATGTATAGACCTCATATTTAAAATCTAAGCCCGAAAAGGCTTTGCGACTTTGGCACTCGCATGTTATTTCTGTTTCCCGCAAGCTCTCGCTGTGTCACTAAAGTGGCCCGCAGTATCCAAAACTTTGGGGAACCCTGATCTAAAGTGAGATTCAGATGAAATTATCTTGATACAGTGATGATCATGCAGTGCAAAAATTGTTCAGCTCTTCATTGGGGATTGCTGTAGGCCCCAAGATTACTAAGAATACTAATGCATTTAATATAATCTGTACACTTACTCTTATCTGTGTGCCTATAATTTAAAACTGTATTTATTTATTGAGCTTATTGCTCCTACAGCTTGGTTATATGTATGCCTCCTTGACCCTAAATATGAAAAAAATATGTTTGATATGTTTAACTTATTTGTCATGATTTTCCATGATACACACTAGAAATTACTTCTATGAAGTTCGAGATGTATAGTTCTAATATTTTTGGTTGTTTACCATGTAACTGTCCAACCATTAATAACCTTTGGTTTTGACATTTTTTTATTTGTTAGGTGAATTTCCATGTTTCTTTCTGATTTAGGAAACCCTCCATCAAATTTGTCAGTGCAGGGAGTGATGCCTGGTTTTAATCTGCATCCATCACAAAATATGACGGGTTTTCCAGTGAGGCCTCTTTCTAGTTTTGTGAACCAACAGTATGGGCCATTTGGTTACCACCCAACAGATGGCAGAGGAGGAGGAGGAGTACCAGTCTGCCCTAATAACCACTTTACCAATGTCAACCCTGGAAACGGTGATCGATTTCTGAATCCGACTCCAAAGGAACAGCGCTTGGCAAAGCCAAAAGCTGATTGGGAAGAGAAGAAGACGCAGTCGGGTAGTAAGGATGATGATGCTAGAGACACGGCTTCCACATGTTTCACAAACCAGTTTATACCAACCCAGGCAAGCATATTTCACAATTTAGTTAAGAAAGACATTTTATGATAATAAGCAGACTATATATTATTCATTATATTGTGAAGATTTATTCAGTGCCCCTCAAGACTACTACTCAGGAGCACTCCTGACTCCAGCACCGCTGAAAAGAACAATTGTGAGGTGAGCATAAACAAGTTGGAGTGGACCATATAGTCCCTTTTGTTACTGTAACATTGTGCATTTTGTACCTACAAGCAAAAAAGTTACATATTTGGAATCAGCGTTAAATTCTGATAAAGATAGGATATCTGCACATTTTAAGAAGTACAAAAAATATTTTTGAAAATTTTCAATTTTAGGGTCATTTTGTCTCAAATCAGCAAATGTTTCCCACTCAATCATCTCTAATTTTTATTAAATTTTCATGGAATGTTCATTGATGTCTTAGAATGTGCTGTGCAAAAATTTACAGCAATATTCTTATTTTTCTTTTTTTGTGTGGAATTTTAAGGCGTCTGGGTGTAGTGATTTGAAATCGCGTCTTCATTTGCTACCATATTCAAAAGGCCATATGTCAGCTAGTTTTGTTGATATATTGATGAAATTTGCAGGACACCTACTCTTTGTGGTACTAAGTAAGGGCTACATGAAGAAATTGACCTCAGATGGATAGTTTTTCCTAGCAGCAGATTGAAAATGGCAGGAAAAACAACGATCCTGTCTGGTGCTAGTACTTTACTACTCTCACTCTCACCAAATGACTGGAGCAGCAGTTATATTGTGTACCAGTTGCAATAAATGTCCGTATTGTGTGCACAATTAAGCAATTAGATTAGTCTTATCATGTGTACCTGTTCCATAATGGCCATCTGAAAATGACAAAAAGCACATTTTTGCATTTTGACGATCATTTTAAAGGCCTTATATAGGCATGTGGGAGAAGTGATCAAGCTGTAAGATTTCATTGGCACCATTGGAAAGAGTAGCTCAAATACTATTAACAACAACAAGAACTGTTTTTGAGACTTCTGTTGTTCAAGGACTGGAGTCGATTTTATCATCATGGTATTAACCCGCAAATGCCTAAGACACTGGAGGAAACAACCAGTCTATTTTATGAATTCAATTAAATGACACTTAAAATTCATTTGGAACTGTTAATATTTGGAGCACTCTACAGGCATGTAGTATGCATGTAGTATGCCTATTCTCAGTCTAATATAAAGTTTATCAATACATTTCACATATTAACAACAGTAGACATTGTGCAGTTTAATTTTTTTTCCTGTTTGGATTTGCAATAAAATGCTAAATTCAAATCAAATTCTACTATTCACCATACAATTCAAACATACTATGTTAAGACAGGCTTGCAATCCAGTGACAATGGATAAACCCAAAGGAACTACAAATTCTGCCAACAGGGCATGGCCCTAATAAATTGGTTCAATAATCTATCAAGCTTTTACAGATCATTTATATCACTATTGCCTAATATCTTTGTTTCTTAATCATAAGTTAAGTGTCCACAGTCATTCTTACAGAGAGAGTAACTCTCAACCACATTTCCATTGACAAGAGTACACTGAACAGCATGTCAGCCATCACAAACATGTACAGAAACATGTAATACAAATGCTGCAAAATGCATGCTTGTAAATGCTGAACCATTAACAGAAATTCTACACAACTAACCATGATACAATTCTTCATTAAGCCTATCATGTTTTACAAAAGATCACAGAGTATTTCTTAAAGTCTTTGTTTCTTAATCATAAATAAAATGCCCATAGATGCTTATAGAGAGGGTAACTCTTGACCAGTTCCATTGATAAGAATGCACTAAAGTGACTAAACACACCATTCTATCAGATTAAATTTTATAAACAGTAATTTATTGGCAGACACTAGACAGACATAACATCCTGCTATATAAACAGAAGATGCTTAGCATCATGAGAGCAGCGATTTCGATATGCAAGCCACCCATCATAATTACATATGTTCTTCTCCATTGACTTCCGGCCAGTGCCATTGTATTTTATTTGCTAGTGCATACAACAACAGAAACAAGTTTTGGATTAACATCATGAACAGCATTACAAACAACTGTAAGTGAATGCCGAATAAGTGCGATGGTGTTTGCTCTTAGATGGAAAATTGGCATTTTTTGCAATTCTTTAATGCTGACATCAGCATCACCCCAAGTTATATTTATAGGATCAAATTTATTTTCAACACAATCCATAACTCTCTTCAGCCAGTCATTTTCAGATTCGTATTATTGCCTCTGAAGCCATCATTCTGTGAGACATTTTAACAGCGACTGTGATATTGACAAACCTGCCTTATTGTCACTGAGCAGGGCCCTTCAAGCAACATACCAACAAGATTAACTAAAATTGAACACACAGAATTTAGGTGATTGGTTTTATCAATGGAACTCTTTAAATTGGATACCATTGCTCTAAAAATTTCATTTTTAATCAGCTTTATATGTGTGTTAACAAGACGGTATCACTGTCCGAATATTCCTTCAATTTTGCCAAGGTTATCATTAAATGTTAATATAAAATTTCTGTACCATGATCTACATTGGTCAGATCAGGGCAATTTGTGAGCAGGCAGTCCTTAAGTCGTGCTGAGTGACTTTTATTACAAACTGAAATGCCATGAAGCTGAAGATGTGCAGTATACAACTCTACAAGTTTATGCAAACAGTGTTTATTCTCATTCAATCGTATCAATTCCAAATATGCAATAACAAAGCAAGAGACTGCATTGATTTGAGAATGACAGACTTCAGAGTCTACTTGTGGAATTATTTTATCTGCCTTTGATGCTTCATAAGAAAGTCCAATTAGACATGCTGGGTGGTACTTAGTCTATTGCATTAATTTTATTCAGAAGGAATCCAATTTCAATGGGTCCTGCATTATTTGAGCTTTCAGTTACCGGTTCAGTCATAATTGTGTAGTGTACACATTGTACACCGGTTGTCTTTCTCTTCTAACTTGCAAAGAAAACAGAAAATAGACAGAACTAAATGCGGTCGCTATCGCATCCGTTCAAGTGTGGTTCAGTGCAGCCGTTGCCTGCAAGTAGGATGCCAACATGCCATGTTTCTTTTGCAGGTACTCTTGATACCATCTCCTTCATTCCATGACTTCACATTAATGCCATCAGGAAATGATCCGGTTACTAATTTACAAATACTATGTCTGAGAGAGTTTTGTAGCCTGAACCATGATCATTTCTCGGCTTACTTATAACACCGCGGACCGTAACTTATGCATAATATTTTGGTCTACTGCCAATGGTTACTGAGGGTCAGAAAAAAATACTTCTGGCACGTGATTGACACAAAGGAGTAAGTAACCTTCGTATAAGTTTAAAAATTACACTAACCATAACCGACTCTCACAATGCTTAACCTGACCATAACCGACCCTCACAACGTATAATTATAGAACTTTTTAGTTTTTACAGTGTGCATGCATTAAAGGTTGTGCAGATGTCTCTGCATAAGCCACGGTGAAAATATGCTAAATATGCGGTACCCGGTCATATAAAGAAGCCGATTTCTCATCGACAACCCTAGGCAACGCGTTTTGCCCGTGTCACTTTGCCGCAGAGAATGCAGTGAGTCCAATCCGCTGAATTAATGCTAGGTTCCCGATCCATTGACTGTAATATGTAATCATAATCTCCAAACTTCCAAAGCCAATCGCAAGGCACCATCTTATAAACGAGCGCTGCGTCGAGTCAGAGGACTTGTACAGAGGTTAGTCCAGAGGGGTGTGACTGTGTGGGTAAACTGCGAACCGGCGAACTGCGAACCGGTAAAATGCGAACCGTTTGTGAACTTGTTTTCGATTGGCTGCCAAAGGTCACATGACTGGTAGCCTGAACCATGATCATTTCTCGGCTTACTTATAACACCGCGGTCATGGTTGATAATTATATTTTTTATTCAAGCGGCCAAATGTTTTCGGCAATTATCTATAAACTAGCCATGACCCTGAACCCTATCTAAACCCTCACGATGCCCACCCTGTCCCTAACCGACCCTCACTATGCCTTAACCTGATCTGTTTGCGCCAATGGTTCGCATTTTGGTTCGCGTTTTACCGATTTGCAGTTCGTCAGTTCGCATTTTACCAACACCCAGTCCAGAGAAGGTTCGGGTCCGGTAATATGCGGTTCATAATCGTGAAGTCTTACCAAAACTACATAAATTTCTTCAAAACTTCAATTCAAAGAAATATAAGCATCTTTCAAGTTTCATTGATTCATTCTGAGCAATTTTTAACTTCAACAATCTCTGAAATTGCTAACTGGAAGTTTATAAAAGGAGCATGAAACATTATAAAAGCCCAAATTGACGAGATAAACTGTGCCAAAATAACCTAAAATTTCTCTTTTCTCTAATGCATTCAAGAATGTGTTGATATCCAGTTTGCTTTATAAATAAACAATGAACTTCTAAAATAACATTCATGCTTGTAGATAGTGTTTGCACAATGCAAGGGTTCTATGACTTCAAAAAATGCACTAATAGGCGATAAGCACAGTGCTAGCAGGAGCCTGTTCCAAAGTGAGGGGCCAGCCACGGATTATGCTTGGTAGTTGTGCAGAAACAGGGACGAGTATGCCCCACTCAGTAGAGCAGAGAGAGAGAGAGAAAAAGAGTGCAGTGACCCGGTGCACTCAAGGCAGATAAGTCGAGGCTAGACCCAGCAAGAACAGCCAGACCAAAGCAATGATCGGGTACGAGATCTGCTTATAGAGGGGGATCTAGTGAAGCACATCCAGCATATTGTGGCAAAATCTGGTAGTCTCTACTACAAGGATGTCACACGCGAATTTTGGCCTCTCCGGTCCGGCAGAGGACTTCACCACAACAATTCTGTAATATTTCTGTTATTTCTTGATAGACGCCAAATCTCGCTCTGGCCGGTCGTCCTCTCGACGAACGAGTGGCCACCTCCTCACAACCCCACTGCCGTTCTTTTTCAGGAAGCCTACTGTTGACCGACAGACCCCGTGTCGCTATGTCGGACTTACTCGAACTGTTCCCTACACTCGATCAGGCCATGCTTCGACTGCTCCATCTGACGGTCTTCCTCGGACTCCCTTTTGACTAAAACCGGGCCCCCTTTTATAGCGCTGAAACCGCCCTTGACCGTGGGAAAGAGAACACACGGCGAAGATTTCAGGGAGCAAATTTCCACCAAAAACGGCCACACAGAGGCATCGCCGACAGGCGAAGAGCAGGCTGACGACAGAAAGCGAGGGAGGAAAGAGCAAACAAGAGCAGTGCCAACAGATAAAGCGTGAGAAAGAGAGAGCATTGAGAAGAGAGCTGACGACAGAATAGCGAGGGGAAGGAGCGAAGCTTGAGTGGGAGGGTGCACGATCGGGGAAACCGAGGAGCGCTGACCGTGGGAACAAGACCGACTAGAAAGGGAGGGGTCCCCTAGTGCGACAATTTCTCAACAATATGGCCAGAGATGTGGTCAAATTTCGGAATGCAACCAGCAAGACGTGTGGTAGAAAAGTGAGGCATTGTACGTCATCGTATAAGAATTTTTTAACCGTGCCTGGGTCAGGAGCACGCTTGAGTAGTAGCCTTGAAGGGGTGCTATATAAATTTGTGTTATGAATGAATGAACTGAAGTAATTTATAGTTTATTATGAATAACAAGTTCATCTGATTGATGCTGAAATTGCTGGAAAATTCTTGACCGACAGGTTCTAACTAACATGTAAAACCTGACCAACGAATTATCCTCGAGCTTGTCAGTGTTCCTGGCATTCACTACCGCTTCCAGGTATGTTTTGCATTGATAATGAAGAATGACATAGGTAATTTTATATGTGAACTATGATAGGGCTGTTTTTAGAATGTGTAGCTAACCAGTGCAATCGGTTGCGTGTTTTCTGACAGGTGCTCAGACAAAACAAGATGCCTCAAAAGTTGAGATTGTCCAATGAAGATGTAGGTTTGGTATCTTCATCTGCAGAACAGCCTGTCAATGTTGGTCTGAGTCAGAATCACAGCTCATCAGGTTATCATGGATCCATAAAGGAAGAAGCAGTTTCTGAAGATTTGGCTGTAGCACCATGCTTTAGTACGGCTCAACCTTCAAGAACTTCAAAAAGGGCTCGGTCCAGAATAGCAGCCAACTTCTACCTGAACAAAGACCAGCAGGACCCAAATGTCAATGTCAGTCAATAGATTTGTTAGGCTGAGCCGTGTATCCACACTACAGTGATGATACTAGGAAAGCAGATAGATGACTTGCAGATGGACTGTGCCGGGGAACGGATGCTGGACAGCTTCTACCAGCTAGTAAGTATGAGGAGCACAAATGATTACATAAGAAGTGCGTCCAACTGACATGTTTTCAAAACTGCTGGGAACAGTTTGGCAAAGAAATTCAAGTTAATACTGCGAATGCCGTGTGTTGTGCACTGCTGAAATAAGAGACGTTTTTGCCTTTTTGTGTTTTAATTATAGAATGTTTCAATTTTATAGTACTTTCGATTCCAAATGGACCTTTCTATGCTGGTACCAATGTCAATTAATAAAGCAAATTGATAACTAATTCAATATATTTGAAGTAGCTGTGAAGCTGTATGCAACAGATGAAGAAAGTTCTCATAATGTCAGGTTACTTTTCATATTGTGTGCAACCTTTACCATCGTATGAGTGTTTCTTTAAGTTCAGTTAAACTTATCTGTGGTGTCAAATTATGCTGTCCAAATTAAAATTTAATGGTTAACATTGGTAAGTGTAAAATTGTGCAGCTAGTTGCAAAATTGTAGAAGGAACATGAAATGAGAACTGGCAAGAAAGGAATACATGTGCAAAGCTTAAGTGAAGTGAGAGAGCAGACGTGCAAAATATGCCTTACAATCGTTTAGAAAACTGTATAACATGTTTTGTGTTAAGAAATTGACTGAGACAGAGGAAGAATCTGTTATTGTTCCTTGGATTTATGTTGGTGGTGTTTTAATGTTATTCTCTTTCTGTTTTTTTTGCACTGAATATTTCCACCACTGTCATGGCATTTCAAATTAATCTTTGTCAAGATGCTGTTGAAGATGTTTGATGTAGTTTGAACTAGTTCCAATATATTCAGATATATATTGGTGCACCTGAATTTTACAGGATACCACTCAAAGCCAGCTGGTAGGTTTTAAATCAAAAGCTCCAAAATTTAGAAAACTACATACTTGCACTTTACCTCAAGGATTTTGGAAAGCATATTTTCTGTGACTAAATATAGAGTTTAAGATTATGTGAATTAGCATTTTTTAATGTTGTACCAACCACATATTTGAACTGATGACTTGCATTGAATTTATCATAATTTTGATTTTTGAATTGTAATTTTGGTTTGACCACTTTAGTTAATCCTGTTCAAACATTATTTGTCTTATAACTTTCATATGAGCAATCAGCAAACATTTGAAATCATAAGGTATTTTCCATTTATTTTTCCATGCATTTTCACTCCTTGCACACAAATTATTAGCTAACCGAGAGGTAATCTGGTCTGAATCTGGAAAAAGAGGGCCTGCCTGATCATGCCACATAGTAGTCTGCAGGTGTTCAAAGTTAGAAAATATTGCACTGGTACAATATCCGTGCAACATTTTCTAAGGATCTTTCAGGGAAAGCACAAACATGACAACTGCTATCCAACAAATATGCAACCAAATATTTGTCCTGACTTGAAATTTTGCAGTTGTTTTGCAGTATTTGCCAGTGGATATAATTCAGTACAACATTATCTGGTGCACAAAACAAGGCAGGAAAGCATTCTTCACAGATAGATAGATAGATAGATGGTTTCAACTAATGGATGTTGGATACTGTGTAGCTTACAAAACTTTATATCTAATACTTAAGACAAAAATTATTGTGCTTTGTTTCAAATATGGAATGAAACGTAATTTGTTTGGTTCTGCTGTGGTTGTTTCAGGAATAATGAAGGGTGTATTAAAACTATAATTGATTATTGCCTTCTCAGATACATGCACCGTGTCTACCTAAATCGACTTTGATCAGCTACCATTGAAATTTGAACATAAAATGTCAATTGTTTGATCGATTTCATTTCAATAGCAACCATAGGTTGAAGTCCCATGATGTCAATCCTGCTCAAGTATTAAGATAAATACCAGATCCTTTCTATGACCTCACTCAAAACGGAAAACACTGGTTTTTTTCAAAAATTCTATCATCTTGGCTTCTCTTCCCCTACCTCTCTTGCTCTTTCAAATATAAACACCATCATTCTGAGCCTGCCTGTCCTACTCTCTGAAATTGACTGTTATCAACTACCCCGCCTATCAATTTTGGTTTGCCTGTGAATAAGCTGGTTCCCATGACTTTGCTTTGGTTGGATGCTGTAGTAACATTGAGTTTACAATTACAATTACCTGAGTATTTAATTTTTTGAAATGCAGAAGTTCAATTTCTGTATGACCATGTAAGATAGTTTATGTCAAAACTAACTTTTCCAGCCACTGTCAAGTGATGTTCAGTGAGGGTCTGCAGTTGCTTAGATATCAATACCGCAAAGATCGTAATGGACATTCCACAGAATGCTCATTGGTTGGCCGATGAGATGACATTTTTCCAAAGATGAGCCGGGAATCAAACTCCAGGCATTATCAATCTGTCACCCAACTCCTAGAGACAAATTAGGCTGATCAGATGCCATATCAGGTGTTTCATAATTGATCCAAGAATAAGTAGAGCGCATATGTACAATTTAATACAAATATATAAAACTAAGAAACAATTTAATAAAAATATCTATAACTATGAAACAGTTATAAAGTTGGAAGTTAGTTTGTCTCTGGCGTGTTGTCCAGTCCAATTAGTGAGACCTTGCATGTTTTCTTCACAAATTTGGTCATCAGATACTCAAAAGTTGAAATGCAGAATATCAGCTTCTCCGCTCATCATAGCCTGTTGGGACAACTGCTCATTGTCTATGGATGTACAAAGTCTGTTCTTTATCAGTTTCGTTTTTGAGAATGAACACTACAGTTACTGACCATCACCTGATACATGTGGTGGAGTGCAAACATCCCTGGACTTGTTACTGGAGTATCAGCCAGTACATGAAATTCTCTCTCTTTCTCGACATCTTGAGCTTGTTCGTACTTCAAATTCTTCAATATGTCCACAAAGTCAACAAACTAAAAAGTCCCATTTCCTAAATATGGATCAAGATCATGCTTCTAGACCTCAACAAGATTCGATGCCGCTACCATCAGCTCTTGAGGTGACGGCACATCCAGTTTGCACAGGAAGCCAAACCGAAATGACATGAGATTGTATGCACCAAGCCAGGGCATTTTAACTGGTGTGAAAATGTCCAAATTCTCACCAGTCC
The DNA here is from genome assembly GCA_959347315.1 of Bimastos eiseni. Lineage (NCBI taxonomy): Eukaryota > Metazoa > Annelida > Clitellata > Crassiclitellata > Lumbricidae > Bimastos > Bimastos eiseni. Next base: position 21,757,074 of record OY365811.1, read on the forward strand.
TTTCCCTTATCCCCACATGTGAGTTTTGCCGTTTTACGCCCACCAGTCATCACCACTGATGCAATGATTTCCTTGTTATACTGTAAATGCAAACCACAGTGGATGTGAAATCTTTCTAATTTATGTTTCTTTTGTTACCAATACAGTTTTCTGCTCTTTGCTATTATTTACATCTTCAGTTATGTTGGTATTTTTTATTTAAAAGTGAAAACATAAATTAATTTGCTAAAACATTGAAAATGGATTTTGATTAGTGGTTGCAATAAAGCCAATCTCTAGAGATTGGGATTTATCATTTACCCTGGGCCTACAATTGTGTTTTCTGACAAAAAGCGTGCAGTTAACTTTACTGGGTCTGTTGTGTAAAGTAGGTATGAACTATTTGCAATTTAAGACCTCAATTATGAAATCATTGTTAACAACTGAAAACATTATGGAACAGACTTCAACAGAGAGAAATTCGTAAACTAGACTTCGTAAACTAGCCTTTGACCCACACTCATGTAATCACCAAACCTTGGAATTTGAACAGCAGTGATGTATTATGACAAACATTTATTATTAATACAGAAATTTCATACCGCCCTTCCAACATTTTTTGCTCAGAAGTGCACATACATGCCTCGAAATTGCAGTTGTACCGCAGAGCAATTGTACGCGAAGGACTTGCTCAGTGTCCCCACACAGTGACTTGACGTCTCGGATTAGGGTCGAACCCGCTCACCCAGCGCACACTGAACGTTACGGGCCGACTGCTCTAACCGATCGGCCACTGTGCCACACATTTATGGTAGGTAAATTACCATTATTATTTTTCAGCCACTCACTCTTCTACCACCTCCCCCAGAAACAATCACCATGGAGACTGCTGCTGTGTCTAGTTGGCTTTCACACTTATTTTAGGCACGCCTAGACCAATGCCATTGACGTCTTCAACTTTAAGTCATCCTTTAGACGATTATCGAGAATTTCTCCAACTTGTGCATTCAATGGTTGGATTGAGCAGTTCGCTAGTAAGCTTGGTGCCCTTCACACATTGTGGGATGGGAAAGGCAATATTCTCTTTGAAGATTTCATTCATTCATTCTGAGCATTTACATACTGCCCTTCAAGAACCTACTCAGGAGCGCTCCAGCCCAGCCACGACTAAAGAAAAAAAGACTTGAGGGACTTGTAACACAGTTTTTGACAGAAATAGATCAGTTATCCCGTTGACTCGTTTTCAAACTTATGCATGTTCAATGTCCAGTTCCGGTATAATATAAAAACATGAATGATTTTAGGTTTTCAAAAACATCTGAAACCTATTGCTTGCATTCCTACTTCTTGCATTTCTGAATTGATCACGACATATAATGTATATATATGTATAGCACCTTTTCAAAATACCATGCTTCTTTGAGCCTACTTCTAGTCTGATTAAAACTTCACCAATGCCACATTAAAATTCACTATATTTTAACTTACTAACTGCAACGAAAATGACTTGAGAGAGTCACAGTGACTGTCTAGTCATTGATAACAATCACTTTTTCAACATCATTCTTGAATACAGTTGCACTGCTGTTCAACCATTTTACAATTCTGTCTTTGGTTTAGTTCATCACTACACTTTGAAACATAAAATGTTTTGAAAAATGGTGCTGTTTTTTAATGACAAATAGTCAGTCTGAGACTATTTATTGTATATTTATACTCTATATCGAGACACACATGGTCATCCTCTGCAGCTGTTACAATCCTATTACAGTCAAAGACTAAAGCAAGAGCCAAGAACTAGCTGCCACTGGCATTCCACATGGGACATGTGCTGCGGTGTTCCAGATGAAGGTTACGACTAAGCACCGACCGAACATCGTTGACGAATCTGAGAGCGTCAAGCAAAGGCAAGAGGTTGAGAAGGGCCACGTCATGCGGATCACTGTACCAGGATTCGATAGGAATTGCGTTATCTGTAACAAACCAACAGCAGCACTAGTCTTCATAGAAAATAACACAATGGAAACTTTTACAATTTATTATGAACTACCAAAGTAAGTAAGTAAGAATATTCTTTATAACACTACCAGAAAACGCAAAATAGCTTACAATGGGTATAAATAATAACATCAACTTTAAACAGTCATAATAATTTTAAACATTTGCATAATAAAAGATCTTTTTACAGAGACATCAACTCTAGGTAGGATGAGATCATGTGGCCTGGATCGAATGGGGTGATTTTAACGAGGAGGGAGAAGGTCATGAAGGATGTAACATGGGCTCAACAGGGCTGAGTAGAAAAGAGCAGTCAGCTACAGAGCAGTGCTCTTCAAAAGAATGAAAGTCAACAGCAAGGAAGCCAGAATGGGTCAATTTTCTTAGGATATCATTCAGGCGATTTTGTTCCTCTACAATGGCGAATCCCCACCAAATGGGGGAGGCATAGCATATTCATGCAAGGGTAGTAGCACGAACATCAAACAGTCATCGACCATGGAGACTGTGGGTGACTAAAACAAGAAGAGTGAACATGCAAATTTTGACAATGTGTGTCTCAAAGCCAATTAATCAGACATGGTGACACCCAAAAGTGTTAATAACAAGATGACAAAGTGATGCATAAGCTAAGATATACAAATATTCTGTGCAGTCAACGTATACGATCACACGATACGATTGGTATCTCTGAATCTCTTCTGCATGTATCAACGAGCCTTCAATTGTGATAGATTCTTTAATGGTTTTATTATATTCTCCATATTCAATGCTTGCTACAGTTTATGGGTGAGTAGGTAATTCCACATAGCAGTTCGCATGATGGCAAAGGCAAAGGTATAGCAGTAATTGACCTGTATCGCCTGCCTTTGCATAAGTGTGTAGCCAGCAAATCTCAGAAAATCATTATTAGCTTGTACATTTTTGCAAAAGCAGAAGAAAATCCAAAATAAAAATAATTATTTTAGAAAGAGTGTACAAAGGATTCTAAGTAATAGTTACCATTGATGAAAATAAATAAATAATAACCTGGATATCCTTGATAAGCACCAGGTGAATTGTCAATTATGAAAACACTGGAGAGGTCATCCGTTACCGTAGAAAGATCTTTGGTATAGCTGCCATAATCCAGGTTGCAGTGCTGTTTATGAACAAAATTAAAAAGTGAATCTTAGAGAAAAATAACTAAACATTGCAGCACCAACAAATTCACAATTTTACAATGTTTATCATTGCCTCATAAAAGATACATGAGGCGTTCTATCAAAAGCAGGCACATGTCACACAGCACAATTTTGATAAAATGGCTAAAAATGACATGCAAGGTCAATAAATGTGTGTTTTGAGTTTGAATCAGATTTGAGTAACAAAGTTATTACTTTATCCCAAAACATTACTTGGCTGTTGAAATTTTGCATTTTATCTGCTAAATCACATTTTATTGTAGAAGATCCTGATGAAAGTAAATGAAAGTCGACCGTTTTTAATGCAAATATACCGCCTTCTACAATGACCATCTAGCAAATGGACGTAGCTTGTTTTACATGTATAGAAAGCTCAGAATGTCTATTTTAAGATTTACTAGCGTTATGACCTTATTTTTCAAAAGTCAACCAATCATTGTAGGAATTCCGAGACCTCGTAAACAATGTCAATCTGTCTGACCTAGCTCCCTGGTAACGGATCATGTGATTGAAGTTCGAAAGTCTTATTGGAGAGTATTTAGGTCATGCATGCGCAGTTCAAAGTTGCATGTGTCATCGGCCACACGTGAAATTATTTAGTTCGTCATCGTCAGCTTCAGAATTACTGGGACTGTAGTCTGAATCCCCATCAGAGCTATCGTTGCTGTTAAAATCATCATCTGACATTTCATATATGTCAGATGTATTCAGCTCCAGTTTTTCATTTTCCTCTGGAAGCAGCCATTTTATTAACAAAAAACATCGATATAAAAAATACGAGAAAAATCTGTTTTCCTTCTTGTAAATATTTACAAAATCAGTCGCCGTGTGTCACCAAGTGTATCCAGCTATTATTGCCAGATGTTTTATAACAACAGTTATCTGAACAAGTTATCTCGTCATTGGTGCACGCATAGACTTCTCTTGGCGGTCAATGTGTTAAAGACATTGCGCTATGAAATGTTGTTTTGCATCTGTTCAACGTTTGTAAACCTTTTAATTTATATGGTGGCAGTAGTGGTTTCACTGTTTATGCAGTTGTAATGCTACTTGATTGTGAAATACTCATATCATTTATCAGTCAGAAATTAAATGATACACAAAGAAGAAAAACTTTGATTATTATTAAAAACTTTGATTATTATTATTATTATTATTAAACGCATGATTTCTAAAGCACCTTAATGCAGCCATGCCACTACAAGGGCGCTTTACAATGACACGATCAGCAAACTAACAAGAAAAAACCATACTATAACAAGCACTACATCAGCTCAACAGGGATATGCCTTTCTGAACAGGTGGGATTTGAGTCGTGCCCTAAAGATCTCAATCGATGCTGCAGAACGCACTTCAGCTGGGAGGCTATTCCAGCAGCGTGGGCCGGTAACAGAGAAGGCGCGATCACCAAATTTGGTCTTGGTCTTGGGGACAAGAAGGTCTCCATGCGCAGCTCCACGCAGCTGGAGACCAGCTGAACACGACGACGTTGGCCTGCAGAAATCTGCAATGTATCCCGGCGCAACACCATGGAGCGCTTTGTATACACGTAGACATAGCTTGAACTCTACACGCTGTAGTATGAGCAGCCAATGAAGCGTGTCGCACAGAAGGTTTGTCACGTGGTCAAAACGTCGTCGTCCAAAGAGTAGCCTCGCTGCAGCGTTCAGAACGGACTGTAGGCTGTCTAATGTCCATTTTGGTGCTCCTGCAAGGAGACTAGTCTACCCTGGACAACACGAAACTGGTGACAGCAGTCCAAGCAGCATCGAAGGGCAACGACTTCAGACAGGATTTGATGAGACGCAGCTGGCGGAAGCATCTGCCAACGATCGTGGTAACATGTAGTTTCATTGACAGATCAGACTGTAACATTAAGTAAGCCCAGATCACGGACGGACTCCACCGGTGTTAGAACGGCCCCGAGTACATGCAGAGGAGAGAGATTGAGTTTACTGCATCGGCAGTGAGTCGCGCCACACAGAAGTTCAGTCTTGGTGGGATTTAGACTGAGTCGGTTTGAACCTCTCAATCGTAAGGACCATGCGCCTAAGTGAGCTGTCGATCTCGGACGGACGATCTCTGGTGTAGAGCTGGGAGTCATCGGCATAAAAATGAGACGATACACCCAGATCAGCCGCCAACTTTTCGAGGTCAGCAGTATAGAGTAGAAACAACAAGGGTCCAAGGAGGTACTCCGAAAGCAAGTGGACGGTAGGCTGCGACGTTGCCATTGAAGTGAACCGACTGCATCCTTCTGCTCAGGTAGGAGCGGAACCAGGTTAGTGCCTGGTTCCGCTCCTACCTGAGCAGAAGCCGAAGGTCCTCGACAGCCGCTCTAAGAAAATGTTGTGGTCTACGGTTTCGAAAGTCGCGGATAAATTGAGTAGACCTAAGATCGCATGATCACCAGCATCGACCGCCTCGATAAGATCAGTGAAAACTTTTAGTAGCGCCGTCTCAGTAGAATGAAACCTTCTGTAGGCAGATTGATGATGATGGAAAAGATCTGATGATGTTAAGTAGTCGATGAGCTGTCTGCAGACGATACACTCGAGTAGCTTCGACAGGGTAGCCAGGTTGGAGATTGGTCGGTAACTGGCCGGAGAGTCGGCAGGCAGTGAGGACTTCTTCAGACGAGGGGTGATATATGATGACCTGTAATGAGCTGGAACTACTCCGGAGGTCAAGGAGACATTGAAGAGGTCAGTGATGTAAAGAGTGAGCAGATCAACACAAAACTTAAGAAGCCATATGGGGAGCGGATCAGGCTGAGTGCTTATCCGGTGTTTCGCCAACCAGCCGAATCACATCATCCGGCGTGACCGGAACAAGGCTCTCAAAGCATAAGCCCGAGGGACAATCTGAGTACTCCACCGAGAAGGCGCCCAATGTAGCAGCTCTAATGTCTCCCACCTTAGACTCGAAGAAGTCAGCAAGCGAGTAGGCGGTGATGTCAGGTGGTGGAGCCGATACATCACCACGGCACAGCGCGTCATCTATCAGCCGCCACAGAGCACGAGGATCACGACGAGAGTCCATGCTGGTTTTCCAGCAGCTGCTTGATTGAGGTGAGATATGGGTGCATTTCAATGTGTCACTGACCGTGTCTGGAATATTAAACTGCTTGATTTGGTGGACTTTTAAATTTATGAGACTTTTGATACGCTTTGAGCTCATGGACTGCATGCTGCCGTTTGTGCATCATGAGTCGTGATTGACATCTTTAGAGCGCTGGCTGGTTCATATTTTATTCTTGATTCTCTTAGCCTTCACTGTTGTCAAAATGGTTTTGCATTTTAGGCTTGGGCGATTAGTGACTTTTACTAATTGTGTCAATTTATCTATTAGTTTGATTAATGGATTAGTAGACGATTAATCGTCTACTAATCGATTGATCATCTACTAATCGATTAATCATCGAGTAATCGATTAGCTCGATTAGTGACACTGTTCCTCAGTAAATGCTCAATTATGGTAGCCTGCATAAACTAAGCATGGAAGTGGTATTGCATCTTATTTATAATGCCTATGACATAATAATTATTGGTCTTTGTTTCAGTGCTAGTTGCAAATTAGATGTATAACATCGTAGCGTCATTATTGACTACAGACATAACTGTATACCCTGCTAGCACTGCCACTGTTGGCCCGCGAGGGCTGCGACCTCTTATTCGTCATGAAGATTCAGCTGCTTAAGTTATATCGCAACTGGCCTGCATTTCTAGAGGTTGTTCTACTATGCGCCACCAGTGGACGCGCATGATAGCAGTACAGCCGAGTCCTGCCACACAGAACAATCGAGCTAAGCGGGCAACAGGGGCAAGCCATTGGTATGGGGCAAGGTATTTTTCTATGTATGAAATTCGGAAATTTCTGTAGGCACCGAGTACATATTACAAGAGGGATGTATTTCGTATGACGTAGTAAGTACAAACTTTATAACACTTATTGCACGGCTTTGTGACTCGTGAGGATCGGTTAGGGTCAGGATTAGCGTAGTTTATAGATATAGAGTAAGGGTCAGGGCAGTGTCGTCAAGGATATGAGATAGTAGATTCTTCGTGCGTAATTCTGTCATTTAGAATTTCTTCGTTGGTCCATGCATTTTTGGCCTTGGAGGTCCAGAAAGGCCTTGGCGGCTGAGAAAGACCGTTTAATGATACAAATTAAAGAAATCATAATAATAATTATAATGAAAACAGAATTTCTGTAACCTGGCATGCAAGGCACTGCACTTACCCATGCAAAATTTGTTGCCTTTGGATGTCTACAAACGACACTAACCCTAACCGACCCGCACGATGCTTAACCTGACCCTAACCGACCCTCACAATGCAGTGCGCATGCGTCAAAGGTTGTGCATGACAAATATTCTACAGGGTGTTGACACACTCCAGCCTAATACAGCAATACTGCGTCTGCCTTCATATGTCAATCACTTCACTGGTTTCCAGCACCTCAATGCATTGGTTTCAAGACTCATGTGATGATGCGTAACTGTCTCTTTGTTTCTGCCCCGCCTATACCTTCTGGCCCTATGCACTCGTGCCTCCTCTATTCCGCTCCGGGCTTCCCTTCAGGTCCCTTCTCTCCTCTGCCCGCAGACTGCTGGTTGTTCCCTGCATGCGTCCTGCCATAGTACACTCTTGGAGCTTCCATTACAATTACAAAATACCTTATTGGTATGATCTGTACTAAACCGTCGACTTCAAAAGTAGCAAGCCAATTATGCATGGCAGCACATTTTTAGTTCTTCTGTTACCTTGTTGAATACAACATGTACGTCATTCCAAACACTTGCCTCTTGCCATGTGTAGTCGGTGGGTATTGCTGCATGACAACGCTGAGCGAAATTTCGTACGAAGAAGAATACCCCATACCAAATGCTTGCCGCTAAGCGTAGGCCTAGTAATTGAACAATCAAGCGAATCATACTAATCGAACAATTCGATTAATCGAGTAACTCGACTAATAAAGTAACTCAACTAATCGATTAACTCGACTAACTGAGTTTTTTTTTGACCCTCGATTAATCGATTAGTAAAACTCAATTAATTTGCCCAGGCCTATTGCATACACCAGATGTACAATTCTCACCGACTTAGGTCTCTCGGCACCCGGGAGTGATCGCCCAGTTGCGAAACCTGCAAACTATTGGCTTGCCTTAGGCTGTAGCGCCCGATCATTGCTCCATCCAGACGACACGCCATGTAGACCATATCAATCAGCCATTTCTTTGACTGGCCATTCCCCAGTGGACACTTCCTGGAACCTGGAAAATTCGCTCATTAACGGAAAAGTACCTAAAATGCCTGACACCATTAGGCTCTACTACTTCTTACAACTTGGACCTTCTAGCCCAGACTGAAACTTGGCACAGAGCCCATCTGACATCGCTGTCCAACATTCAGCTACATCTGACAACTCCTTCCTTGACACCCCAACGTCCAATCCATCTAATACAATCACTGATAATTGGTCAGTTTTGGTAAACGCATCATTGTGGTCAAACATACAGAAGGGAATACAAAGAGCAGTCAACCACGTGGTGTGAAGCGCTTGCAAGGACAGTGTTGGGCACGAGACCAAAAACTCAAGACCAAAACCGAGAGGTCCGAGACCAAGACCAAGACCCAGTGGTCCGAGACCAAGACGAACACCGTTTTTTGTAAACAATTCAATTTATTAAAATGCTAATATGATAGAATAAGTCATTAATTTTATTGCTGAAGAATACTAATCTTAATAATGGTCCAGAAAACAGTTTTACCGGCCACTCTGAAGTCTTGTGGGTTCAGCCCTTGGCATTGGTCTGAGAATATCACACTATAAAATATTATTGCTTAGGGTATACGATAGGTAAATATTTTAAGACATCTGAACAAGTAAATTAACGTTCCGTTTGAATGGTGTACTTGTACCACGGATCTCGGAATTGTAGGTTAACAATGTCTACATGTGGCCAACAACACAAATATTAATTGTTTCAAAACCTTGAAATTTGTTAAAGCAAATTTTGAAATGGCTGGTTCCATTGCAAATGCATTATTTAATGCCCACATTAACATGCATATAAAAATCTATTAGTTTGGACAGCATGCAATCAACCGATAATAATCTCGTAAAGCATACAGTGTCTCTAATAATTGAAAAATAACCGACAAATATCGAAAAAATTGCTCTGATACGGCAAATGACCAAGAACGCTAATTTAGGATGGAAACCAGTCCCAAGACTGTTCCTTCGAGACCAAGACCAATGGTTCGAGGCCAACACCAAGACCGATGCATTCGAGACCAAGACCGCAGTTTTCCGGTCTCGAGACCAAGACCGTGGTCTCAAGACCACATCCTTCTAAATGGAAAGACTAATGGATACCCGACAAAGTACTAGAGCTCGATAAAAAAAGAAAGGTGTCCATAAACAACACAGTAGAACAGATGCCAACATTTTCACAAGATCTTACACAAAACGAAAAAGAATACAGCATCATACAATCACTACAGAACAACTTCAATGAGGAGGAGAAACAGTTCTTGAGTAATACATGTCAGGTCATTCCAGAGCATAGGACCAACAAATGCATATGTATGTCAAAGGCAATAGTAGTCCTCGACAAAGGTACAAGAAAAGCGGAGTGAGTGACCAGAGGCAGCCAAATGGGGCAGGAGAGTTGAATGACAAAGCAAGCAGGAGGTTAGATCCAAGAGGACTCTGGAGGTAAGAAAGAGAATTTTAATCTGAATTCGGAGATGAGAAGAAGCCATTGTAACTGCTCAGCTTAGAAGGCAGAAATATGATAAAAGTAAGGAAGGCGAGCAATCAAATGGGCAGTTACATTAAGCACCGACTGCAATGAAGACAATTAACTTATTAGAGGTGAATCGGAAATACAGAATAAAACGAGTAGAAAAACGAGTTATTTAAATAACCCATGAGACACAAATAACTATCACAATCCAACAAAGCTACTGAAAAAGTAGAACCTTTCGTCTATCTGGGATGACCCGTAGGGGGGGGGGGTAATAAAAGGAAATGGCAGCATCAAACAAGAAATACAAACGAGAAATGGACACACTTCATAAGCATTTGGAAAAATGAACAGCATATGGAGAAGCAGAGAATTAACAAAGAAATCGAAACAAAAATATATGAGACAATGATACAACCAATTTTCCTATACAGATCATAATGTTGGACAATGCAAAAGCAAGAAGAGAAAACAAATTCTTACAGCAGAAATGAGTTGGCTAAGGAAGATCACAGGGATTTCAAGACTATAAACAATAATAATAATGGATAGATCTTCAACTCTTACCTAAGAACTCTCTACCCTATTTTTATTCCACTTGGAAAACTATCTTATATGGCAGAGTAGATTTCTTGATGAGGCACCATATTAAGTTTCATTGACTGATTGATTGAATAAGAAATAATGACATACAATATAAGGCCAATTCAAATGGGTCTGCTACACAGTCATTCAACAAAGACTCCAATGGTTTGGACACGCAAGGAGAAAGCCAGTTGACCGAATCACATGCAAGATTCAAAGGAAAAAGAAATAAAAGCACACCAAGACTACAAAGAAACAAAAGCATACCAAGACTACAAAGAAACAAAAGCATACCAAGACTACAAAGAAACAAAAGCATACCAAGACTACAAAGAAACAAAAGTATACCAAGACTACAAAGAAACAAAAGCATACCAAGACTACAAAGAAACAAAAGCATACCAAGACTACAAAGAAACAAAAGCATAACCAAGACTACAAAGAAACAAAAGCATACCAAGACTACAAAGAAACAAAAGTATACCAAGACTACAAAGAAACAAAAGCATACCAAGACTACAAAGAAACAAAAGCATACCAAGACTACAAAGAAACAAAAGCATACCAAGACTACAAAGAAACAAAAGTATACCAAGACTACAAAGAAACAAAAGCATACCAAGACTACAAAGAAACAAAAGCATAACCAAGACTACAAAGAAACAAAAGCATACCAAGACTACAAAGAAACAAAAGCATACCAAGACTACAAAGAAACAAAAGCATACCAAGACTACAGCGGATGGACAAGACAATTGAGGACAAAACATGACTTGGACTAACTGGACAAATGACCAACAACCTGTATTATTTTAGTTCATAAATTATTTTAATCAACCATTTCAGTCTAATTTTTATTTCTAATAATCATTTTAGTTTTAAATTTAGTTGTATTATACAATTTCTTTTCGGTTCTTGTTTTCGTGAATGGTTGCCTAATCTTTTTCATTCCTTGCTACAGTTTTGTTCATGATGTTAACACTGCCAGTCAAATATTATTAATATTTTATTTGGCCTGATTTCGACATATGATGCAGGTTAACAAAATGACGAATTACCAACACCAAGTACTTTAAATAATGAATTATACTTAATCTATCCAAAAGCATTTATAAACAAATAGCGTGTGCAATGCATACCAGTTATGCGAACACGGCATGGCTCTACATGTCATTCGGAACTATGCTTTGACTTTTATGGTTACAATATTTATATACAAAATATTCCCATATAATACCCTTGCATTTCCTACCAGATAAAAGCCTTACAAAACTCATTCTTAATAACTTAGTAGGCCTAATATCAATCCAACCTTAAACTGTGCATCGAACGCTAAAGACAAAAAGTCGGAATTGGAACAGGAAGTTTTATGAAAGGTGACCTTTGGAAGTACCACCCTCTCCACTCGCCTCTTTGCGACATAAAAAAGCGAGTTGAGTAGGGTGACAGTAATTTATACAAGTGTGCCGCTGCCGAAAATTCTAACAAAATAAATGCTTGTATTTTCACAAATGCTCGTATTTTCTACAGTTCTCATTCAAGATTTCAAAATCAATCTTATTTTTTTTAGGTATACATCAATTCTTTTCGCTTTCTCAATTCTTTTCACAAATACTTTCTAGTTTCAGTTATCATAAACAATTACCTAGGAATCATATTCATTTTAGTTTCACTCATGAAACTGCCAAAGACATTGGTGGCAATTTATTTATACTCATTGCCACCATATGGGTGGCATCAGGAACTGATCAGGATGCAGCTGATGATGATTACAAGGAAAGAATAATGCAGTACACTGATGATAACTTCGATAATTTCATTGAATGTACTAATTGATTGATGCATTCTTTATGCATTAAGTAATGGTACCATAAAAATCACAAAACTAGATCAGATATAGAACCACAGCAACAACATATTTATTTCGTCAAATAAAAACTGTTGCCTAATGACACACGTTACCACACAAGATCTCACGAGAACCCATAATATTTGACCGTTACACACAAGGCAATGATACTTGCAATATGTCATTAGTGTCATAAGCAAAATTAGAAAACTTCCAAGTAATATTCAGAAGTCAATCAAATTCAACCAGAAAAATATGTATACAGCTCACAATATACTGGCAGAAAATCAGACTCCTAAAACTTCTGAGCTTGTATATTTTTAACTCCTAACTATTTACCATGCTTAATAGATAAATTCTAAAAACTATATTTGCCACATAAAAAGGTTTCCTTAAAAAAAACAGTTTCCTTTTATAAAAATGTTAGTTCATTATACCCATAATAAATGATTAAATATGCAAATAACCTGACGATAGTATCGACGTTTCAGACTTTTCGTATTTCGATCTAAAGCATCAGAAATCGCTGCTCCATAGATTTCCATACTGGCAGTAAAAACAACTAATTCATACCACTGGCTGACCTGAATACATAATGAACATCAAATTCATGTTACAGAATATCCTTGCACCTCCACTGTGAGGAAAGTGGAAAATCTAGATTTAGGACAGTTGTAGCATTCCATGCTTTCAACTAATCTGCTTCTCATATCTGGAATCATCTACCACAAAAATTCTGACTTGCTGACTCACTATCAGTATACATACATGGTTCAGACAATAACTGACTTGCATACACAATAAGTGCTTTAAATAAATAAATTAATTAATTGAAAAATTTCTAATTAACATTCTGGAAGCTACTCTCTGTTCATAGCGAGATCCAGGTAAGTGCTCCATGATAACTATTGCTGCAAAACATATGCATGTCTGTTACACAAATGTGTTATTTCTGAAGCAAAAAAATTATTCTTTAAATCACAAAATACTTCTTGTTTGGCTTCACTAGTAGCAGAAAGTTGTTTGGAGAAAATACATCAAACATCACGTAGCCAGCAAAAAATAAAACTGTTGTTTACTTACCACGGACAGAAAAAAATCAACATGAGGTCTCTTGTGTACAAAAAACATAACTGGATGTCTTTCAATTACAACCTACAACAGAGAATATTATGACAATTACAGTTTGCACTTCAGCAAAAGGCAAGAATAAACATAATAGTCATCATCCAAAAACTCATTGGCATCATCTGAATCATGTATTCTTTTATGTGCCATTTGTACGTATATATATTTTTGTGTACATATGATCATGAAGTGAGTTACATATCTGTGATAAGCCAATGGCATTGTTCTGTTGGCAGGCTGGGGAGCCAAGCCACAGCGGATAGTGAAAAGTGGAGATTGTTCGCACAAGCAGATTGCCGAAGGCACAGTTTCGTAATCAAAGTCAAGTCAAAGCACCAAAAATTACTTAGATTGATAACAAAGTCATAGATTGACTAATTTATCATTTGATCAGTCATTGAGGAGAAAAGAAACAAGAGTGGATGGATCAAATTGTCCATAGTCAATCCTCGGATCAAGGATTCTTTCATTCACTTATTGGACTTATATAGCACCCCTCTGAGATAACCTACTAACTGTACTCAGAGACGCTCCCAAACCAATCCAGGTGATAAAGAACAGTTTTCAGATGCTTGTAAAGGGTATATCCAGAGTTTCGAGCATTGTGGCCGATTGGTTAGAGCGGTCGGCACGTAACGTTGAGTGTGCGCTGAGCGTGCGGTTCGACCCTTGTCCGAGGAGTCACTGTGTAAGGACCTTGAGCAAGTCCTTTGCACACAATTGCTCTGCAGCACAACTGCAACGAAGGACTTTAAAAACATGGCTGCTACAGATGGCGCCAGCATCAAATATGGGTAAGCTACCCGAGGTAAAATTGTGTGGTTGATGAGATGTATGTTTCTTCATGCAAAAGTAATCTAAAAGTAACCACGATTAAAATAATGCCTACGTATTGGTGTGTGCCAAAATTCAAAGAAAAAGAAGGTGGCAACCTTTTAGATCTGAGGATTTTGAACCTGCATGCAATATTTATAAGATTCTTGCTCGCTCAACGGTAATGTGCAACCTCAGTCTTGTGCGACATGGTGGCTGATCGGTTAGAGCGGTCGGCAGGGCTGAACACAATACTGGAAAAAGTATTGCAATAGCAATACCAATACTTCCTAATTAAAAGTATCACGATACCAATACCAATACTTTTTCTGAAAAGTATTGCAATACCAATACTTTTCATTATGCTTGCTTCATTCGATCCTAGCACAAATTTTAATTCATGCACCGATAATAATAGAAAATTTCCCAAGGAATCACTTGGACCAATCTCGAGGAATCTAGATAAGAGGAATGGTTACTTGTCAAATTTCCATGTACAGATGTCACCCCAATCTAAAGTTTTCTTCTATTCGAAAATTATGGTGTTTTGAACCTCTAACGGCATTTTTTGGTATTTTGCTGACATACCCGGTAACATTCGTTAATTTGGTTTCACGACTAAAGGTTGACGAATCAGCTTTTATTTTGAAAGGATCTAAAATTTCTGGCTCCTGAATATTGTCCCAAAACTGTTGACACGAAGGAACATGGGGACTTTCCAGTCCTGTGCATATTGGTCCTTGGGCCAATCACAATGTCTTTGATGTAGCCTTCAGGCAAGATGTTCGAACACAATGCTCTGATATCGCACTGGCAATCTTCACTTCCTCAGTCCTATTCATTTTCAAGATCAACTAAAATTCGCAAGCACTCAAAAATTAATTAGGCAAGCCACTTCTACCAGTGAAGGCACAAGGACATAGGCCTACTACGGTCATTACTTTATTTAGGCATAATAAAATATTCCATCTGTTCGCACTATGGCCAATAGAGACTAAACTTATCAAAGTGCAACGACTGACTTCGCATATTTCTTGAGAAACCATCAAAATGTAATGGAGAAAAAGTATTGGTAACGAGTATCGCTGACAGGCTAAAAATAGGTATCGTGACACCAGCAAAATTAAACTACCACAATACTCGCTGCGATACTGACAAAAGTATCGGCGATACCAAAGTATCGCGATACTTTATCGTGATATTAACGGCGGTCGGCCCATAACAGTGTGTGCTGAGTGAGTGGGTTCGACCCTTGTCCGAGGCATTAGTCACTGTGTAGGGACCTTGAACAAGTCCTTTGCACACAAACTTTTGCTCTGCAGTACAACTGCAATTGCGCCGTCGAGGTGTGTGCACTTCTGAGCAAAAGATGTTGGAAGAAGGGCGATATCAAATTTCAGAATAAATTAATTAATAAAAGAGCATGAAGATCTGAAGAAAGGTTAGTTCATGTGGACAGCCCAACCACTGAATATTCACGATGTCACATCGTTGAATAGTGCACAAATGGAACTACAAATTCACTTCTAGATGCAGAATGAAGATTTCTGCAGGTCCCCAAAACAGAGGTGGCCCAACAAAATACCTGCAAATAGGCTGGGGTGCTCCATAACTGGTACTGTCAGACCCAGACCGAGGCCGCACGTTAAATGCGCTGGGAAACAGGAAGACAGAGGAGTACGTCACACATTTTGAAAAGCACCAACAAGCCTAGCAGCAGCTTGCAGTTAAAGCTGTGCAATGCAACCCAGAGGAGGAAAAAGTAGATGACACTGCAGTAATCCTACTAGGGCATAACCGAGTAGACAATTTCCACCGAGTACCGAATTCGAGAATTTGGATAACTATTTGCCGGTTCTGGGTACGAACCGAATAGTAGCGGCAAATCTGGCCAGCGACTCTGTGAGTGCTAACCGTAGACAAAGCATAGTTAACCTGCCATGTGCAAAACTACAGAGAACTATCTATAGTCAATGCAGAGTCTATAGCAATATCCTTCATATAGCGTATCATCGCACTCTAGGCTATAACCTGCCATGTGCAAAACTACGGAGAACTATCTATAGTCAATGCAGAGTCTATAGCAATATCTTTCATATAGCGTATCATCGCACTCTAGGCTATAACAATATATTTATTATTTAATAACTTTATTTGTGAAAAAAAGTAAAACCTTGTTATAAAATTTGAAATATGAAGGTATCTACCATGTCTTTACCCTCTAATGTTTACCCGAAAGTGAGTGGAGCCAATTCCAGTGGGAAAATTTGGTTGCCACCTGGAGAATGTAACCAAAAGAAATTAAAATATATAAATTAATATCATTATTTTAAAGAAAATTCAAAGGAATGTTAAGTTCTTGTCTAATCAATCAATAATTTATAAGTAAGTCGGTTAGTCCTAAATTTATTTGATGGAAAAATATTATTTTATGAAAAAAAATTATTTTTACAAAAAGTTATTTTTAGCTATTTGCGGGTGTAATATTTGCCGACACGAATGCTTCTAAAAAGTCCAATATTCGGCCGAGGCGAATGTCCAAGGCGATTTCCGGTTATGCCCTAAATCCTACTACAAACATATTCATGAACAAGAGTAAGTGCAACATTTACACAAAGCGAACAGGAAATTACTTGCAATTATCGCAACTGAAATAAGTAACCATGGCATGAAAAATGTAGGTGTTCAGAGAAGGCAAGTTCCTGATCAAGAACAATCCCAAGATTGTGAACAGATATCAAGAAAAAAGTTAGGGAATTCAGCAGATATGGCCTGAACATCTATTTTGCTCAAACAGGTCATATTCCATGACATGCTTGCAACGCAAATGCTGGACGAGATTCGATGTATAGTTTTTTTTAATCCCTTTCTGCCTCTGGAAACGCGTGCTTTGCATTCTGTCGTTGTACCAGCATATGGCAAATCGCAGCAGCAATTAGCTTCTTCTTGAATAAATCATACTCCAGCAATTGTGTTCAGAAAGTGAACTTCAGAAACTACACTCCTCACAAATTCCAGGAACTTTATTTCATATTCCAGTCTTGTATGGCTGCAAGACCAAAATTCCAAGAAATTTTTCCTTGTATTTCACCTCTGTGTAATCACTTTTTTGGCAGCTAGTTCTTTATCTACACCATGTCTCAAAATAAACCAAGCAAAATTGTTTTGGTCAGAACTTTGTCAAATTTTCAGCAATTTTAATAACGTTTGGTAGGTAGATGGAAAAATGGCTGAAATTTAATGATATATATAAATTTTCTCCCTCACCTGATTCATATCACTGCAATACCTTGTTAAACACAGATTTACCAATTTTTGTGTAATGCTTACACTTTATTACATGGCTACACTGAACTCCATTTCATCAAGCCGGATGTCAAAGTGAATGGGTCATACTATCACGACAACCTTCTTGCCCAGAAGCTACTGCCAGACATATGCCAGGTATCCCAGGGCGAGGTTTTTCTTTCAACAGGATGGCACCCCGGCGCATCGAGCTCACGCCACCATCTCTTTCCCAGAGCATGAGATGCCCGACGTCATCCCTCCAACACTGTGGCCACCAAATTCACCGGATCTTAACCCAGTTGACTATAGCATATGGAGTGTGCTACAGGAGAAGGTTAACCGCTCCAGAATAGCCAACGTCGACAAACTCAAAACGCGTCTGATTGATGAGTGGACGCGCTATGACCAGTTTCGAACGCTGATGCTGCTATTGGCCAGTGGTGTCGCTGTCTAAGTGTTTGTGTCTGTGTAAGCGGGGAACATTTCGAGCATCAATTCTAATGCTTTTAAGCAGATATGTCTAACAATTGACAACTCAGCTAAGTAAACCATATTTTACTTTACTGCATGCTAATTCGGTTGTCAGATAGTTTGTTGAAAGTAATGAAATTTAAGCGCTATATGCAAATTAGATACATCTGTGTTTCACAAGGTAGTGCAGTGACATGAATCAGGTGATGTAGAAAATTTACATATATAGCATAAAACTTAAGCTATCATGCCATCTACCTACCAAAATTGATCAAAATTCGTTGAAATTTGACGAAGTTCTGACAAAAACAATTTTGCCCGGTTTATATTGAGACACGGTGTAGTATGTAACCGTCAATGCTAACTAACATCAAGGTCTATTAGGAATATCCAAATATATCTCAACACTATTATATAGTATATGGTCTATGAAAACAGAAATGAAAAGCAAAGGAAACAAGTTTTACAGAGCACTTCATGATTTTAGTCAAACCTATTTCTTACATTCATATTTAGATATTTAGTGCTGCACTGCTGTTCTTTGTTCTGTATATTAAATAATGCATCATTTTAACTATTAGTGTATCATGGTAATAATTTTATGAAAATTACACTACATGACTAAAAAATTGTATACACATGTGTATATACATCACACACTTCCACATTGTATATATACAGTACATATTCAAACTTCTGCGCCTCGTGATCGGCCATTTTAGTCAATTGATCGTCTCTTCATCCTTTTGACGAATGTTTTAATCTATATGCAGAATTTACTCAGTAACTTCCAAACACGTTGCAGTTCTCTGGTGCTAGATTCTCGTACTGGACATTTTCGTCGGCTTTTCTCAGGATTTTGTGCGTTTAAGAGGCATTTTGTTTGCAAGTTGCCTAGGCCAAGTGACTGCATGTGATCGAGTCTTAGCCATGCACCATGTAGTCGTCTGTAGTTGAGCGTTTTCGTCTCAGTGGAGGGTGGCCATTGGAGTGACCTCGACCGATTGTCACAGGCGGCTTGATTCATTCAATCTACCAATCAACACATGAATGCCTCATCTACATCCAGGGATGCGGTCTCGAGTCCGTGGTCTTGGTCTCGAGACCGGAAAACTGCTGTCTTGGACCTCTTGGTCTTGAGGTTTTGGTCTCGCACCCAACACTGTCTACATCCCTCTTGAACAACAACAAATATCCGGATGTTCATCATCTTCCACCTGTGAGAGACTCATCGACACCATCCCCGTGTCTGCGAATTGATCTTGACAGTCGTTGCGCTACCCTTTTGGCACAGCTTGGACCAGAGACTTTGAACATCCATGACTTCTATTAGCTGTTGACGGAAATGCTTTGGTTGGATCCATGCTTGTGCATGGGCCAACCATTGGTGACTTTTACAACTTACCATGCACTATTTTGCCAACTTTTCTAACAGCCATTGAAAATACATTTAACATCTTGTAGGCTAGTGCAGAGAGAACCTCTGAGTAGATTTCTCAAAGAGGTGCTATATCAAGTTTCATTGAATAATTCATTGATTAATTCGTTCATACATGCATACATACATACACACACAAACACAGGAAATGCTTAACAAATAAATCTCTTATTTATCACAGGTATACCTTAAGTACAAGATCTGGAGGGTAGTTGGGTGATCTGAGTTGAAGCAGTGGTCGAACTCCCTCATGGTGAGAATGAATTAAGGTTTCATCAAGATCAAGCACCAAATACTTGCGCTTAACTGTGCCTGTCAGAAAGTACAGCCATTCAACAAAGCCTACATAATTATTCAGTCAAACCTGATACACTCAATCATAATCATAATCAAGTATTTGTAAAGCACCATTTAAAATTAGAGGTGCTCCCGTCACAGGCCAGTGTCTTCAGTGATAAAAGGAGAGCTTTTCACGTGCTTGTGGAACTAGTCAGAAGAAAGAGAAAAGCAGTCAGACCTAAGAGAATGAGGCAGTCAGTTCCAGCTGTAGGGGCCCACAAAAGTGAAACTCCTAGACTGGGCCTTAGAGGTATGCATCCAAGGGACAACCTAATGGCCGTGTGCCAAAGGGAGAAACGCCTAGGCAGGCCAAAAACCCGAGGAGTGCCATAGGCCCGACAACACAGTTTCACAGACATGAGGAGCAAACCTTGAATTGAATGCATTGACGAATGGGAAGCCAGTGAACGGAGTCTGATGAAAGAAGAGATATGGGCTAATCAAAGTAATCTCTGCTGAAGTCCAATTATAAAATCAACAAGCTAAAGATAACAAATACATTAAAGTTCATAAAGCAGCCAAAATTAATTTCAACTCAGATTTAAAGTTAAATTTTTAGCAATAATAATTATAGTAACTGAACAAGTTTTTCATATGATAATGATTATTCCAAGTCATCACAAAACTTAAGTGGTTTGGGAAAGAGGAATCAAAGTTGCTGGCACTAATCAAGTGGCTGGAAGTGCTAGGTACTGTGACAACTAATGTATGATGAATGAATTATCAGAACAAGAACAATGAAGTGAAGATGACAAATGATGTATCCATGGTCCATCTGTTTGCATTGGCTCATTTTCATAAGAACATACAGTAACACAAGAACTAATCTTGGTGAATCAGCATTCCGTTGCTGGATCTGACTTTGGATGTCTTGCTCTGCGTCTGTTGTTTTCTCTGCTCAATCGCGTAAGTCGTTTTATTCTCAACTTAAAACTTACCTCTTCTTAATTGTGTATCCACAATAAGCTGACTGACTGGATATTGACATCATTATGACTTGGTTCTCATGTGCCATTGGTTAGTGGCTTGTGTATTAACAACTGACACAAAAGAAGTTACTAATTATTAATTAATATACTAACAAGATTTTACTGTGCATACATAACTGCTTATCAGGCTGCTCCCCTACTCTTTGGAAACAATCCTTCCACCTGAAAGGGCAACCTGGTTAATCCAGAGTACTGAACCCAAAAACTGAAGAGTAGAAGTTTGCCCTAACTTCCTACCGGCAGCACAAAAAGAGAACCTAGCTTATGTATGCATATATACATGTATGTATGTATGTATACATGCACACATATATGTATGTATGTATATGTATCTGGATTATGTTGTTTTGTTTGCAAGCACATTTACAAGAGCTTCCCAAACCACTGTGCACATGGCTGTCAAAACGATTTAAATAGGAGCATCTTAACAAACAATGAGCTTGGGCCGAGGTAAAAGGAAGTGCAAGCAAATATTCACAGGAGACTGCTTCAAATGAAGGATCCTATGAAAGACAGAGCTCTGTGTTCCCAAGAATGCTGATGTATGGAAGCAAGGACAACCCCAATGCATACCACCTGGCACAGATAACTCTCATATAAATGTTTTGGGCAGAGTCAAAGTCCACCCCAAAGGCAGCATTTCGAATTTCCTGCAATAGGCATTTTGTGCAGTGTATCTCTCAAATATTCTGAAAAAAATATGAGATAAAATTTGCTCTCATCATTGACTGAAAGCCATTCTACAGAACCTTTGGAAATTGCATTCAAACGTTAATTAATTTAGATTTCATCATTTAAGATAATGCACATTTGAACATATAAAAACAACTTACTCAGTCTGTATATGTGTGAGATCGCATTAACTGGATATTTCACAGTCTGATATTGAATTACCTACAATTAAAGTAAAATTGATATGTTCATAAATTCAAGTCACTGTCTTTGCTTGCTGCTAGACCATGGGTGAGTATATAGGGTAGCTATTATGGTAGAAGGTATTTAAATTGATGAAGAAATGTGGTGCATTGGATGAATCAGGAAAACAACTGCAAGAGATAGGCTGCAGTCTGAATTGTAAGTCCCACGACTAATAGAGGAGCCTATAAGATGCCTGGTGGCCAAGCAGTTATTTGGAAAACCAGAATTTTTTTAAACTCAGACAGGATGTTGTTCTAAAGACAAAATGAAGCATGGGATACAGATCAGTTCAGAACACCAGATGATTAGGAATAAAGTGCAAGATGGTGGATAGCTGACACAGATAAGTAGCTGAGAATATAGCAGTAAGTAAACAAAATTTAAATTGAATGCATCACACGATTTTCAGTCAGAATGGTTCTAAGAATTGAGAAATAGTTGATATTTATTTGGATGCCGACAGCTTGAATGAGCATATATGAGTAGGGTATAACCGAGTAGACAATTTCCACTGAGTACTGAATGCAAGTATTTTGATGAACCATTTGCCGGATCCAGATACAAACCCAAAAGTATCGGCAAATCTAACTAGCGAGCAACTCGCAGCGAGTACCATCGGTAGGCAAAGCGTAGTTAACCTGCCACGCGCACAGCTACAGAGAACAATCTATAGTCAATGCAGAGCCTATAGCAGTATCCTTCATTCAGTGCATCATCACATTCTAGGCTATAGCAATATATTTATTATTTAATAACTTTATTTGTGAAAAAAAATGTAAAACCTTGTTATAAAATTTGAATACTCTCTAATGTTTACCGGAAGGCGGGTGGAGCCAATTCAAGCGAGAAAATTACTGATTTGGTTGCCACCTGGGGAATGCAACCAAAAGAAATTAAAATATATAAATTAACATAATAATTTTAAAGAAAATTCAGTGGAATGTTAAGTTCTTGTTTAAATAATCAATAACTTAAGTAAGTCCATTAGTTTTAAATTAATTTGATGAAAAAAAATTATTTTATGAAAAAAGTTAGTTTTAGATATTTGCGGGCGTAATATTTGCCGAGGTGAATACTTCCTAATAGTACAATATTCGGCCGAGGCGAATGTCCGAAGCGTCTTCCAGTTATGCCCTATTTATGAGTGTGAGGATCACGTATGGGGCGGCTGTTTACTTACTGAGAGAACGAGAAATGCAGAGCATGGAGACAGTCAGAAAAGGGGAAGAGGAGGTTCAAAACAGGAAACGAGGAGAGAAGGAGGAGTCACATTACAAGAGGATGGATTGATAATAATAAACTAAGAAAAGATCCGTTACATTAAATGGTGCAGTGACCAGGATTAGTCAACAGATCAAGTGCGAGAGGTCATTGGCGTGACAGGTTTGCACCGTCAACTAAGATGAGACAGATCGTCATTGCTCAACTCAGGCGGTGGAATAAGGCGGAGTCGGGTGTGATGAATAACCTTTTGGAATAAACTTTGGAGCTCAGAGGTCAATGCGAGGTATTTTCTAGTGGTCGAAGACGGTGGAGTGGGAGATTCATTCCTACGGGTTGACGTGGATGATTCTTTCAGATATCTATAGAACAGGAATGTGTTACCCAAAATGCCCCCAAAAAATGCTGAGTTACCATTATATCTTGAATCTGTGGAGAGTATGTTTTACTGCATCAGGTACCCGATGATTTGAAGTGCACCCTGTTGATGTCGTATTTATTAAAGCTGTACCGATTAATCGGGCCGATTATAGAGATATCGGCGACATCGGATATCGGCAAGATAATCGGCGCCGATATTAAAAATCATTTTTTTTCGTATATAATGTTATTTTCAGTCTTTAAGAGCATAACAACGCCAGCAACATCATTGGGTCTGTGAAGGACAGCATTCCGTTCGCTTCCCATAGCGTGGGAAACTCGGGCTTCTACTTCAGACCACCCAGTAACCATTGTGCTAGACTGCTAGCACCATGGGAAAGTGTCTACAGCTGTAGCCTGTTATGCAGAGCGAGTCATAGTGCCTGCTTAGTTACCCTGGGCACAATCATGTCATTTTATGCCAAATTGGCAGATCGTAAAAGTGGCCTGACTGGGGAGGGAATGGTATCAATGGCATGTTAGAAGTAGGTGTCTAGTTACATAAATTATCTTTCCTGGCAAGGTCGACCGCCTGCTGTATTGGCTGCCTAGGATAAGTCCCAAACTACATGTATTAGGGCATAACCGGAAATCGCCTCGGACATTCGCTTCAGCCGAATATTGGACTATTCGGAAGTATAGGCCT
Organism: Bimastos eiseni; assembly: GCA_959347315.1. NCBI lineage: Eukaryota > Metazoa > Annelida > Clitellata > Crassiclitellata > Lumbricidae > Bimastos > Bimastos eiseni. The sequence continues at coordinate 21,781,094 of OY365811.1, forward strand.
CGGCAAATATTACACCCACAAATAGCTAAAAATAACTTTTTTCATAAAATAATTTTTTTCATACAATAATAATTTTTCATCAAATAAATTTAGGATTAACGGACTTACTTGTAAGTTGTTGATTAATTACACAAGAACTTAACATTCCATTGAATTTTCTTTAAAATAATTATGTTAATTAATATATTTTAATTTCTTTTGGTTGCATTCCCAAAGTGGCAACCAAATCAGTAATTTTCCTGCTTGAATTGGCTCCATCCACTTTCCGGTAAACATTAGAGAGTAAAGACGTCGTTGAAAACTTCATCTTTCAAATTTCATAACGAGGTTTATATTTTTTTCACATAAAAATTATTAAATAAATAATAAATATATTGTTATATATTGTATAGCCTAGAGTGCATTTAAACGCTATATGAAGGAGATTGCTATAGACTCTGCATTGACTATAGATAGTTCTCCGTAGTTTTGCACATGGCAAGTTAACTACGCTTTGCCTACGGATGGTACTCGCTTCTCGAGTTGCGGGCCAGATTTGCCCCTACTATTCGGTTCGTACTCGGATCCGGCAAATAGTGCATCCAAATACTCGAATTCAGTACCAGGTGGAAATTGTCTACTTGGTTGTGTACATGTTAGGACATATACATGTCCTAACATGTATATGTTTCCTACGGAGCAAGTGTTTGCTTGTATCACAACAGCATGCAGTAGCAGTAGGTCTATCTTTTAGAACCGGTCATCTTAGGAAACACAATGAAATAATCGGTGAAATAATCAGTAAAATAATCGGGTATTGGCAAACAAATAATCGGCAATAATCGGTATCGGCGTAATTGGCAAAAATCGAATTTTGCGAATCCCGCAAAAAATTTACAGCCTAGTGATTATCACCAACTGATTATGAAGAATAAACTTAAGATTTAATAAGACTGATTGACTGTATGCCAAATATTGACCATTATAGATTTAGCTGTGAAATACAGTGTTATTTATTGTAGTTCAGAAAATAACTTTCTTTAAAGTTTTTATTTGCTTTAGTGTCAATCATTTCAGTTTAGTTTTAGTTTCAATTCCAATAAACATATTAGTTTTAGTTTAGCTTTTATTCATAAGATCATTTTAGTTTTAGTTTAGTTTTTATTCATCAAACCATTATAGTTATGGTTTTAATTTACGATTGACAGATCTTTCTAATTGTCATTTTAGTTTTGTTCAATAAAACAACTATAAATCAGCAATAAGGAATGTTGCTTATCAGATAGGCCTAATCTTATAAAATGCTCGAATTTAACTAAAGAGAAGTCTGCATTTCAAAAGATGTAGGCTAGACATAATGCTGTGTATGCCGGCTGTTTAAAGTCCACATAAAGAAAAGATCCTTTTTTCAACATAGGCCTGGGAAGCAGAAGATTTTCAGCTACAGGGGCTAATGTTGGATAAACCATCCTTTGTCTGGACCAGAATCTGGAAGCATTGTCTCTTTTATACTTTGTCACCTCAGTTCATTTCATCTTGGATATTTTTCCCATTGGTGACTTCAACATCCTTTTTATGTTATGTTTAGTTTGCTCAACCTTGCTGCCAGAAATTTGAATGTTTTTATTGCTCCAGATCCAGATCCTTCATTTTGAATTGAGCCTGAATTAACACAAAAAGAAAGAAAATGACAATTGTATTTTCTATAGTTTTTGTTCAAGATTTCAATATTGCTTTAGATTTTATTTTGTTATACAGTGATTATTTTTCATTTTTATTTAGTTTCAGTTCAGAATTTCTTTCTGGTTTCATCTTTGTTTTCGTGAACGATAGCCTATTCATTTTCGTCCTAGTTTTAGTTTTGTGAACAAAATTAACACTGGTGAAACATTGCCTAGATGAGAGGCGGGAGGTAGCACAGTCGCATGAATCTTGCAAAGATCACCGATACCTACCCCATTTTTCTTCAGAATGACAATTGGCATCCTGGCCTACAACTTGCCAGAACATATTGCCATTGTCCCACCTTACAAAGGGTCAACACCCCTGCTCCTAAAGGTTGATCATCTGGATATTGACCTGATTGTGGCTTGGTTCTGGTGAACAAAATAGGAATGAGACAAGTTGGGTATATAACAAGAAGAAATTAACTTTTGGTTCAAAATGATGACAAGACTGCAGAACGGTGAGTCAGATGTAAATCTGATATTGAATAAAACATTGGAGAGATGAATGGAGATGCTTACAATTCGATCTGTTCTAGTAGACTTACGATGAAAAACTGGGTCTTCAGATTGACTAATAAGAGGTTCATGATCATCTAGTCAAGGTGACAACAGAAAGCATTTCATCCAAATAATGTGGAGAAAAAAACATAGATCTGCATAGATCTTCACATAACAATTGTGGTCAACAGGAGAAGAATTGAAACAAAAGAGCCAGTGGGGCAATGTAAAGAACGAAAAGAATGGTGTTAAGACAGAGCTTAGAAGTACACTACCAGAGTGGAAGGGCCAAGAACATGGAAGGGCCAAGAACAGCCTGCTTGTAAAGCTCCATACAAGGTAAAATATAGTTTTAACTACTGGTACACTCGTTTGGCAAAAATATGTCTGTATTTTCTATTTGGGATGCTCAAATGATTTTTACCACATGAAGACTAAGATCACATCAAAGTAGGTCAGTAATCAGTATCAGTCACTTACAACTAGGGCATTGTGCCCTACAGTAGAAACAGTAGAAATCAACAGTAGAAATCATATGCATTGTGGTGGCCAGGACAAACATATATGGCCATCTCAGACTAGGATAAAAAAAAGGGTGCTAAGACCACCAAAACTCCATCCTGATAGTTGTTCAACAAACCAGAGTGCCCATCTAATAAACATGTATTTGCTAGCTGTCAATAACCTTTCAAGGTATTAGGAACCTCAGTCTCATGTATAGTAATTGCATCTGGCTAATTGAAATGGCAACAATTGGGGACCAATCTATTCAGAAAGACCAGAGGTGCATCAGAATGCACCAGAACGGTGTACCATTGTTTGAATGTCACAAAATGTGACAAGCATGTGACATGCATGCATGTATGTATGTATGTACGCATGTATGTATGCATAATATACTTTGGGCGAGCTTTATGGTCCAACTGCGAGTGTTCCTTAGACTGACCATATGAGATACAGCTGGCTGAATATAATGTCTACACCTAGCGCGAATGAATGCATATCCTGTTTTATACCAAATGCTAATGTGCTCTGATTACTCAGCTCTTGGTTCACTTCTATTCAGAAAGACAGAACCAATTGTTGCCATTTCAATTAGCCGGCTGCAGTTACTATACATGAGACTGAAGTTCCTTATAAGTTGATAAGTTATTGACAGCTAGCAAATGCATGTTTGGTAGATGGGTGGTCTGGTTTGTTAAACAACTATCAGGATGGAGTTATGCCTTTAAGTTAGGTAAGTAATGGTTCCCCTTCTTTCGCTTCTCTGACCCTCCTATATATTGTATATCGCCATTTTCCACCTGTTTACATCAACTTGCTGTGACCCCTCTGATTATCCAGTACAATAACATCATTCTTGGTCCTCCTGTTGTCTATTTTCCCTCGATTCATCCCTCATTCACAGTTCTTAGAAAGGACCAGTGGTGTAGCGAGGCAAACCACCGCCTGGGGCAAAGGTACAAAATGCCGCCCCTGCCTATTTTTCCATCACTTCGTTCTTGCATATAATATAGGCCTACATGCACAAGGAAATAGGTCTGTTTTGAGTGCCGTCCTAGGCCTAAACAATAATTTAATCATAGTGAGACCATAGTAAGTATGGTACTTAGAATAGATTAGTAACTGATAACTTTGACTAATTGGAGCCCTCATGAGTAGTAACCTTGAAGGGGCTGGCAACTAGGGTGACCACATCTCTCTTCCGCCATTCCGGGACACCACATTTTTCCAATCTAAATGAGCTTCAATTGGGAAGCTGGATTCATTCGAATGAGTGCTATACTTGGCAATGACCCAGCTGAAATCCATTTCAAGATCTTTAATAAACAAAGCATCTATTTGAAGTTATTTAATTATAAACTCTAATTTCAAGACGGAAAATGTCACATGATAACATAAATTAATTAATCATTTTGCAAATTGGAGTCTTATAATGGCTGAGTGCAACACTACGGCAACTATGCAAATAGGGCCAAGACCTTCAATCAACACACCTCAAGCGACTGCAACTTAGGGCATATCCAGGGCCGTACCGAGCTATAATTGCGCTCTGGGCCTAGCTAATTGCGCTCTGTGCGCAACATCAATTTGCCGCCCCACATTTTGAAAATAATGCATTTTATGGAATAATAGGTTATTCCATCCTGAAATTTGCGCCCTTTCCACATTAGCCCCCGGGGCTTATTGGCCTCACTGGCCCCAACTTCGGTACAGCCCTGGGCATATCCAAAGCTTACCAGTCCAAGCTACTGCCAGAATGTCCAGTCGGCATCATGTCACTCATGTCCTAAAATAGCCTAACTGAGTTGGCCAAAAATTAGTGAATTAACAACCAAGTCCTATCGCCAACCTACAACTCTCTACTGCAAGTTCAAATGTGCTCGTGAACTCTTTACCATCCAGCCAACTAGTTCTACCTGATCAATCCTCCTATGATGTCCTGTCTCAAGGTTTCTCGATCACTTCTATGATCTCGGTCACTTCTAATCTCAAGTACTCCAGCTGAGGTATATTCCACACTGCATCATGTCTCTGAAACGCACGACGACCTTCCTCTCATTTTTCTGCTCCTCTATGTATTTGTCAATCAGTGGCCATAATGGATTTGTCCCAGATTCTTCTATCATCCCTCGAACATTCCACTCAGAACTGAAGTTTGACCTCTTCAAGAATCCTTACCTCGCCTCATTTGATCCTCCACCTTTCAGTTCTAAACGACATCCACCTTAGCAGCTGCTATACCTCCCCTTACCCTCAGGCAGCCAGACTCGTGCCTCATTCGGATAACCCATCTGGAGAATCCTGTGACTTGACGATAATTAACGGTACCATGCGCTTGGGTTCGAGTGGCTCTTTAAGAAGTTCAGAGTTAACGATTATGAATAGGGCCTACGATTAGGCATAAACTTATTAGCACATATCGGAGAATGTAGGTCAATAATTATCGTTATAAATACAGAACGGTGAATTAGTCTGACACATAGAATAAACATGTCTTATTCATTTTCTCATTTTGAGAGGGGTATCCTGAAAAACTAAGCCCAAAGGTATGAAGGAGACTAATTTCTGCACTAGATTTTTTTCTACTGTCAGATTTGGTACATTAAAATGGCGTCTTCTACCTGTTTGATCATAGAAACACCATTCCGGGACGTTAAATTGTCCCGGAATGGACCTACCCGGGGCGCGGGACATTTTTATCAATTCCGGGACTGTCCCGGCAAATTCGGAACATGTGGTCACCCTACTGGCAACCTGTCGTATTCCTTTAAGTTATTTAAATTAAATGTTTCAGCCTGAGATTAGAACATATAGTAAATCTGCATAATCAGAACCAGAAAAACCTGCTTTTTGAATTATGACCTAGATTCCCGCCACCCGGGCATTTCAATTTCTACATTACGTACACACCACATACGTCTTACAAAAAATTCTATATAAAATACTACATTGTAGTGAAACAATTTCGAAGATTCCTTATACACCTCAATCATGTTGAGGTCATTTTTTAACTAGCGCCGTATTCGTTATAAAATCTGACCTCTCGGGCTTCCCGCCGGATGAAATAACTTATGAAGCTCCATACTTTCACAAAGAATAGAATAAATTTGCGAAACCACATAACGAGTTAGCTCAACTAGGCCAATGATTCCGAAATTTTTGCATTCGTTGAAAATTTATTCATTTATGTGGGTATTAGTGAACAGTGTAGTTCCAAACTGTTTATCTTATCACAGGATGGCCATTTAAATTACCCACAACTCTCTACAAAGAACAACGGAAGTCTTTTTGAGCAAATCTTCTGTAGCGCCGGAGTTAAAATTCACGTAAGCTTTTGACCAAACAATTACAAACATAATAGGTCGATCCTTGCTTTTGACAAAATCTTGTTGAGTAGTAGTTAAAATCAGATCGGGAACATCATGGAGTGGCAATCTGGATTAGTAAGAAAACTTCATCATTCTTAGCGCCCTACAACACAATAAGCAGCAGAGTAATATCGGATACATTTGCAGTAAAAACGAGGGACATACAATGCACGCGCCAACAGCTGATAAGCAGGACTAAGAAATTGAGCAGTTCTACAGAGACCTGAATCGCGCAATCTCAGAGGCCCCAAGCGAAACATACTTCTACTCACAGGAGACTTCGACGCCGGAGTAGGGAAGACGCAACAGACGTCATAGGGACAGACGTCATAGGGAAATGACTTGGGTTTCCCAAGGTCTCATCGTGATGATGAAGATGCAACGTCTTTTATTATGTCGCCTTAGCTTGTTGCGGTATGTCAACTTGTGTTTCAATGAAGCGCGTTTTATGGTGCATATCTCACAAGGTCTTTTTCTCTACGCAAGCCATAATGAAGAAGAGAAGAAAAGGAGCAGTCCCTCAAACGAGATTGAAGTATGAAGTGTTACGACTTCATTCTCTGAGCCTCATCGTACGCGGGTGGATAGCCCCCGCTGATTTGAATCCCCAAACACTCGATTGACAGTATAGTTATTAGGCTTACACTATCGAGCGTATGGTGCATGTTAAATGTTATTTGAATCTAAACTTAATATTACATTAGACTTAGGAATGCACAATGAGCAAGAGAAAATATCTCCAATTATTAGGGCCCCACTACAAACAATTAGTAACGTAATGTAAGTATATTGGTACTTACACATTTCCATAAACTTGTTTGTCATCTGCCAAAATGATGTGCAAATAGGCCTACTTGAAATAATCCAGGCAGTCGATTACACGGCGAAGACGGTGCTATAGTAGCACGCAAGCGAAATTAATGTTGTCGTAGGATAATCAGTAAAACTTTTAGTGATTGCCCTAACACTGGCGGCTATGCCAGATATCCTATGTAGGACTATTGAGGATTCGATGTCGATGGTTGGGCAGCAGTGCAGTTGTCATTTCACACTGCCACCCAAGGCAAACTGGATCATTATTTGTCCATGTGCAGCAGCAGCCGCCAATTGAATACCTAACAGTTAGTCCTCTGCAGAATCCTATGAAATGTATCTGCTTAAACTGCGTATGAAGAAAACCAGACTCTTGAGGGCCTGTGGCCTGTGACCATAGTCTTTCCGGACAGCAGGAACATTGACTTGTGTGAAAACGCTTCGCGGCTGTGCACAGACCACGGCATAAATTATCTAGGGGTCAGTGACTGAACTTAACCAGTGGAACTGTGAGTTGATATCTGTAATGTAATAATGAATGGAACATATGAAAGAGGAAGAGCACATAGGGAATGGCAGATGACTTTGAAGAATGGGGTGGAACAAGTCTCCACAAGTTTAATGACGTTGTGGAGAGAAGTGGCTAGAAAGGTATCCGACACAGGTCTACGGGCGATGAGTCCATGGTTGATGATTGATTGAACATACGCCCAGTTCACGAAGGCCACGGACAGACGGTATATGTGGCGAAATATATATATATATATATATATATGTGTGTGTGTGTGTGTGTGTGCGTGTATATATATATATATATATATAATTATGCACATATATATGGGTATATCAAGGTGGATGTGTGGCGTTCTGCCGCCCGAGCGCCTGCCTAGCGCTAACGAACGGTGTAGACCCCAGCTCGCTGACACGCCTGGAGTCGCCCGAGTCACTTTCTTACCAAATCTCAATGCCAAACGGTTACTCTCTATATCTACCAGGACTCTCACCAGGCAAGATTAAGGACGGGTCTCTTCTCCAAGAAAGGTAACACGGCTCGAATTAGTAACGAGGTCTGACTCTGCCTATTCCGCGGTCGCCGGATGGGCAACGTTCTGAGGATGGCCGTACTCAAAACAGGGTTCGTAATCATACCGGCAGGAGTCTTTCTCGCCTTGCCTATCTTCCAAGCTACTACCCTCTTCTTCCTCTCCACCTGATGTCGTACCATTCAGCATCTTGTGACTCTGAAACTATCGCCAATAAGGGACACCAAGCGTTCTCTTCAGTAACGAGGTTCAGATATACTTGAAACAAGTCCATAAGTAATTTCTGCCTAGACAATAATCGGTAGAAATTCAACGTCTTGTACTCCTAGACAACACTGTTCTCAACTCTCTAAACTCTGTCGTCCTAGACACTACCAGTCTCACAGCTCTTCGTCATATCATGCTACACACAGCTATCACGCCTTCTGCTCAACACGTATCTCTCGATCTATTTCCGTGTATGGCATAGCGACCGCACACGTATGTTTTATCATGCACCACAATTGACGGAGTAAGTCCCCGAACTCTGTGTTGGCAGTTACCCACCAACACTGATATATCCTGCATCGATAAAAATGACACTGGCATGGTATTCACGGACTCTCATAGTGAAGGTCTTCCCTCTATAACCCTAGCTATCTACACACAGATCTTCGATCCGACCTACGCACGAGGGGGCCCAACCTCGCACTTCAATCAGATCTCAGAACTGTGTGTGACGACAAGCAACCATATATTCACCTGGGTACCCGATTACCCAAACGTACTCGTATCGATCAGACACGCAAGTAGATACACTTCGGAAAAACGGGAGGAGTGTCTATGACCAACGTAGGTAGCCAACAGTAATATTTACGCATCGATCAATTCTTGGTCTACTTACTATCTTTACTCTGGGTTTCCGACTGCCCAGACTTTCACGTCTGCCTCTAGGTCCATTTCCGTGTGTGGCATACAGGCCTCACACGCATAAGTTATCATGTACACGATTGACCGTCCTCTGCGTTGGCCATTGTCCGCCAACACCGTAATATATTCTGAGACTTTGGAAAACCGGGAGGAGTAAATATGACCAACGTATGTAACAAACAAGGGTATTTACCGAAAGACCATAAAACCATCAAGAATAGTTATTTGAGTTGTAACCTGAAGGTATCAATCGGCACCAGTGCTTTCTCTTGTTTGTAACGTGCTCTTCTAACGTGTTCCCCCTCCACGTGTAATTCCAGCGGGTACTTCGGGAATTTCCCGATATTTCTATCGAACGGCCACCCGAACTCATTCACGGTCTGTACCACTCTCGGCCACCGGGGCCTATTTGACTATTGACTAAATGCGATCGCTAATCCTGGAACTTACCCAGTCTGCATCTATCGCGGCCACCCGAATGTTAACGATCTCGGTGTAACGATGTATATACACAGTTCAACTTATTCTGCCTTGGTTAGGCCATCACGCCTCTTCATATACATATTCATGAGTTCAATTGAGTATTAATTAATCAATAACTACTGCAAACTTTCATCGTCAATTATATTGCAAAAACAGTCAAAATCAGCAAAATATTTAAATAGAATTCTAAGATATAGATTGATTATGAACTAATCTAACTTATGACTACCTAGCCAGCCTAGATTAGCTAATAGCGCTTCTTAGGTCAGATATCTACCTCCCACGGGAATGGAGCAGATCTGCAGTGTATTTCTGTAGTGTTCATTTGGATTATTTCTTTGTATAAATTCTGTCGATTGCTTCTTCTCGGATGATTGTTGCCTCTAGCCTCTTCACCTCAAATGTTTCTGTGCCGTCCTCCACTCGCACTCGTCACGTCCGAATGATGAATCGGACTTAATGTGATACTTGCGTAGCCTCGATTCCGTTGACAAGTATGTCAGAAGAGACACACTATAGATGCTGATATTAATCTCTCAGTCCATCTATATTAACATGAAAAGAATTTCTGCATTCCACCGCTCATGACCGATAGTTCGAGAACGAAAATAACTCCTGATTACACACGGAGAATACATCCATTATTACTCGACGATCACAGTACTGTTCGCCACTACACCATTCGCACCCCTCAGCAGTTCTAGACGAACCTGGGTCAAATAACTGTCCGAACTCCTAAAACTTCTTTGAGAGTTCACAACTTGAGGATTACGTGTGACTTTTTCTCAGCACCAGCAATACTGAACATCTTATTGCAAACTCTCGCAGCCCGGATAACGCATTTCCGCCGTACAATCCCCAGCAGACGACCGATGGCCAAAATCAGACCTTTTAACATTGCCTCCTGAATGTCAAATTGCCAACGACCAGTTCTCCCCAACAACACTGTTACTAAGGGCTCTAATTTAATCTTATAGCGCCTTTACATTATATTTATAGGTGGCATTAATTAACTCTGAATTAATTTAAACTAATTAACATTGACTGCATATTATAATGTTAATAATACATAAGAAATGTGGGTTTTAATAGGAACATCGCTACACTCGGCTACCCGGACTCTCACGTGTCCGACAGCTCAAGTGCTGCTGGAAACCCGCGGAAGTAAGTATGACCAAACTAGGTAGCCAACAAGTATATTTCTCGGCCTGCTTTCATCTGTCATATACTTTCGTATCCGATCACCCAGACTCTCACATGTCTGTAACTTCATTGGACTGCGCTTATTCCTCTGATCGTAGGATCATCTAGATACTCGTCACCTCGAGCTCTGACCATCGGTAATGCACCAACTCTTGCAAACTTCGTTTCTGAGTCCTCAGACTCGATTCTCTCACAGGCACCTGAGGTGTCACCACGAAACCTCTATATTTCACACAGACCTGTATTATTATAATCACTTTCCCTGAAGCAATTGTACTCGTGTCTCTTACACACCAGAACGAACCATGGACAGATCTTTCGATAAAGTCCCCGAAAAGATTATGTAGTTAGATCTACAAGAAGAAATTCTGCGGCTAGTCCCGCAAGTAGCAGCCTCGCGGGGAAACCGCGAGTCAAGATGGCAACTAGACACACAAGTGAATATATATCTGGAAACCGAGCGGAGTAACTGTGACCGACATAGGTAGCCAACAAGAAGATTTACCGAAAGATCGTAAGACAATCAAGAAGACATACTGCGGGGACACCGCAAGTACAGATATTACGTTTAGTGCCTCAAGTAATGGTACGCGGACAAACCGCGAGCAAAGACATTGCACATCAGACACGCAAATCAACAGATTGCTGGTAAACGGGAGGAGTAAGTATGACCACGTTAGGTAGCCGAGAATAGATATTTACGGAAAACCGTAAAGAGAATAGAATATGCGGAGACGCCCGCAAGTGGCGTGTTCGGCACCAATGGGAACTTTCCCTGTATCTAACGCACCAATGGGGTCACCCTCCCCGTATTTATCGAATGTATTTATGTTTTCCAGTATGTGTCAACGGCTTCACCGGTAGCTCTCTTGGTCTGTTTCCAACGGCTTCACGGGGCCGCCATCCCCGTCTTTTAACCAACGTGTTCACTGGGAAACTCTTTCCGTATATTATCTCAACGGCCAACGAGGCCTCTCTCGATATAAACGTTCAGTTCCTCGGGGCTTTACCAGATCTCTTTCTCACGACTGCCGACGGGGTCACCATCTTCCCCGTTTTCCCGTATAGAACTGTCATTCATTCATTCATTTCTCTCAATCGGGTCTCTGCGCACTCTCGAACACTCTCGAACGGCACCAAGACCTGTGAGCATTTCTCACGATCGATCTTTCTCGGTCTGCCTGGTAACCCCTACGATCAGGACACGGTCTGTCTTGCGATCGACGGCGGAGGAGCCCACCCCACCAGATCAGCCAAAAGCAGCACCGGCCTGACCGCGAGAGCGGCTGTCACTAGAAGTCGTATTTATATGGCACCACGATCTCTGGAGCGATACGAGAACCACTCTACGTATGAAGCAGTACGAACCACTGCTCCACATATATAGCGATGCACCGCATGTCAGGCTATACTCAAGCCAATTCATGCGTCTGCAAGCTATGCACTCAATTAAAAACTGCCGATCGGTCTTCCTTCATATACGCAACACTGCAAAAAAATATAAGTAAAATAACGCTATGATGAGCCGATTATTTAAATAAATCATTCATTCAAGCCTTGTGGCCTGTCCGCCACAGATGTGCATATCGTGCATAATGTGTGTGTGCGTGCGTGCGTGTGTTTGTGAGTGTGAACACATCAGCGTGGGTTCGGCGGCGCGCCGACAAATTGTCGGCGGCGGCGGCGCGCTGAGTCCGAGAAATCGGCGGCGGCGCCAACGAAATGTCGGCGTCGGCGACGCGGCCGGCGTGAAGCTCTACCGTATACCGATTCCTTGAGATTCTAAATAGTGGCGCTCTAGAAGTTCTTGTAATAGACGCAATGCTTTCTCAGCGCAAGAGGCGCTACTGTGTATAGGCGCTCCAAAGCAACATTGCCAGTCAAACGAATTATCAGTATTTGCTCTTTGGCTTCGAGAAATAAGTAGTGGTAAAGATGGCTGCGGCATTAAGTGTAATGAAATGTTCGAATGTAAGACGATTAGTGGCATATCGTTTCAATGCGAAAGTTGTCGGACGATTGTGGAGTAGTAACTCTACATCGGATGAGGATGATTCTCGGAATGTTTGTAAGGAAGACTCTGCTACATCTAAGTTGGATTTGGCTAAGCCCGGTCGGGCGAGACTGAGGCAAACGACCGTCAGAGACAGAAATCGCCCTGATACTCATCGGTCTGTTTTAGTTAAAAGATATAATTTGTTTAATCTTTATTGACTTTCCATTGACTTTAATCCGGTAAAAGTGAAGACCAGAAGCTTAATCCTATTGACTTATCGTTATTTTCCTACCCTTGTTGTAAAGTATTTGTCGGACGCATTCCGAAATTTGGCCATGTCTCTGGCTATATGCTGGATGTGCTCCACTGGCTCCCCTTCCATTAGCGAATCTCGTACCATATCATCTCTTTGGTATGGCAAACCCTGGTAGGTCTCGCCCCTGCCTATCGTCACGATCTCTATTACTCTACTTTGGGTGTACCAGGTCGCTGCTCTCTCTGCTCTACTGACAGGGGCCTGCTCACTGTCTTATTTGCCCATACAACTACTAAACAGAATCATCGTGCCTTCTCAGTGGTTGGCCCCTTGGTCTGCAACATGCTCTCGTTGGCGTTGTGATTGTCGCCAAGGGTCCACTCAGACTCCTTTTATACTTGCCTTAAAACTGTTATTTTTAGCCATGCCGGGGTCAGGAGTGCTCTTGAGTAGTAGCCTGAACGGAGCACTATATAAATCTTCATAATGAATGAATGAATGAAGACAATGTATCATACGTGAGAATGTACATAGCGCCTCTCTTGGTATTAGATGTTCAGAAGCGCTATTTAGGTGTCATTTTAAACAGAGCACTTTGTCAGTGTGGCCGTATATTATAACTAGAAGAGATCATTGGTGGCACGTTATCTGAATTTGCCCCACGTTTCTTTGGCTTCTGATTGCATGAACCAAGATATTTGCCATTTGCCAGAATCCATTAACTTGTAAGATTTCGCCAATTAGAACTGATTAGAAAATTAGAAATTTCGCCAATTTTCGCAATTAGAACTGATAGACTTGCAGGAAAGTTCAGAAGAGCGAACTTCATTTCATGCACTTAGCTTGATGGAATTTTATCAAAGCTTGTGGGTTTCAACTTATCTTGCTTAGCATGTCGTGCCACTTTTTGGATTGATAAATCCATTTGTCAATCCATTTGTCAAACAAATGGATAATATTAAAGGTTAGAGTAAAATTATTCGGCCTAAATAAATAAAATAAGTATTAATTTTAATTAGTTACAAAATTCTTATACATTTTTAGTTTGAAATTCAAGCACTTCATTATTGTTTATTTAACTTTATTATATGCATATAAGTAAGCCTATGAGCCTTATATTTAAAAACTAAGCCTGAAAAGTCTTCGTGACTTAGGAACTCGCATATGGTATCCCTGCGGCTCGCAAGCTCTCATTGTGTCACTAAAGCGGCCCACGATATTGAAAACTTTGGGGACCCCTGCGCTAAAGGTTGCGCAGAAAAGCCACGCCCAAAATATTATGCGTGAGTTGGAGTCCCCAGAACTATAAGTAAGCCGACGCATTGGTCCAACCAACAGCTTCTCTACTAGGGTCGATAGAGACATGAGTTCGAAGTTTCTACAGTACAGCTGATGATATTTCAGTTGGTTTAGTGAACAGTGTGAGCTCTGTGATCGTTCCATGCACACGACTTGTCACCCAGAACACGGTCTAAGTGCAACTAAATTTTTGACACATCTCAAAATCCAAACCAACAGGAAATCATTTAAAAGTCATCTAATGACTGTGATGATAAAAACTGTACGTAAATTTATTAAACCAAGGGGACTGAATCATTGCAAGTTAACACATTGACCGCGGGATCAATTATTGCCTGCATGCGGCAGCCTTATTAGCGGTTATCGGAAATTATTGAGAGCATGCCGCAGCCCTATTGGCAATAAGCAATAATGTGCAGATATTGGAAAGCATTTGTAATTTATGGTAACTTTGAAAATGTAAAACAAAACAATATAAATGAAAAGTACCTTTTGGTTACCTACTGTTCTGTACTCTACTCTACTCTATAGTAACCTGGCTAAAAGTCTGCAGTTGTATGATAATCCTCATAACACTGCACTACACAGAGTGCAGGCTTAGACTGACATGTGCGGCAGAAATAATGTGTCTGCGCTGTCCACACTTGTAGCACACAACACATCTATGACTTGGTAACTGTTTGCGCTCAGTGGGCGGTAATACCTGCGCAGTGATGTATCTTTTCCGCGACGCAATATCTAACAGACGGCTAGGAAGCTGATGCACGACAGAGCATACATCACTGCAGTACATACTAAAACGTTCATTGCTATGCTCTAGCTTGCATTATGCACCATGTGTAGAACTTTCCATTAGTACATGCATGCATATACATAGCATACACAGTGCATGCATAGCATATACGTATTATCAGTATGAGCATATACGTAGCATACATACATAGTGACATACACAATCCATACATACATTGAACATACATATATATTTTCCCTTGGTACAACTTCCCCGACCACCTTGTATATATGTATATATATATATGTATATATTGCGTCTATTAAGCATTGCGTCTATTATATGTGTGTATATGTATATATATATATATATATATATATATATATATATATATATATATATATATAGCTTCAGGTTACAATAGCAGCATGCATCGTTATGCGCCAGGCAGTCATTGCATCTGAGACGGGTAGAAAAGATTCCCAGGACGCTGATTAGCCAATTTTATAGCAATGTAGTTGGGCATGCTGAATGACAGCAGTTACGGTCAGTCACGTGCTGCGATGTGAAATGATTGACGTATTATTATGTCAGTCGCGCTCAGAGTTAACAAATTCTGGAAGAATCTGAAGCAGATTTCGGTGATGTGATTTATTTTACAGCTGTTTGATGGTTAAGCCCGGGTGCAACACTGAACAAGTTTTTGATCTCAGAATCTAAATCTCTGAATGTCTGAGAAAAAATGAAAAGCAAAAAGAATTGAGGGAAAATGAGCAAAATTGCTTAGCTCTGCTGCAAAAGGTTGGTTGGCTGTGCGATTTAGTGTTCTAGTGGATGTCACTTCACTTTTCAACGAACTTAATTTGAAACTGTAAGGCTTTGGAAAGTTTATTGCTACTTTAATGGACAGTTTGAAATCATTTGTGAGAAACCTAATCTTAGGCCCATCTATATATTATGTACACAAAAAAATCTGATTTTTGGACCCCCACCCTGTTGCACCGCATACATTTCGTGGACCCTCCCCCACCAATTGCCAAGGTTAAATAGCTAAAAACATCTATAAGACAATGATTTTACCCCAGGCTATTTTTTTGTCAATCATCATATTTAGCAGCTTAAATTTTTTAACTGTTATGAAGAATTAAAAAACTAACAACACTTGCGTTTGAAACCATTTTAATTCTACACAAAGTTGATTAAGCAGGAATGTAGCCTAGTTTGTGATTAAGTTTAGTTCTGATTTTCATATTCTGTATTATGGACATCATTATTAGACAATTATATTTGCTAAACGTACATATTTTCTGGACCCCTCCCCCACAAACACGCACCCATACGCAAAATGGCCGAAATTTGAAACCCCCTCTCCCCTCGCTGTGTACGTAATATATGGACGGCCCCTTACTGCAAACGCAACTGAAGGATGGAAATTTAACTCATTTTCGGGCTTGCACAGAGATTTAAAACAAACATACTCGCCTTGTAGGCCGCATTCCCATGTTTGGTTGATTTTCCAAGTACATGCGGGATGTTCTCCACTGGCTCCCTTCCCCTCAGTGCATTGCTTATCAGGTTTCTGTTCTGGTCCGGCACTGAATTGGCGTTTAGCCCCGCTATACTTGCGGAAGCTCTGCTGCCACCACGCACATCCAGTGCCGTTGTTCTCTCCGCTTAGCTGCACAAGCTGAACTTATTGTACCCCGTACCGGACAGCTATACTTAAAGCAGTGCCGTGCCTTCTCAGTGACTGGTCGTGCGACTACCACGGTTCAACAAATACATATTGGTCAGTCTGTCTAATTTTTCACTTTCCCTATTAAAGACTGTTCTGTTTGACGGGTTGAGCTGGGAGTGCTCCTGATTAGGCACACTTAAGCCTGATAAAGCTTTGTGGCTTCAGCATTCACATGGTACCCTGTGGCCTGCAACCTCTCACTATATCACTAAAGTGGTCCTCTGTATCCAAAACTTTGGGAACCTCTGATTTAGAATATTGATAAAGTTTCTCAAACTTTGTACTTTCAAAGTTTGTACACATGCAGTAAGAGCAATGCACAAATAATTGTTCAAATATTTAGATGTTCCCAAAAAATAAATAAAATAATGAACTCTTGTGCTGTATATGTAGACCTCTAAAGTTGATGTGGTTCAGTCTTTCCTGACACATAGTGGATCATATGCCATGTTGCCGAATTTTTCTCGTCTTGAGCCCAGTCTTCAGATCTGCCATTCGAGGCATTGGCTACTGTTTTATTCTTGTGGTGATATTTTGTTTTGAACACGAAAATCGAATTTTTAAATTTACAAAACAACAATTGACCTAACTGAAAACACAAATGCTGTTATTTTATTTTCAAAACGACAATCGACCTACTTAAAAACACATACTCATTATACCGTACCTATTAGTACTTGCTAGTTACTACGTCTTAGTGTAAACTAAGGCAAAACTAATAAATTCATGAAAGTTGTGCAAACTGCCCAAAAAAATCAAGAGATTGAGTAATTTTTAAATATTCTAAACTCAACTCTGATTTGGCAAAGTTCCACTCATAAAACTCGGTACTCAGAATCAGGAAGAAATTCAAACTCGGCTCATCCCTGCTTGATATAGCATAGGTACTTTAAAATGTATATGACACTCAAATTGTAAAAAATTAGTTAAGTTTGATTCACTCATTTGTTGCATGGTTGACTATGATAGCAATATCTAAGCAGGCCTCTCTTCTCACATTATTAAACTGTAGCAGTCTGTTCTACTCATCTAAACAGTGTCACTTATTGGTTTAGGTATTATATTAAATTTCATGTGGGGCAGGCCCTTAGCCAGGAATGAAGAGTAGAATACCGAAAGGGCATTCGAAGTTGTGATCGCTTGAGGCCATGACTGTACTAGCCCAACGGCAATGCCCCCACACCTAAACCGAATGACCTATGGATTTTTATCACATTTATAACAGTTTTGTTTACATATGATACAAACAACAAATCTTTCAACTTCAGATGATGGGAGGAATGTATTCACAAACTAGTTTTTCAATAATGATGAACTGTGTTCTATCGGCAACCTGTCCAATCATGACACAATTTATGCACATTCCAAATAATTTCCAACCGTCCACAGTATGGATGGACAGGTTACGGGTCAATACGGGCTGGATCTGCATTTGATTACCCATGCAAAATGCACGGAGTATAAGATTGTAATGCTTATGTGTAGGGATAAACCGAGTTTGAATTTCTTGCAGATTCCGAGTACCTATATTGGGAGTTCAATTTTGTCGAGTACGAGTTTCGAATATCTAAAAAAGTCTAATTTTCTTGATTTTTAGTTTGACAGATTGCACAATTAGGAAGTTGTAACCAGTAAGCACTAATAATAACAGTATTTGGGTTTTTAATTAGGTTGATTGTCATTTTGTAAATAACAAAACTGGTACTTGTGTTTTTAGTTAGATAAATTGTCGTTTTGTAAATAAATAAATCCGATTTTTGTTTCAAAGCAGAAAGTCGGAAAGATTATTACTCGAACCTCTGTCCGTGTCCGAGTAATGCTGAGTACTACGAAGCTTGGGCCAAGCCAAGATCCAAACTGAGTTTTGGTTCATCCCTACTTATGTGCCCATAATGCAGGATACGAGGCAATGTGAGGGTTGAATGGTAATAAAACAAGCATGAAGAACAGAGGACGCTGATTCAATGGCCACTAGCCCATAGGGTTGACTCAGTCCCTAGGGGCGATGGTATAATTAGCAACAGACTGTCACACAATTATAAAAATCAGCTCTTGTTTAACTTGTTATCATGCGTTTCCACTATTTCACTTATCATACTGCAGTTTATCAGTTTGAATAAAAATGAGCACTGTGTCTGGAAATAAAGGGACCCCTAACGATAAAATGAAACATCCATAAATTTGTAACTTATAAACGTCCTGGTTGAAAAAAGTACATCATAGTGACATATTTAAATTACAAAATCAATGCCACTGAGGAATATGATCAGCTAATCATTGACACTGCCATGGTTGTGACCACTGGCAGACACTTTGAACACACCTTGTAGTCTAATATTATTCAAATACAAGAATAAATTTTAATTAAAGTAATTGTGATTTATTGATGACATTATTAAAGAGCTGATAATTTGGTCGTTTAATTTTAGGTATCCTTAATACTTGAATTTTGATGCAAATGATGTCGTTATGATGTCACCATCAGATGACAGAAACTATCATTTATGCTGTACTAGATAAATATGTCAGGCTTAAAATGGTTTGGAAATTTTAAAAATCTATGAATATTTGCTATTTATTTTTATATTATCATTAGGGGGTCCCTTTATTTCCGGACACAGTGTATTTACGCTCCATCTTATTCTTGGTTGTTATGTGTCTTGTTATCTTCCATCCTTGGCTGAATATTTCTCTGTTCTACTGCATGAGGTGATCTGGTTGTCCTTCAGACCCGAACTTCAGAAGCCAGCATAGATGTTTTCCTGTTGTCGGCCCATCGTTTTGGAATGAGCTATATATAGGCCTACTTGCAACATGAAATTTGATCTTGGCCTTTCTTTGCCTCATTTCCACAAGGATTTAAAAAACATTCTATTCCGTTTGACCGTGGTTTTGTTCGGTCATGTCTGGCGTACCTTTGATTTGTTTCTTTTGAAGGGGTGCTATATAAATTTGCAATAAAAAATTAAAATCACAGATATTATACTATGGTGTCTTGAATGCAGAGAGTACATGCAATTGCATTAATTAGAGTCTTAGTAGATTACAATCTCATTCTACTTCAGTGCCGCAGAGCTGAAATGAGAGGAATCTGTATTCTCATAATAAAATTAATAGGCTGTTATGCTTAACCGAAAAAGCGCTTTCTTTTAAGGTGTTTGTGTTTTTAGGCGAGATGAGCAAGGCCTTGACAAAGAGGTTATCAATGCTGTTATCAATGTTGCTGATGCGATTGGAAAAGACTCGCAGAAAATGCGATCAGACCTTCTGGAAAAATTGCAGGAGCAGCGGAATAGGGTTTACGATGGCCAAAAGGTGGAAGATAAGTCAAGTGTTAGGTATGGCTACTTTTACAGAACTATACCATTTAAAGACTAAATTGTTTCATTATATTACTTTAAATTATTAACAGATATTGCTTTATGCTGAGGTCATTGGAAATTTTGTTTCTGATTAACACTGTTGCTTGCTTTAAGTATAAGAACATTTTGTGATGAAATAAGGGATAATAATTGTCTGATGAGCAGTAAACTAAATTTTGTTTTGCACTTTAGCTCATTGCTCTCTGGAATGAAACTTGAAAAGGTTTCCACTGCTATTAGCAAAGCGTCAGTGAATGCTGGAAAGACAAGACAACAGAGCTCAGGGCAGAATTCTCCGGAGAGGTTTGGTAGCGCAATAAATGACATGAAACACCACAGCAAATCAAAGTGAGCAAATATAGTTAAATATATTTTATTTCTGTTATTTATGATATTCCTTAACCCTTAAACGACAAGATGAATTTTTTCATTTAGGGCCCAATGACGAGTAATTCTACCATATATCGACCTATAAAGTAAACAATTGTGAAGTTGTGATATCTCAGTCAGTTTTTACCTGCAGACATAATCACGCCTACACAACATCATTCTTTAGCGTTTTGTCTTCACTTCCAACTACCCATCTCGAGGTAGAGGAAAAAAATTATTGTCCTTTCCAAATATTTTTCTGTTTAAACCGGATATATACAAATATTTTTGAGACAAACTGTGAGGCCAGGGTAAAAACCCATGTCTTGTCGTTTTTGACTTTTTTACTAAATCATATTCTACAATGCATCTGCTTCAAAATACTTCTTACAGAATCGAAATAGCTTTTACCGAAGTTAAGTTAGACTCATTCATTAGTATAGTCGCAACAACTAAGAAAATCGAGATCAAAGTGTCAGGGCATTTGCGTAGTCAGGATCGGTATCACTATCATTTTTGCTCAATATCTGCAATAGGGATGTTAAACGATACCGGAATTCCTGGTATCAGTTTTTAAACTGATTTCTGTTATTTGCAAAACGATAATTGAATTTATTTGCGGCGGTAAACGCCGGGGGTAACTGTGACTTTTATTAATGAGGGCTAATGGCTTGTTCGACGATGTGTGTGGCAGCTCCATGGTCCATAAGACATTATTTCCCCACAGTTGAATGTTGGGTGTGCTCGTGAACTAGCCCATAATACTGTATCTTTGGCCGAAACGGGCTGATGAGCCGTACCGAAACCCTTGGCGCCGACAAACGTCTCTTGGCTCGTTTGTCTTTGGGCTCGTGTGAAAGGGCAGTAATCAGAGGTCGGTCGGCCAAGAGAGGAGGGTTGAGGCGAGGAAAGGCATTTTAATTCATGACTTATGAACTGGGTGGATGTCCCTGAAGCAAAAAGCCAAGTAGGTCCTACCTATAACCGGGTGACGAAGCACCCCAGCTTGGTAATGACCGAACATCTCTAGCGATCTATCTACAGCAGTGATTCCCAACCTTTTTTTGCTTGGGGCACACTAAGAAAGAATTAAAATTTTTGCAGCACATTTAGCAATACTGACCTTTTCTTCTATTTGTCACTATTATCTAATAATAATTATCTAATTTTAACATTCTAATTGTCTAATAATACTCTTTCGTGACCTAGTCGGTCTGGTAACCTAGTCTATTATAATAATCATAATTATCTAATATTTTAAAACTTATATGCCCAAATAAAAATTTTATTTTTAATCATTAGTGATCATCTGTGACTGCCTTTGAGAGCAAATCAAATTGAAACAAGGCTCCAGAGACAACAAGCATACTCGCATTTCATTGTCAATTCAAAGAAGTCTCTCCCTCTTTTTTCATTTGTTTTCAGTTAATGCTGAAAATCCAAATTAACAAAATCAGGAAGATGCAAATGGCAGAAGAATTTTGACTGCTCTTGACGGTATGATTTCTCTGAATGGAAATCCGAAACTCATCCAAACTCTTTTAGAAAAATGTTGACTGATGAAATTGGTCATCTCGTAAATCAATGAGCTGTTCTTCATTATATCAATTGAACAGATTTGCTTTAAAAAAAGCCCGTTATATATCTCTTTTTACCCTCTTTTCTTTAACTTGGCTTGCATAAAGTTTGTCATGACCGTTGGATCGTCGGTTCGTCGGAGTTCTTTCAACTCTTTTTTCGATATGTTCCCGTCGACCTACAGAGCTAAAATTTTGCACACATGTTATGCTTGCATGACAATGCCCTGTATCAAATGTCTACAAGCATAACTCAAAAATTGAGAAAAAATGCCAAAAAAATGCCAAAAATTATATATCGTTTAACCATTCGAATGAGTTCTCCTTGACGAGCTCCACTCCGGCAAGTTTACATCATAAATGATCTCTTAAGGAAATGGATTGATTGTGCCATCTACCAGATTACCAAAAGTCAATAAAAGAGGTTCCCGAAAAACCCATGTTTTTACTTTCACTTGTTTAGACTGTAGTGTCATAGTCTTTAGAAGTTTTGAACATAATAAAAAATTATATCAATTGACAAGATTTGCTTTTTAAAACACCGTCAGTCAAACACAATGTCAGTCTTGCAGGATGTGCCTTCAATCTCTCTCATAGAGTTTTGTTTTGAATCATTATTAATTTATAACATAATTATTAGAATTTTTCTGTGGCACACTTGCAAAGTGCTCGCTGCACACTAGTGTGCCACAGCACACAGGTAGGGAATCACTGATCTACAGCAACAACATGACATGTGTGGTACTTACCCAATGTGAATGCGTGAGATCCAAGGTCAGTCTCGCAAGATGTGCCTTCAACCAATAGGACTCTCAGAACACAGAGGCTATATTTTGAAAGTAGGACACAAGCTCTGTTAGAGATAATCAGATTGGCATATGAAACTAGTTCGTTTATGACGGATATCTTGATGACCTCCAAATGCAATCATGCTCTGGAGTGAGCTAAAAGTAAAGCAGCGAAAGTAGTGTCTGCAGTACGTAAACGGGACTGAGTAAAAAAAACCAGGACAGATTCTACAAGTCAGAAGTGGCTTAAGTCTTGAAGTTGCACCCCATTTATTGTGCTACCCTGCTTTGCAGCGTGCAATTGAATGAGATAGGAAGAGGAAAATTATATATTTAAACTTTACGATCTTTCTCCGTTTTTCTGTTGGCGCTCGCCTGTCGGCTCTCATTCGTTGGTCGCTCTTTTGATGGGTCACCAAGGAGCCCCGTGAGAAACTTATTGATAAGGACTGAAATTAGTCTGTGTATGGAAGAGACATTCAAGAATCTCATATAAATGTGACTGTGATTGGAAGATGGTCTAAAATACTAGAGTTGAGTCTCTTGCACTTAAATCATTGATGGACATTAATGCTAAACACATACTTAGGCACTCTTGTAATGCCTGTAGTACAGCACCATATAAATTGTCATCATAATTGTTATTGTTCATTTCTTATTGCAGGGATTTGTAGTAAAGAATGAAAATGTATGTAACTTTTACATATGTGGAACAAGAGAATTTGAAGTGGAGAGGGCAGTGGAAGAATACTTGAATGATAAAAGTATCTACATTCAAATGTAAGCTTCATTTTCAGCTTTTGAAGTCTTGCTAGTCAGTATGCATTAAATTTACTGATGTTGGTTTTTTAGAGATTCTGTGGATTTATACCTGTTTGAAGGGCCTTCATTAGGAATATTCAAGACGGCAGCAACATCAAAAGGTGAAATAATACAATTATTAAATTCATGTTTTAATTTAATGGGCTACATATATAAAAAAGACTTAGTTGTGTTATTTATTAATCTCTTCTTTAATGAAATAATGCAGGGACTCCAGATTCCAAAATAAGGTGTATTGGTGGTTTGATAAAATATGATGAACAACAATGTGAATAATGTGAGTGACAAAACAATTGACTTGGGTTCTTTGCTTTTTATCAAGTGAATGACAATAGTGTATTTCTGAAAAAGGTCAGCAACCAAAAGAACATGTCCATTAAAATTAAGTAATGTACAGCTGTGATAAAGTACTGTAAGCAAGTTACAGCTGTGGTATGCAATTATCAACCACACTTAGCAATGGCACACCTGTGATTTGTACGCAGTAACCATGTTAAGGGATGCCAAAGCCAACAGTTGTGCTGAAGATCATATGACATAGATGAGATTGAGTCCAAAAGTCACAATAGCTTCTGTCGCACCATTGTCTAATGCTTTCAATGAAGAACGATGTCAAGCAGTGTCAGTTTAGTTATCAGAAAGTTTTATTTACACCTTTTTTATTGTATTGTATTTAAATATTGGTATAGTGCCTCGTTTCAAGACCCTTGCGTTAATGCGTAACTGTCTCCTTGGGTCTGCCCCCGCTACCTTCTGGCTCTCTGCACTAGGGTCTCCTCTATTCTGCACAGGGCTTCCCTTCGTTCCTCTGCCAGCGGACTTCTGGTGGTTCCACATGCACTCTGTCACGGCCCACTCCAGGCGCTTCACCTACGTGGGTCTCACCAGCCAGAGCCGTTTTAAGAAGTTTTGGGGCCTATGCGCAAATTCAAAACTAATTCAAGATTTCGCAGTTCACAACCAAGGCAGGAATCAGTTAAGCAACGTCTCTGCAGCTCAATCAGACTTTTTATGCTGGTAACTAGCAAGACCTCTACGAATCCAATAAGATCGTAATTCCTCTGTGATGGGCTGCATCCATATGGCTGCATCTGTTGAATAGTCGACCGAGCTGACACATTGTAGAATTTTTTGACTCAAGGTGTAGACAGTCAACTTACAACAACACCAATTGTTCATTGTTATCACAGACAAATGGTATCAGTAGATGAGCAAGACGACTTATATGAGGCTCTTACATCTCAACAATGTCTGACAGCAATGATGATTGTGCTTTCTGACTTGGGATAAAAATACAATAATTTTGGATGTTTAGCCAACCTTCCCAATTCTGCTGCTTCTTTCTTTCTTTTGGCAGCACCACTTACATAATTTCTACTCATTCTTGATGGGTTGTTTAATGTTTAATTCATTTAATAGACTAGTTATTGAAAATTGACAGAATGGCAAATTGGTGATTACTGGCAATTACAATCTGAATCTGTGTAAAACTTGTATAAAAGTATTGTGTCTACAGTTCAGGTCCAGGTAGACATAAGAGTCTGCTTAAGTTTGCCAGGTAGTCTTGATGAAATTACCAGACTATGGCAAACGAGTTGCATAATTTGACAATTTTTGTTGATACTTGATTGTACAATTTAAAACATGATCATCACTCTTCAGCGACAAGATTCAAGAATCATGAATCAGATAATGGATGTCTATAATTCGTGTCATACATTCTAGTTACCTTTTCATCAAATTAGTTTTCGTCTTAAGCGCTTCCGCCGTCTGCTGCATTTGGTGATTAATTTTCAGATGTAAAAAGCAAAAAGTTGTTCAGCCCGTTTGATGAAATTTTTGACGAGCTGATCAGGCCTAGTAAGTTAGTTAACTAATCAAGTTGCACTACATACCATAGCGCGTGTAAAATTGAACTGAATTTCTTCTATTTCCAAGTTGTGAAACGATGAAACGTGTAGCTAGATAGGCCATACATCTACTGCTACTGCTTGTGCATGATGTCGGATTGATCATCGACAAACAATTGAGAAATATGTGCCCCACCAGGGCAGACTTGCTGTCGTTCTGGAAAAGATCATGCACCGGAAAAAGTCAAAAGTTAAAAATATTAATAAAGTGACTATTTCAAACTCCCATCTGTTGGTGCTCTCAGCAGTATGAACACTTTTTACATTCTATATAGACTGAATTCAATTTTTGCTCAATGTTGACTATAGAGCACGTTCCTCTGCAAAGGGACACAACTCTCTGTAAATAGAGAAGGAACATTTTTGGCACTTCGCACGTTTGGAAACTTTTTTAGGCCTACCCCAACTTTAAAATGCTTCTGGCTCCGCTGGCCCCTTGTCAACAATTTCACAAAAGGAAAGTAATTCTCTGTAGACCCTATGCTTAAAATTCCAACAAATATTTCACCAACATATAGTTGATGACAAAATAATGGTTAGGGCCTAATGAACAAAAAGCCACTGAATGTCAACTAAATTTTACTGTTTGCCCATTGTATTTGGTTAAATAGAAGTTGGATTGATAATAATAATGCCTGCATATCCAGCTTCTGCTTCAGCAAGAACTATTTTTATCAATTCAACTACTACTTAGGCAAATATTCGTGTCAATAATCCAACTTTTATTTCAGCATTCATCTAAATAGGATCTGCTTTGAAGGATATTATTTCACCAAGCCAAGCATCATTAATCATCAATCCAACTTCTATTTTAACGAATACAGTTGACCATGCTCCATTGTGCGCACCATTTTGTTGTTGACTTATGTTAGTGGTCTGCCTTTACAATCTTTAGTTCTTAACTGTATGGCACTAGCATCAAGGCACTTCTTTTTTTACACTTTAAACACTGAGTTTAACAATTTTTAATTATTTACCACAGATTACCAGACATCACCAGTCTGGTAACGTCTGAAATTTCTGATCTGGACCGCTTCGGGGCCCTCTCCTGTGCGGGGTCCTAGGCATGTGCTTCGTGTCTAGGCCTTAAACCGGCACTGCCACGAGCTGGAACAGCCTCCCTTTCCTCTTCGGGAGGAGCTGCTCTCTCTCCCCTGCTGCCTTCTGGAAGTGCCTGAAGATTTTCCTGTTCTTGGTTTAGCTGTGTTGAGCCGTAAGTGCCTTGGATTGAGTGACGCTATATAAATGCTCCATTACATTACATAAAGTATAAGCTCTCCATGTAAAAGCCCTAAGTTGATCAGAAGGTCTGATCGCATTTCTGTTAATCTTTTCCAATCGCATCGGCAACATTGAACTGAAAATTTAGATGGTGTTCACAAACACTTCACTCTACTTTATAACTCTTTTGCAGTAATCAGGTAACTCAGTTTCTAGATCCTGCTTTTATCATGTGCATCAACTTCTTTCAGTTCACAGTTCCCATCTCACTTTATGCTTTGGACTTTAGTGGTGCACTCAGGTGGACTTTGAAAATGCTGTATACAGTTCAAAACCCTTTCTCTTATGCACAACTGCCTAGATAGGGTGGCCCGGACCTGTCTGATGTTTTCCTGCACCACAGTGCAGGAAAACGTTCTTTACTTACTGGTTGTTCTTCGCATGCGCTTTGTTATGGCCCAGTCCAGAGTTTTGCCTATGTTGGCACCTCAGCTTGGAACTGCCTACCACAGTCCCTGCACCTGGCTCGCTATCCTTCACACCTTATAAGTTCCGGAGATGCCTTAAAACTATCCTGCTCCGTGGCCCACACACAGACGCCCGTTGAGAGCGCTTGCTAATTTGAACAGTACTTTATAAATGATTACATCACACTGCTTGATTACATAAAATAAAATATAAAAAAAAGTAAAATTACAAGTCCATATATAAATCATGATCAGAAAATGTAATAAAAAACTGCTAAATGTAGCCTTACAAGTTAAACTTGTGGCAACAAGCGAGGAACTAAAAGATTAATGCTGCATTTGCCCTCGTAACGTGGTGCTTGATGTAGAATATACAGTTAACTAAAGATTATGTTGTATTTGATAGGTGATGAAGTTGCTGCAAGGAAGTCTCTGTATGATATCATCGATGAATATGAAAAGGAGAAACTAATGACAATGCCTCCTACTAATGCTTTTGAGGAAATGATACAATGGACAAAAGAGGGAAAGCTATGGAAGTTTCCAATTGACAACGAACAAGGTCAGCATTTATTTCTTTATCTCAGAAAGGAATTACATTTAAAGGCTACTGAATTGTATCTTTATTCGAACAAGTATGGTTGTAACTTCTTCTTAGTTCTGTGCATGGTACCCATTGGTATTGATCGCATGTCTCACTTACTTTCAGCACACATTTCAATCCTATGCCACCAGATTCATCCTTTTCACATAGTCTGCACCAATCTCTGACATCATCAGGTCATTCTCTTCTTGGTCAAAGACCGATGCCGTTGATCATTCACAACATAATGTGTTTAATCAGTCTGGTCATTTCCTTTCCAGTATTTGCTGTATGATGCTTCTGGCACTCCCTGCCATAATCTACGACTGCCTCTGCCACTAAGCAGCTGTAGCCTGTAGAGGCAAACAAGATCACTATTGAAATTTAACATAGAGTGACTGAATGGCGAATGCAATGAGCTTCTTGACAGTGTCCACGTCTCTGCAGAAAGATGAATGCCTAATTTCAGAAATATTTCTCACAAAATAGCATTGTGAGCCGTGCCACATTTAAAAAAGTGGCACAGCTTTGGCCGTGTCACTTAGATACATTCCGGCGCCTATGATAGCGACTGTAGCAATGGTGGTTGCCAGATTGTGTAATGCTTAGTCTTACCTTCAAACAGTTTTGCATGTATCACCAATTATTCTAATCTCCTACAGTGTGGCAATTACACAAACGTGCAAAAGGAAGTTATTTTTTTATTCTTCAACCAAAAAACTGCAGAAAACATGAAATTCAAAATATAAATTTTTTTGGCTTAGGCCTATATTTGCCGTTCCTGGCTAATTAATGCGTCAGCGGTCAAAGTGTTAAAGTCAACGGAGGTGACGATCGTAAAGTAACTTGCACAATTAGAAAGCAAGGATTTTCAGAGGCAGAAATGAATTAAAAAACTATACAACATCAAATCTCATCTAGAATTTGCACTGTAAGCATGTCATGCAATATGGCTGTTTGAGACAGACAAAAGAGAAAAGAAGTCGTAAAGTCAAGGTATTATTATTTATTTTATTCGGTAATACATAATCGACATTTTGCATATTTCAAATTTTGAAAGTAAACCACTAACCATTACTATAGTTGGTGCAATTAGCAAAATATGTGCTTTACCTCTTGTATTACTAAAGTAGCAGTAGGTCTATGGTTTGGAACCAGACATCTTTGGAAAACACAATGAAATAATCGGTATTCAGTATCGGCTATTTTAGCCAGATCTCAATAGTAGGCTATACTCGGTATGGGCATAATCTGCAAAAAGTGATATTGGTACAGATCTAGTGGTGAGTGGTTACACCACCTCTTTGAAAAACTGCATACATCCATTAGGGGAATTGTGGCATGACGAGATCAGGTCGCCATCACAATAAACCTGGCTTGGATTGGGTTGTTCATATTAATTTGCAACCATGCAGATAATATAACCTACACTGGTATTTTTTTAATGGCAGGTACGGATGAAGAAGCACATGTTGGTTTTCATGAGCACATTTTTCTTGATCAGCTGTTGGATGAATTCCCTAAGAAGGGGCCTATTCGTCATTTTATGGAGTTGATTATTGTTGGATTATCAAAGAATCCATTCTCTACTGCACAAGAAAAGCATGAACATGTTGCTTGGTATGCTGAATACTTTAAAGACAAATATCATTTGATGGACAGTGACAGTCCTCTGCCGATAGACAGTGTTCAATAGCGGGACAGTTCAAGCTCAAATTCATTAACAGAGAAAATAAAAGAGTCTCAATAAAATTGTATTGACTCACATTTTGTCTATTTGGTAACAGATTTTGATATCTGTGTAATGCGACGAGAGTAACTGGGAAACTTACTAAAAGCGATCATGGTTTCAAGTCTTTATTGCAAGTTAAAATTCATCAATCTCGGTCTTATAAGGTTCTGTTTTAATATCCGCTAACATTACAGAACTGATATTGAATACGTAATACAAGAAATGACATAAAGTTTCATATGCTTGTTAGCAAAAACACACCACTTTGTCACTTCAGATTGTCTTAAGCGTTTGATCAGGCAAGAACGGACAGCTTTTCCCGCCTTTATCTGACCAACAAACTGTCTTTTAGTGTGAAAGTACTCGAGAAGCAGAAGATGGCTTATAAGTGCTAATGTCGTTTATTAAATTCTTCCCGAATCCATTCTGAGTATTCATAAAGCTTGGGGTCTGACAGCAAAAGTGCAGTTCTTTTGTACATGAAGTAGTAGAAAACAGAACCTGAAAATGATAAGGTTTGCTTATTTAACAGACGGTACATATTATTTATGTAAATCTCACATTATACACAAATATATCTGTGGTTTATATAAAGACCTTTTACATTTTATTTCTGTAAGTCACACACCATACACAAATGTGTCTGGTTCATGAAGATAAAATAAAACGGACAGTTAGTGGGCTCATTGGGAGGATGGGAGCAGTAGGCGAAGGCGAGAAGTTGAGTGTCAGATGGAGGAAAATGGGGAGTAGAGAGAAGAGGGGCAGAATGGGAGCAGATGAGGATTGAGGTTTAGTGGGAGGGTAAGGACCAATGTGTCCTCTAATTTTTGGAAACAGTATGTGCAAGAAATTTTTTACATTTTATAAATAGTTCACATTTTTGTGCACAGGTCAGAGCTGAATGCAATGATAGTTTAATTAAGATCTATAGGCCATGGTGACAAGTTCTGATTAACTAAGAAAGTCCTCTGTCTAAATTGTGATAAGAGCAGATTATGCTTTCATCGTATTGTACGTAACAGTAATTATCTATCCATTTATTTGCAATATTCTATTCTGCCCAGCTAAAATAGTTTATTGGTTTAAAGTTTATCTTAATATTTGTTTTTTGAGGAAAAAAATTGTGCACACACTAAATTCTTGTGCGCGCTGGCTCCACGGCCCACGTGCACGCTCACATGCGCACATATTAGAGGGAACACTTGTAAGGACTCAAACCTCTTTGTGATACCCTTTGGACAACCCTTCTGACTCGATATAGTGCTCGTGAATAAGATGGTGTGCACATGTAATATAATTTAATTGAGCATTTACATAACACCTCATCAAGATATCTACTCAGAGGCACTTTCTGCGATGACCAATATGATGTTAAATGTCATAGTGAATGAGTAACATACATCTGTTGGCAAAACTATGCACAGTAAGCTGAAAAGAGTAACCACAGATGGGCCCACGCACAAGCGTGAAACCAACCAACGGATTCCCGTCGACAGCTGATGGATGGCTTGAATGTTCGGAGTCTCTGGGCCAAGTTGCGTTGATGGGTAAAGTGACAACTGTCAACGCTGCTCGCAGACACGGATATGATGTTAACGAGTAGACCCTCACTGGTGGAAGATGACGCGCATCTGGATATTTGTCGAGGTACAAGGAGGACGTAGAAATGGCATTTGTTATGTGTTGGTCGTTAAGATTGAATAGCCACCTGTGACTATCGGTCAAGGTTACTCCAATGGCCGCATCAGCCTCCCTCCACCAAGAGGTAAACACTCAGCTACAGGGGCGTACACGTCAACATGGGTGCGACTCGGCCATGTACATCAGAGGGGATGTTCTGATGCAGTCACATGGCGTAGGCAACTTTCGAACAAAATGCCTCTTGAACGTACAAAATCCTTGACAAAGCTGACGAATAAGTCTGGTACGCAAACCTAGCTTTAGAGAGCTCCCACATGTTCGAAGTTACTGACTAAATTCTGCATTTAAATGTAAATAATCATGAAAATGACGCAGTAGTCAGAAGATCAACCAACATGGCCGGATGACATGCGCAGAAGCATGCATTATATAGCACCACGCCCACTAGTGGGTGCCTTTTATGAGGCCATTGAATTAAACTACACATTATAATATAACATCATACCTCTATAAATATCAAAAGTGTGATACCTTAGTTTCAGGACAACTTTTAGTTTAGTTTGTTGTTGATTAATTGTGAAATAAGAACCTGAAGTGATTGGACAAATGCACTGGTTTTACAGTTTTCAGGCATGTTTAGGGTGATGCATGCAACGAGTTTTTATCTTCTATTGACAAAATTAATGGTGGTGATGTGAAGGTTGATAGCCAGCAACTTGTACAGAATTCTGATGCTTTTTGCTCTTGTCCATTGGTGCCACACAGTTTAACACTAGCATATATTGATAACAGAGTGGAAGAAGAGAAACCATATGCGGAAATTAAACAGCTCCACAGTTTCTGATTTCTAAAGGTTTAACAGATCACTTACCAATTCTGTGTAAGACATAAACTATCACAAAACTTGCACTGTGAATGTGTACACTAGGATTGTTCCATAGCAATTCCTAAAACATGTTTAATACCTTGATCTAGGTAAGTAAGTAAGAATATTCTTTATTAGACTATCAGTAAACACACAGTAGCTTATAAAAAGTATAAATAATAGCATCAATTTTAAACAAGGTCATATAGCATTCACATAATTTAAAGGTACTCTTGTCAACTATACCAACTCTAGCCATCAACAGTAGATGCAAACAGACAAAATGGGCTTCAATAGGACGTATGTATGTAGATGCAGTTTAACGACACTGTGTGGTAACAAAGACCATCAACGTCACCCTCCTCCTTTATCCAGGCTTGGGACTGGCACTGGCAGAGTACAACCAGTGGAGGAGTTAAAATAGGACTATTAACAGCAATAGGACTCTAAAAAATTAGCCTTTTAGTCTCACATGTAAAGGAATCAGGATAAAGATGTTCAATGTGTGGCTAAAAATACCAATCATGTATGTAGTGTAATTTAAGCCGGTAAGTAAGAATATTCTATATTAGATACCAGCAAATGCATAACAGCTTACAATTTTAAAAGTCAAATAACATCGCACGATAAAAGATCTCTTTTCAAAGGCAACAGCTCTAGCAATCAGTGTTGGGCACGAGACCAAAACCTCGAGACCGAGACCAAGACGACCAAGACCTGGCGGTCCGAGACCAAGACCGAGACCGGATGGCTCGAGACCACCACGGTCCAAGACCAAGATAAATACTCTTTTTTTAAATAAACAATTCAATTTATTAAGATGCTAAAACGGAATAACACGCTTAAAACATTAATTTTATTGCTGAAGAATAGGCCACTAATCTTAATCATGGTCCAGAAAACAGTTTTAGGGCCAATCCACATATTACATACGCAAAAAAATCGGATTTTCGGACACCCCCTCCCCCTCTGTTGCACAGCGTACATTTCGTCAACCCCCTCCCCCATGTGTACGTACATTTGAGCTCCACCCTCCACCCATTGCAAAGGTTAAATAACTAAAAACATAAGACATTGATTTTACCACAGGCTATTTAGTTTTGTTAAGCATCATTTTTAACAGCTTAAATTTGTTAACTGCTATGAAGAAATAAAACACTAACAACACTTGCATTTGAAACCATTTTAATGCTACATAAAATTGATTAAGCAGGAATATAGTCTGTGATTAGGTTTACAGTTCTGATTTTCATAGTCTGGATTGTGGACGTCATAATTAGACAATTATATTTCGTACGTACATATTTTGGGACCCCCATATGCAAAATGGCCGAAATTTTAAACTCCCTCCCCTCGCTGCATACGTAATATGTGGACGACCCCTTACCGCCAATCTTAACTTTTGGCTTTGGCCTGAAAATATCACACTATAAGTTACTTACGGTATACGATAGGTAAATACTTTAAGACTCTGAAAAAGTAAATTTTCATTCCGGTTGAATGGTATAGGGCTGTAGGCTCTACTTGTACTCGTAATTGTAGGTTATTAGGTATCTCTAATAATCGAAAATAACCGACAAATATAAAAGAAATTGCTCTGATACGGCAAATGACCAAGAACGCTAATCTAAGTCGGAGACCAACCCCAAGACCATTTCTTTAAGACCAAGACCGATGCATTCGAGACCAAGACCTCAGTTTTCCAGGCTCGAGACCAACATCGTGGTCTTGAGACCACATCCCTGCTAGCAATACAGTAGGATGAAGTCATGTGGCCTGGGTCGCATGTTGTAAGGGGTGATCTTACGTGAGGGAGCAGGTCGTGAAGAATGTGACATGGACTCAACAGGGCTGAGCGGAAGAGAGCAAAATCAGCTTTAGAGCAGTGCTCTTCAAAAGAAGGAAAGTTAACAGGAAGGAGCCAGAATGGGTCAATTTTCTTAGCTTAGAAGACCATTAAGGCGATTTTGATCCTCTACATTGGCGAACCCCGCCAAACGTAGAGTAGTCAGGCCTGGATGGTAGCACGAACAACATCAAACAGTCGTTGACCATTGAGACCATGAACAACTAAAACACGAACATGGATTGCCAAGCCTTACAGAAATTTTGTCAATGTTTGCCTCAAAACTAACTCAATCAGACATGGTCAAACCCAAAATTCTTATCTTGTGGACCCTTTAAACACCAGATATGGGAGGAAGCAGGGCAATAAGTAGCACACCATCATCATAATCAAAACCATTACAATCATCAGTGTTGGGCACGAGACCAAAACCTCGAGACCAAGACCGAGAGGTGCAAGACCAAGACCGGGTGGTCCAAGACCAAGTGGTCCACGACCGAGGGTCCGAGACCAAGTCCAAGACCAATACTCTTTTTTTCTAAATAATTCAATTTAGTAAGACTCTAAAAATGGAATAACACACTTAAAACATTAATTTTGTTGCTGAAGAATACTAATTAATAAGGGTCCAGAAAACAGTCTTATCGGCCAGTCTGAACCTTTGTGGGTTCAGCCCTTGGCTTTGGCCTAAGAATATCACACTATAAATACTGACAGTATTCGATAGTTAAGTACTTTCAGACATCTGAAAAAGTAGGTATACCACAGGTAAATACTTTAAGACATCTGAACAAGTAGATTAACATTCCATTTGAATGGTGTAGGCCTACTTGTACTCGGAATTGTAGGTTAACAGTGACTACACATGGCCGACCACAAAATATTAGATTGTTCCAAAACCTTGAAATTTGTGAAAGCAGATTTTTAAATGGCTGGTTCCGTTGCAAATGCATTTTTTCCCCATAGTAACATGTATATATTATATTTGATATTTCTTGAAATTTGATATCACCCTTCTTCCAACATCTTTTGCTCAGAAGTGCACACACCTCGATGTCGCAATTGCGGTTGTACTGCAGAGCAATTGTGCGCAAAGGACTTGTTGCTCAAGGTCCTTACAGAGTGACTAACGCCTCGGACGAGAGTCGAACCCGCTCACTCAGCGCACACTGAGTGTTACGGGTCGACCTCTCTAACCGATCAGCCACCGTGCCACACATATATAGATGGTCAGCACGTCATAAATCGATAACAATCACATCCGGTGTTTCTAATAATCGAAAATAACCGACAAATATCAAAGAAATTGTTCTGATATGGCAAATGACCAAGAACGATAACCTAAGACGGAGACCAATCCCAAGACCGTTCCTTTAAGACCAAGATCAAGACCGACGCATTCGAGACTTACACCAAGACCGATGGTCCGAGCCCAAGACCAAGACCAATGTATTTCAAGACCAAGACCGGAGTTTTCCGGTCTCAAGACCGTCACGAGACCGCGGTCTCGAGACCACATCCCTTGACAATCAGAAGGTGAAAATATAACATTAGTCAATGAAATTCTTCCAATAGTTACAAATAAATCTTACAATCGAACAGACTTTACAGCAGGGTCTGATTTGTCAAAAAAGTAGCAAGGGGTCGGAAATCAGAAAATTTTCTAAATTACAGTTATTTTTTTTATTGGCTATATGTTGCTTGCATTGTAAACCACTTGCAGAGGATAGGCCTACTATTTGTCGTAGTCTAAAAATTGACCAGATTGATTCACCCACACAACCACGCGCGTGCAAACGCGCACAGGCAAAAAGCAATGAAAATAGCTAGTACTTCCAACTTTCCTCAGTTTTAAAATGACGTTAATAAACTCCCAACACTAAATACTCTTTCTGTTTACATGCAGGATTCTTTGCACTGGCTTCCCATCTCGCAACGCATCGATGATAGATTAGCTGCGCTGGCATAACGGTGCCTTCTTAGCTCTGCTCTCCCCTATCTGCAAGAGCTTTGCTGCCCTATTTCTGCTCTGGTTAGTCTTCGAGCTCTTCGTTCTTTCTCTGGTGGTGAGCTTCCACAAGTACCTTGAAAAAAGCATCACCGTACCTTCTCAGTCGTTAGCCGTTCCACCTGGAACACATTTCCCATAGAGAAGCAACTGTTACCAAGGAGTAATGAGCCATTGAATTAAAAATTGCTTAAGACTGATTTGTATCGACGTGGTTGGGCAAGGAGGGCCTTCAAATACACTTTCTTAACATTAATCAATGACACAATATAAATTTATTTAAGAATGAATGAATTAATAAATAATATGTCAAGATTATGTAGGCCTAATGACTAGCAGTCAACCACAATGCAATGAAAACAAAAAAATAAGAAGAAAAGGGAGTTTTAGGCCTAATTCTCCATCAAACTGCGGCAGAAGAAACTTTTAGCTCACGTAATAATAGGTTCGATAGTCCGAGAGTTCTATAGTCAGACATCATTTTGTCCAATTGTAGCTTATAGTTTGAGCATCAATGCAACTTATACTTACCCTGTGAGTTTTTCATCAATCCAGCATCAAATAACACTAGTCTCCTATATCAGACTGCTACTTACACTAGTCAATGAAACTATTTCATCATTCCAACTTCCATTAAAGCAAGGATACTAAACTATGCACAATAGTCGCCTTACCAGGTACCACATCACCCAGATTTCAGCCAGACTGGTTAGAGCGTAGGCTATGTAACGAGCCCCTGCTAAGAGAGCACGTGGATCTCGGTTCGGATTAATTGGCCTCTGAGTGCTCGATTCCTTGTCTCAGAAGCCTTCAATCGATTGTGTGATGCACCCTATAAGAGCAGCTTGTTGTTCTCTCGAACAGACAAAGCCCAGACATGCTTTTTCTGACCAGAATTTGTAGCTCCAAACTGAGTCACCAAGTCAAATGGAAGTCCAGGTCCATAATTAATCTGTCCTAGAAACATTTCCACTGTACATTATGCAACCTGCACTTAATGCATGACCAGATATGCTTGGACTAAACAAAAGCAGTTACAGTATAAGTTTCAATTTAGGAGACTTAACATGTGATCAGAAATTTTTTTAAACAGGTAACTAAAGAAATGCGATGTGATATGAAAATTTTAAGGTGATTTATTATCAGCAACCCAAATCCATAAGATACACCAAAAAGTGTTCAGGCAGTAAAACCTTCATCATAGAACATAATCAATTGGATCTTAAATAGACGTAACCTGAAAAATTCAAGTAATTTTGCATGACTTACCATAGTCCAAACATGAAGGCCAATGCTAATAGCCAGATAAGCAAGTGCGATGATGAGCGTTAGCTTAAACTTGTATATCAGAATGCTGATAAGTCCAGCTTGAAAGAAGTATGTGTTGGAGAACAACAAATATAGAATACTGATTGCAAACAGTGTGGCAGTATCTTGCATCCTATAAACATATCACCATCAATCTTACTGATAAAATTGTGAGTCTTTACCAATTAGGCTAGACCTATGAAATAATGCAGTCATCATTTTGTAGCAATACCAAAATTTCCTTGTGATTCTTTACATGTGACGAACTGAATTGTACATGGTATGGATTTGAAATCACCCTACCATTGGCGAATACTTGCTTAGGTTAGGCTATACATATCCAGGTCGTAGAGGGTTAACCAGAAATAAAGAGTAGGGCATCCAAAAGCCTTCGAACTTGGAAGTCGTTACCTCTCTATGCGGTGATATGAAGTTGTAAATGATCGAAGCCCAGGGGTGGCAATGCCCTACCAGAACTGAATGACCTATAGGTTTGATCACATTTATAACAGTTGCTTTACATACAATGATACAAACAACAATCTGTTAACTTCAGATGAAGGGAGGAATGGATTATATGCTACTAGCTGGGGAACCTGACATTGCACGGATTGAGACAGGTTTTTGGCCGTTGAGAGCAGCAAGACGGCAACCGCTGGGTTCACCAACCCCTCTACCAGGCGTTCCCCGAGCGAACGGCAAAGGTTTCGAGTAAATAGCTATAAAAGTGTGGAAATGCATAAACGGAGTTGTGCATATACACTGATGCATACAAAGTATATACCCACTGTGCAAACGATGGCCAACTACTGCTACCTGTACGATATCTCCCATACCGTAAAAGAAGAGGTGTGGCTGACAGATATCACATGCACTATGGTGTTTCACAATTGCATGGTGAAAAAATTATTTTTTATTTCAAATTGGGCTACCCTCAGTTTTGAGGAGGTCTGAGATCAGTGTGCAAAATTTTTGATTTATACAATGAGTTTTAGTGACAGCTCAAGACATGCAAAGTTTTATACCTTGGCAAAAACGGCAATGACATTTGTGTCAAGTAACATTTTATTTTAATCGTAATTCAACTGGTCAAAATATATAAGTAAAATAGTTTGAAGCTCAAATCACAGTAATATACATTATTTAGAGTATGCCTAGTCATCTCTATAATTTTTCTTCAATGGAATCATCATAAAGTGTCGGTGATATTCGACTATCTGAAACACGAGCTGTCGCTGAGTCTCATCATGTGTGGGAGCATTGCTATAGTCTGTTGCAAGTTTTGCAGCATGTTCTGCAGTCGTTGAATACCTTCATGCTCTATACCTTCTGCTTAGCATCTACAGAACAGGAAGGCCATGTAGCTGGATCATCAGTGAGAAATGTTGGATTCATTTTAAGTGCACTGCTGAAAAGATTCATAGATCTTTCAGTGACAAAATCAGACAGTCTTTGCCTGAAATTCTGCAATTGACTCTGGGTCAACCCTTCTGACATCTGTTTTCATTGGAGATCTCTTCAGAGCAGCAATCATCGCCTTTTTCTCACTATTCCATATACAATCAGAAAAAAACTTGAAAGTCCAATCAAATCCTCACTAAAATACCACTCATTTACTAAATATCTGCCACTTGACTGCCAACCTTGCAAAATGAATCCAAAGCTTGAAGGAGGCAGAGGTTATTATATGAAGCGTCTGAGCTATTTGAAGCAGTGAACCAGACCATTATATAGATGGTTACTGTGAACTGACAGATGCGTCAAATAGCCTTCAACATGAAGCTTGTTCTTTAATCAAAAGTTTGAACTGTTCACGAAACATGTATCTGTTGAGACAATAGATTTCTTTTGCCATCCATCTGGCATGGCGAGAGGCTCCAGGAAGGTTGAAATGTTTATGACCATTATCACTCACAACAGCATGATTTGCACCCAGTATGATTAATGCTAATCTGATTAGCTCAAGGTTATCATGACACAGCTTAATATCTTGGCTGCGTTGATTCTGAGGGGAGTATATAATGTCCTCTTCTTCCCTCTTCTGGTCAGGCCACCCATGCTCAAAACAAAAAACTGAATCAAGAAGCCTGTTGAGCTGTGACTAAACAACGGAATAATCTCATGAAATTTTTAGGAGTTGTTTAAGACACCAAACCTCCTCATTTAAGACCCTAGCCACTTGAGTTTTCAAACATTATTTGTTTTGAAACACTCTAACGTGCACATGTCGGCAAATGTACAGGAGGTGTTTCGTAGACACGATCCTGGCGACTGAAAAGGAAACTTTCCTTGGGGGTCCTGAGACAGGTTTTTGGCCCTGGAGACCAGGAAGAGGGCTGCCACTGGGTTCACCAACCCCTCGACTGCGTGTCCCAGGTGTTCCCCGAGCCAACGGTGAAGGTTTCGAGTCAATAGCTCTAAAACTGTACAAATGCATAGCCGGACAGACAGACAGAAGCACACGCAGAATTCTCTCTTTATATATAGAGACAATATCACATTTAACAAATTATTTATTAGTTAATGATGAACTGTGTTTTGTTTGGCAACCTGTACATTCACGTCCAGGTACAATTTATGCCCATTTGAAATAATTTCACCCATCTGTATCATCTTAGCACATCATTTTACTCTACAGAATTACTATCATAGGTGCCATCATGTCATGGCCAATGTGCAGCTCATTTGCAAAGTTACATTAAAAAAACAATTACCTTGAAAGAGAACTCAACGCACTCCATGGTAATTATTAAGGCATGGAGTGCTTTGATCCAAATTATCTCTATCCAAAACGGTTTCAAGGTATCTGACTGCAGGTGGCAACCACATTTATAACCAATATACTATGTATGCTTTCAGTTGTTTCAGTTAATTTTAACTACTTGAACACCCCTAGATATGCTGCAGCTGAAATCAGGCTCTATCAGGTGGCCGGGCCTCTGCTTCAAAAGGGGCCTAAAAAATTATGGGCCTAAAAATTAAAATTAACTAAGTTCTGTAATAGGCTTGCTTAATATTAAATTTTGATTTTACTTCTCGTAAGTAAGGATTTTAGCAACAATAATAAATTTTAAAACATAGCTGCATTATCAGATTCATCACTTTAATTTGTGAGTCAAGAACATTACTATATTAACGAACAACTGGCGACTCTGGCCTTTTCTAGTTACAGATAATTAAATCAAAATTGACAAGCGGGTTCTGTACAATAACTGAAATGAATGCGGTTCAATGGAGCTTAATTATATCATCATTGAATAATATTAATATAATAATCCTTTTCAACAATTCAATGATTAATTTTTAAAGAAAACAAGTAGACTACATTCTGTGATTATTTAGTTTTCAAATAATATGGATGCAATGTCAAGCACAACCGCAGTCTTTGGACATGATTGTGACGTGTTGCTTTAAGGCCTAGGCCAACCGTACAGTAATTGATATTGAGATTTTTCTTTTAAGCGAGCATTAAATATAAATCTCAGAAAATATCGCCCTTCTGTTATAGATTCTAATTTAAAGTAGGCCTAATAACTTAGGTTAGGCCTATGATAGTTCACATAAAAAATCAGGTTAAAGATCAGTTAAGTTAATAACCTGATCAGTCATCTATATTGCCTCACTAACGTTGCCAACACTCAGGTCTACAACACTGGCTTCACTCATTAGATGACATTTGTAATTTGTTCGCATTTCTTTGGGAGTTTAAAAATTTGATATACAAAGATTCTTTAATTGTCGGCTGCTAAGAAATGCAGACAGCATTATGATTAAAAAAAACTATCACAAGATCTTGGGGATA
Source organism: Bimastos eiseni (assembly GCA_959347315.1). NCBI lineage: Eukaryota > Metazoa > Annelida > Clitellata > Crassiclitellata > Lumbricidae > Bimastos > Bimastos eiseni. The sequence goes on from OY365811.1 coordinate 21,821,947, forward strand.
AGATGTTAGAACTTTGAAGTGTTCATGGCCGTAATTTCAAGGAAGAATGCTAACCGATAAACCTACTGAAAGAAATAGGCCTACTTAATTGGACATTGCCTATCTGCAGTGTTTCCTAATATCACTGTTGCACTACATATTTTCATCAGTTTTCCAGCATCAGTGGCTTCTGATGAAAGAACCTTCAATGTATTGCAACAAATCAAAAAGTACCATCGTTCAACAATCGAACAACAACGGTTGAATGGACTGAACAATGCTTGGGCCTACTGAATATAAACTGTGATAATTATTGCACAAAAAGTAGATTTCTTGAAAAATAATTGAATCCTTTGCGAAACAAAAAGCACGAGAAGCATTAATTTTGTTAAGTAAAAATGATTAAATTAATTTTGTTCTGCAATTTTTACCGTTTAGATCTACAAGCCTTGATAGATAACAAAGGCCTTAACAGTTGTAATTTTAATAAGACGAAGAGTTGGGAACTGAGGGACCTAAAGTTTGTATATGTCCCGGGCCTCCTTGAACCTCCGAAAGGGCCTGGCTGAAATAGCTTGATAATGTTTTTTTAGGACATTGGTCATTAGAAACTGCTTAATATAGAAGCATAGTGCTGTAGCGAGAGATATTTCCGTGGTGCTATGGAACAGGGCGCAACTCAAGTTAAGAAGGGAGGGTTCAAATTTTGGTACAGTTTATTTTAATTATTAACTAATTATTTTATCCTTACATATGTAATGTAATATCCATAATAAATGAAATAAATGTAATAAAATTAAATTACAAGAAATAAAAGTTTATATATAGATATAATATTAATTGATGAAAACCTGTTCAAGTTTATTTTAAAATTGTTGTTAACTCATTTGGACAAAAAAGTAAGTTGCCATTCAGAACTGTTACATTATATCATATTTGTATTGTGTATCTAATCTATGTATTTTATTTATTTAATGTTATAAAGGCTATGTTATAAATGGCTATGTTATCATAACTTGCCTAATTTGCATCGTTATTGGTTAGGTTGGTCTTGGAGGGGATGGTCGAGCACTTGATTTGATTTACGCCAGTGCTTAAAGTGTAAAAAAAGAAGTGCCTGGACGCTAATGTCAAAAAAGTTAAGAACTAAAGATTGCAAAGGTAGATCACCAACGTAACCAATAGCTGACGACGAAATTTTTCACACACTATGGGTTTATGACCAAAACGTTATTATTTGTCGACTGCAGGCCCTCTTCGGAAAAATAGAAGTTGGATTGATGATAACTATGATGCCTGTATAGATATATGATTGCTGAACGAAATTCTGCCTAAATAGATGAAAATAATGCTTTCCAAAATGGAAGTTGGATTGATCAAAATAGGCTGAGTTCTTCCTGAAGCAGAGGCTGGGTTTGCAAGTATGATTATCACCAATCCAACTTCCATTTGACCAAAACACAATGGGCGAAAAATAACATTTTGGTCGTGAACAAATTACCATCTATTATCAACTATTTGTTGTGATTTAATGCGTACAGAGAGATTTACTTGCCTTGGTGAAATTGTCGACATGCGGCCAGTGGCGCCGGCAGCGTCTTGAAAGTTGGTAGAAATTTGTTAAAAAAGCGAAAAGGGCAAAATTTTTTGCATGCCCTCCTTTTTTCTGAACGCCTTCCCATTTACAGAGCACTGTGCCCCTTCGCAGAGGTGCGTGTCCTAGTCAATTATGACATAGCTTGAATTTTTGTCCCCTCAAATATTTTTATTATTATATCGGCTTAAAAAATTCAAAGACCTGCCAGAGCCATAGACTACATGCTGCGAATAAGGTACGGTAACCATTCTGTATATGGTATGACCGGAATAAAGAAGCATCACTTGATACTTCAAGAGCTATGCTTAGTTGTAATAGAATTTCTTCAATATGTTGAAATATTAAGCTCAGAAATGCAGTATTGATGACTGTTTTATTAAGTTCATAAACAAATATTTGTTAATGAAGATATTAAGACTGTAGCCTACTATGTTCAGTTCAAAAGTTGTGTTCTTTAATGTACCACGATTGTATCATGTTGTCCAGTGTGTGTAGGGCCTACCTTTAATGAAACCAAGCGTAGGCCTATAACTCAAAATTGTTCTTGTTTGAAATTAAAACTTCAAAAATAAGTTTTAAATTTAGTCTATTTAGAAGTTTGTCAAACAGAAGCACACCTGCAGTAAGAGCAATATACAGACAATTGTTCAAATATGTGTGTGTGTGCGCGTGTGTGTGTGTTAGGGTTATGGCCGCGTAAAACAATAGAGATTTATGATTATTCAATAGGAATGTTCCTAAATATAAAAATATTTGAAATTTATGGTTAGTCCAGCCCCCTGGCTTAATGGTAGGGCTGCCGCCGCCAGCCGCCTAGTGGCATACCGCGTGTAATTGGGGTTATGAAGGGCTATGACGTCATTTGTTTATGTAAACACGGCGGCATCCCTTTGATTGACCATAAAATCTCATATGCTCCACTACTCGCGTCTGCTATGAGCTTGACTATTAAACTTTAAAATTATTAAAATACACATGCAATTAATTGAATGCTGTTGATAATAACGTAGAGGAATTGCGCAGTTGCAGGGATGGACGGTCATGTACGGCGCCCAGGTTGTGCTGACGCAATAAGTGGCAGGACGGCGTCCAGCCTCGAAAACAAGTGCCTGGACGCCGTCCATGACCGTCCAGGCACACTGTAAGCACTGATTTACGCCTGAAACAGCGTGCAATTTTAACCTGCTGTGTTCCTGGCAAAAAATTAATATGTATGTCTAGTGGCGGCGCTGCATGGAAGCAAAATACGCAATTGCGTACCAAAAGAAAGATAAAAAATTCACCCAAAATATTTCAACAACAATTTTTAACGAAACAAAAGAAATTAAAATATTTAACCAAATAATTTGTAAATAGAATGAAATTTTCAACTTCGTCAGAATATACTTACGGTGTATTCAACTGCATTGATGTTTTCGAGACTCAGAATAGCTAATATATATATACGGCTTTCCATAGCCGACGGTAATTGAACATTTCCTGTTTAAAAAATATCTCGTTTCATTTTGCTTTTAAATTACAATTTAAAATTGCGCACCAAATATTCAAGGCCAGCAGCCGCCATTATGTATGTCAGTGCCATGGTGTAAGAGATAGATGGTGTGTGAACTTGGCCTTAATGTGTGGCAAAATAATTAACAGTTCGCTAGATGGCGTTGGCGGTGCAGTTTGCCAACATTGCCCGTAATGAAATATAATAACTACATGATTCTGCAACACCTAAGCATAGAAAATTATAACGAAGAAAATTACAAAACGCTGTTTAAATCCACCAATAAACGCAAACATTTCTTGAAATGTTGATATACCTTATTATATCCATTTTGATCATATCTACAAGCATAAATCTACAAGCAAACAGGATTACTCATTGCTGACTTGGAACCTCTGCTTGCGACAGAAGCTGTCCTTAGCCAATCTTACGCTGATGACATCCAGGCCTATTCCCCCCGCGTATGTCCACTGTCTGGCCAGGGATGCGATTTTGGCAGTGGATACAATTAGCGAAGCCACTGATACTCTTCTTCAGGCTTGGATGTCGTCAAATCGCCTGCGGACAAACCCGACCAAGACGCAGCTTATCTGACTTGGCACACGCCAGCAGATCGCTAAGATAGATATCGGGTCCACAGCCTTGAGGTATCCGCATCTGACCTTTTTGTCCTCGGTCTGAGACCTGGGAGTAACCCTGGATCAGGAGTTCACCTCTGTCAAGCACATCAATCTACTCTGCCGGAACTGTTTTTACCAGCTTGGGCAGCCTAGCGGGTATCCCGCTCCCTCTCTCAAGGCGCTGCCTCTACGCTGGTCCATTCTTTCGTAGTCTTCCGTCTGGACAACTGCAGCGCCATATAATTATGATGGGCTACCGGCATGTCGGGTTAAATGCCTTGACAGGGTCTTGCGCACGTATTCGTAAGTCTCTGTCTGTGGGTAAACGCGTGACGACCTGCACTGGCTTCCTTATCCGCAGCGCATTGCATATCGAGTATCTGCGCTGGTGAGACACTGCATTGAAGGCATGGCGTCCCCTGCCTGACGCCAATAGGAAAATCTGCCCTATTCGTCTATGGCCTTAAGACTGTTCTGTTTGACCAAAGCTGGGCTGGGAGCACTTCTGAGTATACGCCCCTGAAGGGGCTCTATATAAAACTGCTGTAATAATAATGGATGATGATAGTGTGATGACGACGATGATGATGATTATGATGATGATAGTGATGGTAATGATAATGATGATGATGATAACGATGCTACTGATGATGATGAGAATGATGATGCTAATGACGAGAATGATGATGAATGACATATGATGATAATGATGATGATAATAATAATAATGATGACGATGAATGATGATGATGATGATGAGTGATACTGACAACAAATCTTGAAAGAATCTTAAATTAAATTTTGTAGAGCAATAATGGCGAAGTCTTGCAAATATATCCATAACATGACGTGGCCGAGACAGCTCAGATATAATTTCAAACAACAATAACATTGGGAATAAACTATACTGAACGATGATATTATAGTGTTACGCAAATATCAATTCAATGTCGATTTTTTCGAGATGTAAATATTAATTCACTTAGACCTACAATAACATCCTTCTTGCATATTCCGAATAACAACATTACGGAAAGCCATCGTCAAATCGCGATTGGAGCGTCGCCTGTTGAATCAAATAATCCAACCAAAAATGCCATATGGAAAGCAGAGGAAGTGCACACACCATCTATCTCTTACACCATGGTCAGTGCTAGCAAACATAGAATTTATAAATGTTTGGTCCTTGAATCCAAGATAATGATGGACGTTTATCAAAATACACGACTGGAAATGACTCCAAATGACTTGACTAGCTTGTACCTACACATCACAAGAGGTGTTATAGTAAATAAAAACCTGTTACTTGTGTTTAGAATTTGGTCTAGAAACTTACACGTACAATACTAGTAGGACATTTATATTAAGCCGAGCTAGTGCAGAAAATGAGTTCAGCAACAGATCGATCAACAACAAAACGTATTGAGCAATAAGTATCTTGCGATAGCGATTCGCTTTCCACGGTAGAATCGCCATGTAAATTTTTCCACCAACGTTCTTAACTGTCTATAGATTGCCAATCAGAGTGGCGCTTTCACAAATACGTGACAATTAATATGTTCGATTACGACAAGAAAATGTACAAACTACAAACGAAACTTCATCACAAATGTTTGAATACTAGTCTCGAATCTCGTCTGCTAAAAATGTGACGATTATACTTCCGTTAGGTATCCGGTTTGAATACCTCGGTTATCTAGCTCAAAGTTTTAATAGAGGTTTATCGTGTAATATAATATATATATGTAATATATATAATATATATATAGGGGAGGGTTGGGCAAAACGCCCATGGGAAGTATGACGCACATGAGCATTTTTTTCAATCATCTAATATACCCAATCCAAATTTTAATTTGAAATACTTTGTTAATTGCATTTCTGGTTGAAAGACAGTGTTTTTCCGTGTTCCCTATGAGCAAATCACTCGTTTTCAACAATAGTCTAACTGTGCGAAAGCTGATGTAATTAAGCATCTACCGTTTTTATTTCTTTAAATTATGTGGTTTTACTGTTGTCCAAAGTTATATGTTTTCTCGAATAACTTAACAATTACATTTAAAAAGTCACAGTGCGGTTGAACCTGTCATTGAAGTAGTCGTATTAAGCGTATAGCATGGAATGCAACTGCACGTGTTGGGAGTAAGATGCCCATGGGCTCTTTGCCCACTGGGCGTCTTGTCCCATATGCAATGGGCGTCTTTCCTGATGTGACTGGGCGTCTTGCCCCATGTGCATGGGCGTCTTGCCTCAGGTGACTGGTCGTCTTGCCTCCTCTTGTGACTGGGTGTCTTACCTCATCTGATTGACTTCGCGTCAACAGTTTTGCCCAATATCTAAAATTGAAAAGGATACAATAGTTTATAGGTTTTACACTAATTATCACAGTATTACAAGATATACATAGGCAGTAGTTAGGCCCCTATAGGTTAAGGTTACTCAGATGTTAAGACTGTTTCGAAACCAAATTGATACTTAGAAATTCTTAATTTTAAAAATTGCTTGCTCTATTTATTTGGCAATACAACGAAACAGTTTATCTAGACTTTAGCTGTCAATTGCATCTAAGGGCCTAAGGCTAAGTTAATAGGGTTGCCAGGTGTCCGGTATTGAACAGGACAGTCCGGTACTTAAAGAGATTGTCCGGTCAGAAATTTCACACGTTACCGGACATAGGGGCGTCCGGTAATTTGTGGTAACTAATTAATAATCACTGCTAAATTGACTGTTAATAACAATTAGTTTGAAAATACTTGATACATATGAAAAAAGTGAAAACTGATAACTTGGCACTTGCTTTTGAAGTATCTATCATATCGCATCCGTCATCCATGGTCCGAGTCTCCAGCTGACGCTTTACACCTATTCTTAGCTCTACACAACGAGATCGCAGCACTTAATCAATTTTTCAGGAAGGAAAGGTAGCACGGGTGAGAAATGGCGCCTATTCTTCAATAGAAAACATGCTCGTCAGAATTGTTCAATGCGTGCTGTCCATGCCTGTATTTAGCGCTAATGTTGAGCTGTTCTGGGCCTAAGTACGCAAGGATGACAGCTTGGTTCTTAGACTATAGTGGAATGGTGCTACTGCAACTCGCACAAAAGTTCTACACTACATGTGCCAACGTCCGACCAGTAACTCAAGTTCCGTGACGACTGATTGGCCCTAGATCTGTCCGACGGACTCTTTCCGTTTGACTCGGACGTTCTGATTTGATTCTCATTGACTCACTGACCATGAACTTAACAGTGAACACTTCTGCTAAATCAGATCCAAACATTTGTGCTGTGAGCCTGTGACTTCTGAGTTGTGAGTTTGCGAATTAGTGCCAAGTGTGCTTAATTCACTTATTCTAAATTGTCTATGACTCAGCATCATCATACCGCTCAAGTGGCAACTGCTTGTCTGCTTTACTTTAACTGACCTGACCAAAATCACCACGACCCCACGCCCGCAGACCCCGCAATTCAATCGCCGTTGTCCAGTAATTTCCTCAAGACTACCTGGTAACTCAAGCTCAGTAGATTAGGATTATTTTTATAATGGTCTAGTATGTAATATTTTCCGAGGGGTAAAATGCCCGGGTATGCGCATTTTTCCTCGTTTATGGGGCACGATCAGCGGCGTAGCCAGATTTTAGCGTCAGAAGAAGCGGCGAGCACCATGGGCGTCCAGGGGCGCACATTTTCAAATAGTTGTCTTGACTTATTGGGCCTAAATAGGATGTCGATCATTCCACCTTCGATGTTCAGCCAGCTGCCACTATAGGCCGTACTTGTCATGTCAACAGCTGTAACGATTATGCGCGGCACGCACTACGTCGCGCGCGCATTAAACCTCGCGGTGACGCGCAGGGTATGTATTACGTTTATTAGCTATTTTTGTCCTTGCATTGAAATTTAAAAGTCGGCGCCTATGACATACACAGCCAACACAAAGGGGAAAAACATTAGTACTTGATGTTAATGTATCGCCGAATAGAGGTGAGATACCCAGATAATATTTGCAATTGATGACAATCATAAGATAGGACTGCTAAGTAGGTTTCATTTGATTGTAATGCTATTGTAAGATGTTTGTCTGAACATTTGACTGCAATAAGATAAGATAATTTCAGTTTTCAATTGTGGTTGTCTTTACTAGTTAAGAAATGGCGGGAAAGGATAGTGGTCGTCTGTTTGCAAACATTGACATTGATAAAACGCGCCAGTCAAATGTTGACTTGACAGGAACTTACTTATAGAACACTGGCTATGGTAGCGGGTTCGAATCTCCGACTGAAGAAGTCGATGACCACGACTTGGCGGCAAATGGAGGTCTTACATATAGCGGCAATCAAGCGCTAAAGGGGAATAAATTGGCGAGAACCGACCCAGGTTTTGCGACACTGCGATCCCAAAGGAAGTCACGGCCTGGTAGGTGTAGAATTCCTGGACGATAGGCGAGCAATACCTATCGTGTCTAATGAAGCGCCGCCAAGGCGAAGCAGCCGATTGCACCAAAAAGCGATGATTGACTACGGTCACTTCGGCTTTACTAGACATTTTCGCGGGAATAACTCTCCTCCTTCTAGAGTCAGAAGTCTCAGCCTCTGTCGATGGAACATTGCCAGCCAGAGTTCCCGAAGCCACCGCTTCCAACTACGCGTTTTCCCGCCATGGAATATGAGGTGAAGAGGACACGCGCAGAATCGAGAGCGTGCGAAATAACCCAAACCACACAGAGACGGGGTTAGGCGCCAAGGCGGAGACGTGGCGCGACGCTAGAGGCGCGCGGACGCGGTCGGCACAGCTAGTACCAGAAGGGTACGGCCAGCAAATGCTGCGACAAGTAGGGTATGGCTGATGAATACTACCACAAGAGGAGAGAGATTGACAACTGCTGCCAGGATACGATTGACAACTGCTGGGATACGATTTGTGACAACAAATGCTCCTAGCGATGCAAGGCTGACGCTAGATAAGCATGAATACTTTTTGGCGGGAGAACATGCCAATGTTTACCAAACAAATGATGGTTAGTATGGTTTGATGTTGAAACTGAAATGGAAGATGTGAGTGACTCTGAAATAGAAAATGCATACTTTGATGATATATCTGATAGAAAAATGAATGAACGATATATGAGAAGATATTGTAACGGTTTAGGGGTACGCTTACCTAGTGTCGGCCTGCTGTAGTGTCTGCCTGTTGTGTACACCTGTCTACTGTGTTCTTTCTACTGTGGTATCTACCTGCTGTATACGCTTATCTACTATCTACTGTAGATATCTACTGTATCCTATCTACTGTAGTCTATCTACTATCTACTGTAGTCTATCTACTATCTACTGTAGATATCTACTATCTACTGTATCCTATCTACTGTGTATTATCTATTATCTACTGTATAGTGTCTACTGTCTCCTATCTACTGTGTAGTCTCTACTGTCTCCTATCTACTGTGTATTATCTACTATCTACAGCAAATTAGTATAAAAGGAGTTCGCCTGGAAGATCGAAATCGTCATCGTCGTCGTCGCCTGGGAATCGTCGTCGTCGTCGTCTGGAGATCGTCATCGGGAGCCTTGTAGATTCGGCTTCGGCCTTGCAGTCTCGGCGCCTAGGAAGCACGAATAGTCGTCGTAGATTTGCGATAGTCGCCGTCAGCCATTGACGTAGCATAGTAGTCGCCGTCAGCCATTGACGTAGCGTTGCAATTACTCGTTAGTTATCGACGTGGGGCGTATTGAGGGGGTGAGATACGGACTATTTCCGATTGGGCGCTACAGAAGTATTGTTTTCCGTTGTACATTATCGAACAAGCGTGTCTTATTCTCGCGTCACCAAGAGGGTTATCGAACAAGCGTGTCTTATTCCAAGCGTCATCCACAAAGGAGCTATTTAAACCTTAAATGGTTAGTCTTCAGCAAACCACTGAAGCCTTACTCAGCGGACTGCAACTCGAACTACCCCCATATTGGACGGGGCTGCAAGTCGTCATCCTGGTCACTGTCGAATAGGGTACGTTCCGTTGCAATATGATATAAGATTTTTGATTATGTGCATGAACCAATCTGGATAAAAACAAACACTAATACTGAGTGTTTAGTTTAAGATGATTACGAGTTCTCGGGCTCAAGGGAATCAAGACGCCATCCTGCGACTTATTTGGCCAGCAGAACCTGAACGCCGCCCATGAGCGTCCACGCAACTGTGCGATTTCACTACATATGTTATGATCAACAGCGTTTAATTATCTACTTCAAAAAATCATATTTTCATTAAGCCTACTTATTAACTGAAGTAGCTCATGTATATGATTGATGTTTATAATCCGAGTTATACATTCTAGTTACCTTATCATCAAATTAATTTTCGTTTTATGCGTTTCCTGCGTCTGCTTCATTTGTTGATTGATTTTCAGATGTAAAAGCACAATGTTGTTCAAATGGTTTTATGAAATTATTGACGAACTGATTAGGCCTAGTAAGTTAGCAAACTAATTAAGTTGCACTACATACCAAAGCGCATATAAAGTTGAATTTCTTCCCTTTCAAGATGCAAAACGATGAAACGTGTAGGTCTAGCTATAGATAGGTTTACTGCTACTGCTAGTGCATGGTGTTGGAATGATCACCGACAAAACAATTGAGAAGACCAGTTGCTGTCATTTTGGAAAAGATCATGTAGGGCCTACTGGAACAGGTAGCGTTAAATTAATAGATAGCTTGGTGAAAAATTTCAAAGTTTAGAATATTGATATAGTGACTTTCTTCAAACGTCTATCTGTTGGTACTTTCAGCAGTATGAACACGGATTTATTTATATTTAGTATTTACCTGGCGCAACTTGGTGCAAAATAAGAAGAAATCAATCGAGATTATCCTGGTATACGGCCGAAAACAAACACAAAGGACATCCCACGATTCCCACCCTCTATTTTGGGAATAGAAAGAATGAAGCAGATCACAATTTCAGATATCGATTTCGAAAATGTACCGATTGAGTTTTGGCTCCATCAGTGGCGCTGGCACCATATGTCTGGCAGTAGCACGTGTCCTTGCACCTTCTAAAACTTAACGGCACGAGGAACACACACGTTTTCAAAATTGGCAAAATTACAAGGGTATGTTAATAATTATAAAGCTTACTAGTCCGCTGATATCAGACGCGCCTCAAAGACTCCAGTTGTGATTTTGGATGCACTCACAATGATGGGCAAGGCCTTACCGAAAAAAAATAGCAGGAAATTGACCAGAATATGACCGAGAACAAAGATCCTTCCTGTCATTCTGGACTTGATTATGGAAAGGGGGTATACAAGAAGATGAAAGAGTATCGACGTCCATAACAGATTGGAGTGTCGACATTGAAAATACGAACATGCCTATAGAAGGCAGAAAACTGAAGAAGAAGAAGGCCTTACGGTCTTGCCCATCCCAAATAGTGTATACATCGAATCTTACAGATAAAGTTAGCAACCATGTTTGGAAAGTAGCACGGCTAACAAGATATCGCCCCACTCTTGATCAGGCCTAAGATTAAAAGAATTTGTAGCCGATGCCTCGAATGGCAGATCTGTAGACGTGATCCAAGATGAGACAATTTGGCAACACGGCATACAATTCACTATGTGTCAGGAAATACTGAACCACATCAACTCAAGAGACGGTTTGGAAGAAGTAAATTTAACAACTCTCGGTGCATTGCTCTATCAGTCTATCCGTAGCTGTATTTTGTTTGGGAAACTTTTTTTTAAATTCTATATAAACTAAATTCAATTCTAGCTAAATATTGACTAGAGCACGTTCCTCTGCAAAGAGACACAACTCTGTGTAAATAGTGGAGCACTCGGAAAAGGAGGATGACAAAAAATTAGATCTTCGCGCGTTTGCAAACTCCTTCCCCAACTTTGGAAACGCTGCCGGCGCCACTGGCCCCTTGTCGAAAATTTAACAAAGGAAGGTAATTCTCTGTGCGCTTTAGACTGCAACAAATATTTCACCAACAAATAGTTGACGACAAATAATGGTTAATGGACAAAAAGCTAACGAATGCTAACTAAATTTTATTTTTCGCCTGTTGTATTTGGTCAAATAGAAGTTGGATTGATAATAATGCAGGCATATCTAGCTTCTGATTCATCAAGAACAATCTTTATCAATTCAACTTCTATTTAGGCAAATATTCTTTTCAATAATCCAACTTTCATTTCAGCAAGCATTATCTTCATCTAAATAGCCTCTATTTTGGGTTCTACGTCCTTTGATTCCCCGTCAGTTGATCCCCGATTAATTTATGAGCATAAAGTCGTAAGCATAAATGTCCATGTATGGGATAAATGAGCCATTGCTCGGAGATATAACAGAATCTCCGACCGGTCGTAAGCGTTTACAGCGCAGTTGACACGAGTCTCAAGCAAGCGATAGCGTTTCGTTGCCTGATGTTCCATACCGACAACTCGGTGTAGAAATATATAGTCCGTCCTGGACGAGTGACACGAAACCTGGACGAGTGACATGAAGTCTGGACGAGTGACATGAACCCTGGGCATTGCTTTGTTATTTTCAAAATCTGTAAAATCAATCGTTTGTTTCATAACGGTCTCGGCTACTAGTCTGTGACGCGCAGCCTAGAGATTCATTTAGGCCGAATAGGCAGAGGATCAATTGACGGGGATCAACTGACGGGGGATCAATTGACGCGATACCCTATTCTGGAAGAATTTCGTACACCAATCCAACTTCTATTCCTGCATCATTAACATCATTAAGTCAACTTCTATTTTAACGAATACTGTGGTCCGTAGTGCGCGAACCATTAGTCGTCGACTTATATTGGTGAGCTTCTTTTGAAGTCTTTAGTTCTTAACTTTCTAACACTAGCGTCCATACTCCAGGCACTTCTTTTTTTACACTTTAAGTACTGATGCCTCTGTTCAATCGTCTACCAAAACGAAACCCCTTAACAGCCACTCTGCCTCCTCTGACCGTCACCCTCGAGATCTGGAAACCGAACTACGACCTTGCTCGGACTACCCTTATGACAACCAATTTGATTTGAGGCAGTGCTCGTGAATAAACTGGTTCCTTGCGCTTGACTTTCGAGTGGCGCTTTAGAAGTTCGGAGATTACGATAACGATTATGCAAGGTCAGACTACAAAAGACATGTTTAGCTCGGCGCAAACACTGCCGCATCCTACATTTTGTTCCATTTATGAATAAAATTCTTACTATGTATAGGCGTATTTATTTTAACTAGTCATTTCATAACGCCGTCGTCGCTTCGCGACGGTTGGATACATGAATGGATCTACTACGTGAGAGACTAGCCCAGCGTCGTCTGTCACGTACTGCGCTCATCAGGCTAGCTCCCTTTAGCCCAGTCTACATAAAAATAGGCCTTCCACTCGATCTTCCCTTCAACAGAGTACAAGACTTGTCATCAATGTTGTCCCATGGTTGTCTCATAATATGTCCGAAGAAGCGCAGTTTTCGTGCGTGGACGTGTTGCAACAGTTCGTTTCTGGCCTTTGTTAATTCGTATACCCGCTTGTTGGTCATTATTTGCATCTAAGAAATTCTCATCATCTTTATAATGCATTTGTTTTTAAACGCTTGAATGCGTTTCTCCTCCCGTTTCTTTAGCATCCCAGGCTTCGCAAACCTAAGTTTCTACTGGCCACACCAGAAATTCCAATCAGTCGCAAATTTGTCCTATTGCTCACGGACTTGTTCTTCCATATTTTCGTCAACTTTACCATAATTTCCACCCCATGGCCAGCCTTGATTTCACCTCGCTCGCGTGGTCCGCATCTTTCGTCACCCTGCAGCCCTGTTCTAGTCTTCCGGTGCCCACTTCGATTTTAAGCATATCCTCTGTGTTAGTCATCGTTTTTGTTTTTGTGGCGTTAATCGCATGTTATCTTCTCTTGCAGCATTTTCAACACAATTCACAAGCACGTCTCTCGTTCTTCCGCTGACGTGGCTAACATGACGATGTCGTCGGCGTATCTGAGATGGTCCTTCCACCAATCCTGAATCCTCGGCGAAAGTCATCTAATGTCTTTCGCATCACTTGCTCTGCGTTCAAGATATTGAACAAGCACGAGGAGAGGTTGCATCCTTGCCGAACTCCTTTTTTGAGTTTGAACCATGCCGAAGTATGGCCATCCGTCCTGACATTGGCCCTTTGTTGTCTGTATAAGTTCTTTAGTAGTTGGACCAGCTGAGGCGGGAAACCCATATCGAGCATGTTTAACTATAAATATAGTTGGTCGTATCGGACCGTATCAAATGCGTTAGTAAAGTCAAAAAAGCAGCGGCTGGTTTCTTTCCCTTGCTTTTTCTAGATTATTCTGAGGTTTACAATCTGATCACGTGTGCCTCTTTTTGGTCTAAATCCAGCTTGTTCTTGTGCAATTTCTTCTTCGAGTTTGGACTGCATGCGCTTAGTATGACTCGCAACAGAATCTCGCTTGTGTGCGAGACCAGTGCAGTAGTCCTCTAATTGCTACACTGGAGCAGATCGCCTTTCTTGGGAAGTGGAATGAATGTTGATTGTGTCCATTCTCCCGGCCACTCCTTTGTCTCCCGCACTTCCACACATAGCTCATGTAGGTAATTTGGTTAGTAATTTAGTCATTGACATTTTCCACCAAACCTCAGGAGTTCGGCGGCCACGTCATCCGGTCCTGGAGCCTAATTCGTGCTGCCAATTTCATTACTACTCACCTGAACGCTTCCTTCAGCGGAGGTGGTTCCCTTTCTTGAATGTCAATCTCTATATTTCATCGATTTCATATATATAGTTCCTCGCAGTATTCTCTCCATCTCTGATTCACGCACTCTGGTTCGACAATTTTCTTGCCGAAAGCATCGTTAATGGCCGTGGTACGGGGTGTTAATGATCCAGTGAGCCGCTTTAGGCCTACTGTTTGGAAGACTGTTATGGCATTACCTTTTTTCGCGTTTTCTTCTAACTCGTTGCACAAGTTCTCCAGTTCCACCTATTTATCCCATAGTAGTCTTTTATGTCTCTCGTTTAGAAGTTTTCTGTTCTCTTTGGAGGATTTTGCTTTGTCTTCACGTTTCTTTTCTATCAATTCGAAAGTGAGCCGGATATCCAGTTCTTGCGCTTATGGCGATTCTTCTGTATTTAGAGATTGCAATTCCGGACCATAATCATTTTTCCGGAATTTCGGGACTTTTCTCTAAAATTTCGGAATTATTCCGCAATTCTCATTGTGAACGTATTGACCGACTCATTACAGTCAATTTTCAAAAAATGTCCAACTAATTAAAATACTAATTTTATGTCTTCTTAACTAGTAGGCTTATAATGCCAAACTACTTTTGGAAGTAGCATCAAAGGTATCACAAAGTCAATATTCGGGTGACAATGGTCAAAGAAATAGATAAACAGTTATAAACTTGAAGAACAAAGATATATCGTATAATCCAAGGTGTTAATGCATTCATAATGCATCAGGCATGCTTCTGAGAACATGAACGCTGGAAGCACATGCAGTGAATCCAAGGTTTCATCACCGAGTCTGCAACTTGGAGCAGATAGGCCTAGGCTAATGCCAGCAGCAGAAAACGCATGATCAGCTTCAACACTGTCTACTTGCTATAGCTTGGTGTTCAATCATAAAATAATGCCAAGACTCCTCATCAGTATAGCCTTTTTGTCGTGGCGAGCTAAACTCTCTACAAACTTTGGAGTCATTTTGAGGACTTTATTCTGCGTTCCCGGAATAACGGTAGAAATACAGAAAAGCACGAGATTCTTTTTGCGCACAGTTTATAAACCCAATAGCGCATTTAATTATTAAAGGTCATACCTCACATTAAATATCTACAGGGCCTACTAGGCTATATCATATTCATATATTATTATGTAAATAAAATAAAGTTCTGTATCTTATGTTCCTTGAATTATGATATTAATAATGATAATAACTGCTATTTAAACCCAAAATTTCACTTCCGAAATTCTGGATTTCGTGCTTGAAAAATTCCGGAATTTCGGTACTTAAAAAAGACCGGAATTTCCGGAATTCGGAAATTCTGGAATTGCAATCCACTTTTTTATTATTGCAAAGGCAACAATACAGAAGTGGCTTCCAAAGTGGCTTCCTTCAGTTGCCGCCATAGTTCGTCTGGTGTTCTCGGTTTCTCTAGACCTTCAGGCTCTTTCGACCTGTTTTTCACTTCCAGTTGGTTAATTGCTCAACCTGGCAATTTTTTTAGTTGTTCAGGATCAAAGAGCAACGGTTTGTTCATTCTATTCTTCTTAAATCAGAGTTTAATCGTAAGTATCACTGGGTTATGGTAGGAATCGCAATCTGCGTTGAGGTACACGCGTGCATTATTGATCGACTGTTTCCACTACTTACGTATCAGTATGTAATCGACTTGCGTCCTAGCGAATCCATTTGGACTCTTTTAGATATATTTGTGCCTATTGTGAAGACGGAAGAGAGTATTGGTGATGACAAGTCAAGTCCGTGTTTCGGTATTCTCACCACACCAAACTCGCCTCAAGATCTCTGGCTGTCTCAAAACGGCGAGCTGTCACGTTTTAAGCAATCTTCTGGACTTTATTCGCTTATTTCATCACTCGACATCTCGTCTGAAAATCTTGCCCGCCGTCTGCGTCTTATCTGAGGGAGCGTGCTAAGGCCATCTGAAACCACACCAAGGTTTTCACCAACAATTTTGCACTCGGTCAATATCCCATTTTCTTTCAATCGTCAACCTGCAGGCTCCCCATTACGCTACACATTTAATTTAATTAATTCCTTCGCCTAGCGAAAGAAGGGCAAATCAGCCTTACGGTGAAATGGAATCAAAGATCGGTTCCTCTGCTCTGCGCGCCAGTGTATTATTCATTATAACACAAGCTGGACCTACTTATATGATATCGAGTTGTAAAAAAGTTAAAGTATTATTTATTTGGTAAATAATTCAACTCACAATTAAGGGGCTGTTCACATATTATATAACGCTCAAGGGGTAGGTGGGTGGTTTACTGTTTTGTTAGCGTTATATTGTGTAGGGTGGGGATAGGTTGAAGGTTTTGTTATATAACAAGCTTTTTTCAGCTTATGCTATTTAGCCTGTTTGCCTGCCAATTGGAAATTCCATGTACCACGGACCTTCATTGTTATATCTAAGTTCACAATACGTTGTGAATCAAAACTAGCACCACTAGCTGCCACCTGGCGAATTGATTTGACGTTCTTACTTATTATTTCTAAATCCACTTTTAACAATTTCCTGTTTACAATTTTAACAATTTCCTGAGCATAGCTTTAAACGCTCTTAAATTCCATTTTGCGTGATTTGTTTTGATTTTGGTTTAAATTTAACTTAATTCACTTGAAATAATTATTTCAGTAGGTATTATCAAAAATGATGTTTGATTTCATTTTCTATAATATGTGTAAATAGTTTATATGTTTGCTTAAATACCCAATTGTAGTTCTAGTATACACTCTGTATACATCATACGCTATTAAACAGGTAGAGTTGTACAGCGAACCTATCGATAATTACTTGATAGTGCCAATATTAAACCAATTCATTCTGTGTGATACTGCAATCCTCATTTCTAGTGCAAAACAGGAGGGAAACTAAAATGGTGTTTTTAAATAGGAGTTACGTCACTACCATGTATTATCATGCTGTAATATAGTATGCATGCATGGTGACAATCGTCGACTACCGTTTATTAGTTACTCAATTAATAGGCCTACAAGTGAATTTAGCGCCATTAAAAGTCCGATTCTTAGGAAGTTAAGATGCATCGGAGCTCCATACATCCGGTCTAATCCTCATTGGCACGAGAGAGTATACAATTTTAAGTTGACTTTTGTTACATAGCCAATTGGACGTATGATTTTTTACTGCAGTTCTTGAAATGGATAAAGGCAATTATCAGCTGAATCACTACTATTTAAGTGCTAACTAACATTGTACTGTTATAAAAGTTTAAAACTGTTCAATACAATTATTTCGATTGTATGTCTTTTAATATGCATATAGACTGGAGTGGGGTAGGGGATAGGTATCTGTTATATAATATAGGGGTGGGGTCACAGCTGCTGTTATATAAGGTTATTAGGGGATGGGGTGGGCCAAAAAATGAGATTTTATGCGTTATGTACTATATGAACGGCCCCTAATAAACGATTTTAGACTATTAGAACATGATGAACATCAATCATCAAAAGATTTTTGACCATGCGTCTTATGAACCGGAAACTGGAATACATAGACGAGAATGAAAGATTTTCATAGATTAGGCATAAAAACTAAGTCGAGTCACTTAAGTCTTAACACAACTTCACAGGTGAAATGAAAGATTTCCATTGATTAAAAAGCGTAAGTGAAGTCACTTAAGTTTGTTCCTGCACAGTCTCGTAGTTTTCTCAGATAGAAAAAAAGTGTCAGACATGTATACGGGTCCCTGCCATATAGCTGGGCCACGGGGCAGCAATCCTCTCTGACCCCCTCTCGACGGTACTGGTTCTGCGGAGAAATCCACCAATACTTGTCCCCTATCGTTTCGTCGATTTAGGATCCCGTGACCATAATTTTGGTGGCGATGGATACTAATGAATGTTATCCATTGTCCTGCTGTTCTTGCCGCTGCTCTTACCGTAAGGTGTTGCAGTCTCCGACTACTACTTCTGCTACTACAACTACTGTTGCTATTGCTGCTACTACTTCCATTGCTACAACGACTACTGCTATTGTGAATGGGCTGCTTAGGTTGAACGAATAGCAGTGGCGTAGCGAGACAAAGTGTCGCCTGGGACGACGGTACAAAATGCCGCCTCTGTCTATTTTTTCCTTCTCTTTATTCTTGTGCATATCCCGGATATGCACAAGGAGGAGATAGGCATAAGACGCCTGTTTTGAGTGTTTCAATAATATACATTATGATTATTACATTGATTACAACTAAAATTTCATGTTGCTATTCTTCCAACTTGTTTCCTGCGAAGTGGACGCATGCTTCGACGACTCAATCATTTAAAATCATTTAATCATGATGGAACTATGGTAATTCTGGATGGCTTATTATATTTGAATGGTAACAATATAAAATTATCTATAGTAACTATAGTAATTAGAATAGACTAGTAACTGGTAACTTATCTTACAGATTACGGATACGGTTTCATATTTTCATTCATACTAAACTAAAATATTGAACAACAAGGATATAGACCTAGGGCCTAGGTCTATAGGCTGCAGGCACTGGGCACGCAATGTTCCGTCTAAATTTTGGAGTTGTGTGCGCAAGACATTTTGTGTGTGCAACATTTTATAAATGGTTCATACTTTTCTGCGCAGTCCCACCCGAATGCGATGATAGTTAAATTAAAACCATACAAAATGATATAAAGTCTATGGTGATAAGTCCATTGTCTAAAATGTGTCTTAGAGCAGTGTTTGAGCAGATGGTGTATTGCATTGTAGACCTACGTCATTGTCATTAGCCTTCAATTTATTTGTATTTGTTTATGTTCCCTTTTGCGCCCTTTCTATCTTTCTGGCATAGGTGACATAGCCTCATATAGGTATGCCCCGTGGATTATGCGAAAATATTTCGAAAAATCACATACTCGCATTACCGTATAAACCATGGGTCCTAGTCATCAACAAGTTCGTCGGTTGGTCGGTGAACTAAAAACTCTACAGGCTAATGATAGCCTGGACAAGCCAATTATAGTTGACATTGATCGAAATTTTCGAACTTTATGCAATAATTTGCGAAAACTCACCATTTACGAATTTATGCGAAAACTGCCAGTTTATGCGAAAATTTGCGAAATCGCATAATCCCACGGGTCCCTACCCACAGGAAGCCGCCTAGGGCGCAAAATTTTAGGGGCGCAAAAATTTAGGGATGATGCGGCTATGTTTTCAGGAATAAAATTTTATGATGATACAAAAAGAAATTTATAAATTAGTTATTAAAAACTAGTTTTAGGCTAATTCCAACAACGATATTCAATCTCCAAACACCTCATTGAATCTCCCGCTCTTTCTCTATTAATTTTACTAATCTACATATTTTGAAAAAAATTTATGTGCCCCATGTAGTGTGTGCCTCACCCCATATTTCTCACATCTAACTGTTCAAGCAAGGAGGGTTTGGGCGCCCATATACAGATGTACGCCCAGGGCGCCAAATTACCTGAGGACTGCTCTAATGTCTATAAACACTAGGCGCCATTCGATCATTTCGAGGGTACTTCGGTATGTCGTTAATTTTATGTCGAAAAAAAGCCAAAAGCATTGTGCCAGGTTTAGACAAGAGCAACAAGATTCTTGAAGAATGCAACTTCTACAACAATAATTTTTTATTTATTTTTTTACCGAAAATGCCGCCCCTAGGGCAAGTGCCGCCTGGAGCGGTTCGCCCCCTCGCTACGCCACTGACGAATAGTACATAATAATTAAGAATGATGGAAAAGGTTTCATGAGGAAGTCATTCGGGCTATTGACCAATAAATCTGGAAAGGTGGTGAATTCTGATGACGTTTTACTGCTCGGTGTGCTTTGATAAGGGAAAATAAAATTATTACTTCTTGCTTTTTATTCCTAAACGTCTGTTCTGAGTCTGAGAATAATTGTTTCTCTTGAATAAAAATTTGAGATCAGACAACCGCAAAAAATAATGTAGAATATGCGTACCATTATAAGTTACCTTGCCGAACAACTTTTGAAGCAGGTTTGCTAAAACTTATAGAACACTGCGCCGATCACGCCGCGCCGCCGCCGACTTTTTTGGGTCGGCGGCGCGCCGGCCGCCGCCGACCTAAAATGACCGACGCGCCGCCGCCGAAACTTCTAGGTCGGCGCAGAGCTCTACTCTAGTAGACGGTCTCAACTAAACAGCAAACTTATTGCGAATCTGGTCGAAAGCCAAAAGAGAAAGTCATTAACACATGGTGACCTGGAAACAGCCTACAGAGAATTATTACTGTAATATTGGTTTATGCTACATCTACTCATGCCAATATGTCTACTCAGCAGAGGTATAACAAGGTTTTGAAAAGTTACACCCCTGCTACTCAGTTTTATTCAATTCGATCGATTGTCAATTTGTAAACCTACACGTGCAACCAGGAAAAACATTTCGTCTTTTAATATGGAATCCAGATCACCCTCGCATGTTTCCTGCGCTGTCTTCTTCAAGAAAACAAAACAGAAACACTTTTTCTCATAAACCAACCAGAGTAAATCTCTAGAGATTATTCCAACATTTACAAACTATTTATCACCTGGATGTAGGGTTACCAGGTGTACGGTATTGAACCGGACAGTCCGGTATTTCGACAAACTGTCCGGTCATAAATTTCAGACGTTACCGGAGATGGCGGTGTCCAGTCATTTTGTGCAGATAATTTTAATAAATGTTAAACTAATTGTTAATTACAATTAGTTTGGAAATACATGATTTATACCTATGAAAAAGTGAAGACTGAAAACGTCGATTGCGTGGCTGAGACTACACATTCCCCGTGGCTCTTCCTTTTGGAGGCACCTATGTATATTAGGCCTATATCGCAACCATCATCCATGAAAGAACCATGATCTACATGTACGACCAAATTTTCAGCTACAACAGTTAACGAATTTAAGCTGTGAAATATGACGCTGAAGAAAAAAATACTCTACAGTAAAAACATTGTCTTGTAGCTATCTTTAGCTATTTATGTATAGGCCAGCGCATGGGGCCCCAAACTGGATTTACCATCAAAAGGGCGCATTGATGGAGCGACTATCAAAACGGCAATTGAGAGTTCGACAATCAGAAGAGTGCGCAAACAAAAGGGCGACAATCGAAAAGGTGTGTAAGTTGGCAATACAAAGATCTCTTGGATTATTTCGAAGCTACTTGGATAATGGTTGGATTGGAAGAATAGCACTACGTGTTACGTGGGCGTGGCAACACGTTCAACCGTGAACCATGGAATGTCCACTATTCTGCGCTTCAGGATCTTTCTAAACCCAGCAACTCAGTCGAAGGTTTGGCAGAGAGGATTTGGTCAACTCCTTGGAGGTTGCCATCCCACAATTTAAAAATTCACAGACAGTTTGCAGGAAGAACGACGTCTTAACGAAATTAAGCTTGAGTAGTCCGTTTTCCTGGAGAAAGATCACTCTCAGTTAAGAAAACCCTACAAGGAGGTGGCTAAACGTATCGTCAATAGTTGACGTGTATCGCAATAGAACTACTTTAGACTAGCTAAGAGGCGTCGCTCATAATCTCAACCTAATTGAAAAAGAAGTTACCGGCGTTACTCTACACTACAGCAATTCAGTAAGAATATTCCTTAAACTGTAAAAATTGTCATATTATCAGTTTAGGACTTTTCGTATAGGCCTAAATGCAAGACTTTTCGTATGTGCTAATTAAAATACCTTTGTCAGTTGTTTTCGAAGTTTACGTATGGCAGCCATTGCACGTCGCCATTTCCATTGTCGCCTTTTTGTATGCTCGCTCTTCTGGTCGTCGCTGTTTTAAACATGCGCCCTTTTGATGGTCGTCCTTTATATAGGGCACTCAAAATTATGTAGGCCTGTGCTATGCAACAGAGGGGAGGAGTCCGAAAATACGCTTTTTGCATACGTAATATATGGATGGACCCCATTCCCGCGAGTCCATACATCCCCACCGCAATTCGAACGCCGAAGTCCGGTAATTTTCTCAAGACTACCTGGCAACCCTACCTGGATGTAAAATCGAACCCTGGCATTATCTTTCAATCTTCATTCTGTTGCGGAAGCAAAGAAGCAACCACCGTCCAGTAAAGAATTGCTAGGCACTTATGTCATCAATGCCAACTCGCTCGCAACACCCAGTGCCATAAGCAAACTGTGGGCCCCGTTCTCTTGCTATGGGTTTGGAGTCGCCATCATCACAGAGACCCACTTAAAAACGCACCACCCGTTGGATGCCTTCAATGTTGACGGCTTCCGCAGTCCGCACTGTCCGACGAGATCGTTAAAGCACCAATCGGGCGGTGTCACAGTGGCATATAGGGCATATGCTGGTTGCAGAGGATTGAGTACGGCCTGCCGTTTCAATGCTTCATATCGTCCACTTCTGTAAACCGTTGCATTAATATCAGACAGAAACTTTAAGCGAGGCGACATCTGTGATAAAGAAAGCATACCGGATATGCAATTTACACTTGACTTGCCATTCCCGCATTATAGGTTGTTTGCTTTACAGCTTCCTATCTTTCCGCATCCTGTTCATTTCCTCTGGGCAGCGTGGCGAGTGGGTGACGCGAAGGGTGATTTTGACGTTACATAAATTTAATCTTTGACACCCCTAACGTAATATTTGTGGCGTAAGGATTTAAGAAATAGTAATTTTTAAAAATTACGATGATATCTGGTGAGCCAAATTGCTCAGCTGACAAAATGTTAATGTAACAGTAATTTTGAGATCGCTGCAAGGCTCACAAAGGCGTAGTCGCGGGAACCAGCTTATGCGCAGGCTTTAGTGAAATACCAACAGGCAGATAGGTTCAGGCTTCTCAGGTCAAGATTCATAGGTCAGGCAGAAAGTCAAACGGGTAAGAGCAAGTGGGCCAGGACAGGATTTGTGAAAACGCAGCACTTGGTTTTTTAGTGAAAGACCTGTGGCGAGATAGAAAGAGGTGAGCTAGAAAGAGGCGATCTAGTACTTAAAAGATAGATCAGATCAGACGTTATGCGTAATTTCGGTTTGATTTTATTTCAGAGGCGGTGCAGTTATGACATTGGAGCAATTTGCAAATTAAAATGTGACGGAAGGAAGTAATTATAAGTTAGTAAGTACATTATGGATAGCTTATTGTAACTGAATTTTAACAATATAATTATTCTTTTTTAGTTTCATCCAAACTTATTTATGTCAAGTCTGATATTTTTAGGTTAACTACTAAAATACACAAAAAGAGTGTTGTCTTGTTGAATGTACTGATGACAAACTATCATAACCTACCAGTTTGATGATGTTTTTGCATAGCTTTTGCCATATGATGATGTTCCATGTCCTAGAACTATTTCAATGAGGACAAATATCATCACCTACCGGTCTGATGGCAATGTGAACTGCAAGATCTTGAATGATAACTTACTTTGCATTTAAGTATTTGGTAGAAATAGAATGATAGTATTAAGCATACCTCTGCAATATTTACAGTATCAATTTTTCGAATTTCTGCTTATGCTCTGGCCAAAGTTCTGCTGTTTGGAGTGGGAACTACAAACTATGAAGTTCATGATAGATTTTGATATGAAATGTTTGAAGTTTTGCTTATATCTTGCTTAAATTCAAGTGTTGACTGGAAGAGGAGTGGTTTTTGCCAAGTTATTTGGTTGTAGATAAACGAAGAGGTTAGGGCGGCTGGAGGATTCAAAGTTTGATGCGTGATAGTACTCTGTATTCAATTTGTTAAGCTATTTCAGGCCAGTGATAGGAGTGATATGGTGTTTAAGGTTTTAGTGATGACATGAGTGAGATCATTCTGGATGGCTTATTATATCTGAATGGTGACAATATAAAATTATCATTTTTTTAACTCTAATCAAAATTATTTATGTCAAGCAAAGACTCGTATTTTTAGGTTAACTTCTTAAATACACATAAAAAGAGTGTTGTCTTGTTGAATGTACTGATGACAAACTATCATAACCTACCAGTTTGATGATGTTTTGCATAGCTTTTGCCATATGATGATGTTCCATGTCCTAGAACTATTTCAATGAGGACAAATATCATCACCTACCGGTCTGATGGCAATGTGAACTGCAAGATCTTGAATGATAACTTACTTTGCATTTAAGTATTTGGTAGAAATAGAATGATAGTATTAAGCATACCTCTGCAATATTTACAGTATCAATTTTTCGAATTTCTGCTTATGCTCTGGCCAAAGTTCTGCTGTTTGGAGTGGGAACTACAAACTATGAAGTTCATGATAGATTTTGATATGAAATGTTTGAAGTTTTGCTTATATCTTGCTTAAATTCAAGTGTTGACTGGAAGAGGAGTGGTTTTTGCCAAGTTATTTGGTTGTAGATAAACGAAGAGGTTAGGGCGGCTGGAGGATTCAAAGTTTGATGCGTGATAGTACTCTGTATTCAATTTGTTAAGCTATTTCAGGCCAGTGATAGGAGTGATATGGTGTTTAAGGTTTTAGTGATGACATGAGTGAGATCATTCTGGATGGCTTATTATATCTGAATGGTGACAATATAAAATTATCATTTTTTTTACTCTAATCAAAATTATTTATGTCGAGCAAAGACTCGTATTTTTAGGTTAACTTCTAAAATACACATAAAAAGAGTGTTGTCTTGTTGAATGTAATGATGACAAACTATCATAACCTACCAGTTTGATGATGTTTTTGCATAGCTTTTGCCATATGATGATGTTCCATGTCCTAGAACTATTTCAATGAGGACAAATATCATCACCTACCGGTCTGATGGCAATGTGAACTGCAAGATCTTGAATGATAACTTACTTTGCATTTAAGTATTTGGTAGAAATAGAAGTTAAATGATAATATTTAGCATACCTCCATAATTAATATTTACAGTAGTAATTTTTAAATATCTCCATATTTTCTGGTCATATGGTTCATGATAGATGCTGATTTGATCTACCAACCTTTTGTAAGCTATTAAATTCGTTTCTTTTTGGCCATGGCTGAGAAGGTAGCACTTCTGAGTAGTTTTGCTGAAGAGGTGCTATATAAATTCTAAAAATGAATGAAATGTCTGGGGTTTTGCTTATATCTTGCTTAAATTCAAGTGTCGAATGGAAGAGGAGAGTTTTTGCCAAGTGACTGGATTGTAAATGAATAAAGTTAGGAGGGCTAGAAGATTAAAATGTAAATGAGTGTATTCAATTTGTTCAGCTCATTTGAGACAGTGAAGGAGTGATATGGTGGTGTTTGGGGTTTTAGTGATGGCTCAAGTGGGAGCATTCTGGATAGGTTATTGTGATTAAATTGTAACAATATGTTAATTTCTGATTGAAATAGATAGTAAATCAGTCATGTAATCATGTGCGATAGAAAACAGCAAGACTTACTTTCTTATGATATACCAACATGATTATTCAAGACCCGTCTGTCAGTTGTCTTGTCAAGTTTATACTGATGTCCAGTAATAGTGGCCCAGTCCTCCATAGTAAATATGCTGTGGTTTACTTTAATCAGTCCTAATGCTGGCATCTTAGTCATGTTTTTTGACAGGGATGTTTAGGCTGCATATGTTTTCATAATGCAGTCTAAGTTCCTTGACCATAATGCTTAGGTTAGTTTTTGGAACAAGAAAATCTATATTCTATCTGTCTGCCTCTATCTCACACAGCAAATACCAAAAATGTTATTTCTTATATGATTAATACAGTCGATACAGTAATTCTGGAGTGAGCATATGGTCCACATTCTGCAGTTTTGTACTGTTAGAAGATCATCAATGGTTCTACCAGTATAGCCTCAGTTTGTTACTTGAATGCAACATGTTTTTGATGAGCCTTCTGTAACACATGCACAATACACATTGTATGGAGGCCTGCCGAGAGGAGGCAGAGGGGCTATGATCTTACAATCAACTTATGAAATATAAAATACTCATTTTTATAAAATATTATGATTTATTCCTTTTTAAATGCAATATTACTGACACTTAACTGTAATCAGTTCAAACTTCAACCATCTAAATATTACCTTATCATTTCTATGCTGTGGAACTCATCAATTTTCTTCTGCTAAATTTAGCGTTGTGCGCTTTTAGGCCAAGCCGCCTAACTATAAAGTCAATAAATGTAACTTCGTTTGTAATGACTGAATATAAGCACAAATCTGGAGCACATAAATGAGAAGAAAAGCTATAACTCGTATGGAAAGGCAAAACTGTAGTCGCACAACATTTCAGTTTGGAATTTCAAAGATGACAAATCGGAACCTTTAATCACTTCTACCGCCTATCTCCACATAACTTTAACAGAACTAACCAAATAAGAACACAAAATCGTACAGAAAACGGCTGACAAGCTTAGAACTGGTGTTTATGAAAACTCGCAGCTTGACTATTAGTACAGAACAAACCAAAGGTATGTGGAAGAAAGAGCTTAGACATGCAGTAGGAACAACGTTTGTTAATGATGAAGTAATGCAGATTTGTTTACCATTTAGCAATTTCATTCCATTAAATCCAAAAGAGCTATTCAGAAATTGTAAAAACTTAATAAACAATATTTCAGCTGCTGCTAATGTTCTTCATCTTCAATTTCCGACTTAACAAAACAGACAACCTCATTCACCGATTCTGGGGAAAATAATTCAACCCCTGTGTCTGAATCCGACAAATCCTAAAACAGATAAACAACCCTTGTTGACACTTTCAACTGCAAACTCAAGAATCCCTTATTTTCCAAGACCTACTTTGCCAGTTGCTTGTGAGGTGCCCTTATAGCGGCACATTGTTATGGCACCATATAAATTCTTATTATAATTATTATTAGTAGTATTGTCATTAAAGAGCAGCTTTTGAACAGATATATAAATGGAGGAACACCAATGTCCACTTCGAAACGACAAGCAGAAGCAGTTCTCATTACACAAATGTCATGACATCAATAGCTGGCTAGATGCCTGGTCTACCCCAAAAATTTGAACTTGTTCAACATATCTGGCATTTACTGAAAATGATCACGCATAGTTGAAAAAAATGCTAATGAGATTAATTTTCCTTTGGCTGTATAAGTCTTTGCAGCTGAGCAGTGTTGTATGCAAAACTTAAAACTTCAAGACGAGACCGAGACAGTGAGATGCCGAGACCGAGACAGTGAAGGACCGAGACACTAGGTTCGAGACAGTAAAAGACAAGTGATCCTATATAAAAGCTGTAAAATACCAATGTATCAGTTTTCGGGAATAAGGTTCATTTGTAATTTCAATTTGAAACTTAATTATAATGTATATCGTACCAATTCCCAAGAACAGTTTTTATATTACAGTTTTTCTTTTTCGATATTTCTTCTTCGGCCTATCTTCTGAAAAGTATCAAGAAAGCACGTCTGAAATCTTCTAGACGACTTTAAAGAAGCAAATTCGATACCAAATACCAAACGAAATTATAAATTTGCGCATGTCCTTACCCTGAGAAACTCGAAGTTGTTCCGATCGTTTCGGTTATGGAGGTTTGATGTCAATGACAAACTAATAGCCAATTGTTTGTCAATAGGCCTAATTTCAAATTGCGTAAACGCAAACTTCACAATTTCAGGTTCTCTCTCAGACATTTTTCCACTTTAAGACAATTGAATTGATTTCAGTATCATGTGACTCGCGCGTTAACCAGAATTACCGTTTCTCGTAAATTCCGATTTTAGTTTCTAGCACAAAATTTTTAAGACAGTTAATGCGAAACTTATCGAGACCGCTTGTTCGAGACAGAACAAGACTTTCCCTTCAAGACAGTTTCTAAAAATTCGATACACTACCTCGAGACCGAGACAGCAGGCTTCCGAGACCCAGACACTGTCTCGAGACCATACATCTCTGCAGCTGAGATTGCCATATGCAATATTGTTATAAGTATAATAAACACATAACTCAGCATAGAGCACTCAGTGTGTGCATAACTAATTTATTCATTTAGTGAGCAATTCTGTAGCTAATTTGTATTGTATTTATAAACTTTATTTGACACCTCTCAACAGTGAACACCAATCAGAGGCACTTCCAGCGCGAGAGACCCAGAGAAAAGGAAGTGGTCTTAAGACAACAAAAGAGGAACTTGGCTCACGAGTTAGTAAGGAGAAAGTGTCAAAGGATGGTTTATAGTGCAGGGCCAATGAAGGTTTGTGTTTTAGCCATAATCAGTCCTTGCTGGCAGGACAATGAGCTCAAGCCATTTAAGTGAGCGTACCGGGCGGAGAGAAGTGGGTGGAGAACAGCAGACGGATGAGGTCACATTCATACTTGGGAGCTTGACGAGATTAATGTGAGAACCTTGAGTTGAACTCAAGCAATAATGGGTAGTCAATGAAGGTGGTCAAACATGACAGCTGAGATGTGGGATGACCAAAGAAGTCGGACCAATTGCCTAGTTGCAACATTTAGAACAGACCAGAGAGGAGACAGACTTTTGGAATACCAACCTAGGAAGAATTACAGTAATAGATTCGGGCACAGATGAATCAATGGAGATCAAAAGCCTCAGGCGAAAGTAGGAAGATCATGTAAGATTGGCAATGTGTTAATGATGATGATGAGTGCTCTGCCCAAAGACAGGTTCATTGGCTTTACGCCACCCGGGGATGAGATGAGTGAGGTGGTTTCCCGTTGCCTTCCTCACAGACAATTATGGGTGAGCAAGTTGTCCAAGGTCGCTACGCAGTGACTCGGGGTAGGTTCGAACCTGCGATCCTCCGAACGCAAGGCACCGTCCCACTATGCCACCGTGCTCCATTAAGAAAAGGTAAGCCTGCTGTCTAGGATTACACCATAGTCTAGAACACTACAGTTGACAGCAACATAATGGGATTCTCTCTGCAAGAAGGGGGAAATCAAGTGTTGGGGAATGTGAAAACAAATCAGCTACGTCTTATTTGGGTTCAGTAGGAGCTGATTGGAAGGCATCCAGTCGAGTCGTGGACAAAACCCCCTCTGACAAAAACCCCGCTGACATAAACCCTCCCTGACAAACCCCCCCTAAGTAGGACAAAACCCCCCTAAGAACAAATTTTTGTTACTTTTTTACCTTTATTATTTAGAAATGTGTGTATACTTTAAAGTCTGAAGTAAAGCATGTGTCATATGTGTCATTTCAAAGTCTGATGGGGTCACTCAGGTATCGTCGTCCAATAGTTAAATAGCAAACAGTTAATTAGTTCCTTGGTCTTTTTGTTGTTAATGTATGATCGCTCTATATACACTGAAGGCACCACTGTGCGTAATTCATTATAGGCTATCTGTGACGTGGCTTTTTCAGACGCGTCAGGTGAGTCTATGCAGAGCGTATGTGTGCTATCTGTGACACGATTTCTTATATAAGTTAGACCAGAGGCGTCAATCCCCTTCTAACTGATGGAGGCAAACACCCTGGTTCCAAGTGTCAGGTAGTCAAGATATTACTATGACTCAAAAAATACCCCCCGGCCCTATCTGGACGCCTCTGAGTTAGACTAATAGTTGCACTAAGTGTCACTTGTAATGTTGTGCAGACTTTGTTAGTAGTGTCAGTTATTATGGTATGGCTTCTATTTACAGAACCTAGTTAGGGCATGAGGGGGGGTTTGTCCAGGGGTTAATGTTCTGCCTAAAACAGAGGGGGGGTTATGTCAGAGGGGTTTATGTCAGGGAGGTTTATGTCAGGAGTTTTTTGTCCTACACCCACCCAGTCACAGTAGGAGACTGCAAGCACATGGTCAGTTGCTGTGAGGCGCCCTTGTAGCGGTACGGCACCATATAAATTGTCGCTATTATTATTTTTAATTATTATTAGAGGTGTGTTTACAGAAAACATTTTTAGGTCCCTTCTGAATTTCTACACTGAGTCTGAGACTCTGGTGTTGTTTAACCTATCGTGTCAAAAAACCCACAAAGTTGAACTGGAAGTCGTTTTGCGAATGTTATTATTATGTACATTGTACATGCAATAAAGACAATTGAAGATAAAAAACTAAGAACAGTATCAGGATGTAATAGTAATCACAACAGACAATATTGCTTTTGAAGCCTACCATAGCCTGTCTGCCATTTAGTACTGTGATGTTTAACTGTGCAAGCTGTTCTGGAGTGGCATTTATCAGCTGAATTTTTTGACTTCCAGTTTCCATCATCATCAGTTGAGATATATTCACATCCTGAAACCAAGGGCAGTTGCTATAGCCTACAGCAGAAGAAAACAGTATAGACCAAGTTCACACAGTCACATCAAACATTCTTGCAAGCTATAACTAGAGCTGTTGAAATTTAGTCAAATGCAAACCGGATGCCTGAGCCCAATCTGAATGTGCACCAAAAAGCCCATCACTGGGTAAAAACATTAGGACATAACCGGAAATCGCCTCGGCCGAATATTGGACTATTCGGAAGCATTCGCCTTGGCAAATATTAACTCATAAATAGCTAAAAATAACTTTTTGATAAATTTTTTTTGGATAAAATATAATTTTTTCATCAAATAAATTTAGGACTAATAAGTTTATAAGTTATTGATTAATTAAACAAGAACTTAGCATTCCATTGAATTTTTAAAATAATTATGTTAATTTATATATTTTAATTTCTTTTCGTTGAATCCAGGTGGCAAACAAATCAGTAATTTTCCTGCTTGAATTGGCTCCACCCATTTCCGGTAAACATTAGAGAGAGAAAAGGCGTCATTGATAACATCATATTTCAAATTTTATGACAAGGTTTTACATTTTTTTCCAAAATAAAGCTATTAACTAATAAATATATTGTTACAGCCTAGAGTGCGACGATATGCTATACGAAGAATATTGCTATAGACTCTGCATTGACTATAGAAAGTTCTCCGTAGCAGTGCACGTGGCCGGTTAACTACGCTTTGCCTGCGGATGGTACTCGTTGGTAGTAGCGGTGCTGCATGGAAGTAAAATAGGCAATTATGTACTAAAAAAAGATATAAGATCAATTTTTAATGAAATTATGGTGCATCTTTCAATATGTTTTAAATGAACATCATGCCCGCTAGGCCTATTGCCTACCAAATTTTCAAGGCCAGCACCGCCACTACTCGCTGGCCAGATTTTCCGCTATTCGGTTCATACCCGGATCTGGCAAATAGTTCATCCAAATACTCGGATTCGGTACTCGGTGGAAATTGTCTACTTGGTTATGTCTTAAAAACATAAATAAAACCACACAATAGTTGCACTCTTTTATTCATTCATTCAGAAAATTTATATAATGCCCATTAAAAAACCTACTCAGCCAGGCTGCAGCCAAACAAAAAAGACTTGAGGTTACGGTAGAATGGTGGCAGGTTGTTCCTAAGGAGCAAGCCTAGCACTAGCGGGAGTCCATTCCATATGGAGGGACCCACAACCAAGAAGGCTCGGTGCTGTTTGATTGAAGATCGAACTTGCTGTACCCTTATCCAAGGAACGGAGGGCTCTACGGTAGTATAAGTCAGAAACCTGGCAACAGAGACTACTTAAATAGGACAGAGCACTACCAATGTTGCACTGCCAGACATAGGCTCTAACTTTTGGTAAAAGGTACTGGGGCAAGAATTTAATTCCCATGATCCAGTGATTGGATCGACTTTCTAGCCCTGTCATCCCTCTCCTGAGTCCCCCTTTCCTCAAACAATTTCAACTGGCAACAGGCCAATTGTAATACTATGCAACAGTGCTTTCTCCCTCAATTAATCAGTCAACAACCATGGGCTAATCGTCCATAGGTGTCTGATGTCGTACTAACAACATCTCTCCACACCTTTCTGTTCCTTGCAGCGTGTCTCAACTCTTGTTCGTATCCATAACAATGATTCTACAATCCCAGGCACCATGTATTATATAGGCCGACTTAGGCGTGGACAACTATATTTCATATAAGAACAAATAACTTATGTTACTGCATAATATATGCTGCCTTGTTTAGTTCAATACTCACTATGACACCTTCCAGCGATAGATATGGTAACGCTAGACGATACGATACATCACATTATTTATCATTTAATTTAATAAATGTTGCTTTACTCCTTTGTACACCGAAATATATGATACAGTGATGGTATTTCGCGATGAACTGACTCATTCTCATTCCGTTGACTTCAGTCCTCCGGGTTCTCCCACTCTGAATGTCCAAAGCTGAAGATAATTCTTCTTCTGGTTTTCTGCCTCGTATATGGCAGGTTCAAATGTCACAGCATGCTATTGAAAGGTATATTATAAGGTATATTGCGCCTCTGATTAGGTTGTACTGTGAGAGGCGCTTTATAAATCCGTAAATAGAATAGAATAGAATCTATCTCAGCTGTCTCAATACCAAGGGGCAGGAGCCGAGAGACGGGGAAGGAGCCAAGAGAGGAGGCTTGAACCGAGAGAGGAGTCTGGAGCCGAGAGAGGAGCAGGAGCTGTGAGAGGAGCAGGAGCTGTGAGAGGAGCAGGAGTCGAGAGGTGGGACAGTGTCCTGTCTCCCACCGTTACCTTTCCCGACTTTGTAGGAAAATATAGTACGTGTGTCAAGATCATTAGTTCCGCTACATTTCCGTTCCGCTACTCGGCTCCTGCTCCTCTCTCGGCGTGTGTATTCCAGAAAAAGAACAGTGTGTGAGGAGGGAATTCTTTCACGTTCTCTCCCAGGCATTATACTATTTTGCAACTGGGAAAAAATTTGAATGTCTCAAAAGGTACTGGGGCGAGAGTAAGAGTTTTGCCCCAGTACCTTGACGAGTAATGTCCCTGTTGAGTCAGCGCCTATACCGCCAGACAAGTGCTGCTATCCTGCAGCTAATTAGAGCTGTACCGATAGATAGGCAGCACTCATAATTGGGGCCAATTACAGATATATTGGCGGTATCAAATATCAGCAAGATAATCGGATAAAAGATAAAAATTTTTTACTTTATTTTATAATGTTATTTTCAGTCTATAAAAGCAAATGACAACAGCAACATCATTGGGTATAGACGTGGGAAAGTGGAGTTGTGCAGAGTGAGTCATAGTAATTTAATTACTCTGGGCATAGGTCATCTCTGCAGGTCCCATCTTGCTGCTGGCGGGTATTTTAGACCAAAGTGGCATGTCGTAAAAGTTGGGAGGGAATGGCATCATTGGCATGTTTGATAGAAGAAGGCGTCCAGTTACATAGATATCTCTTTTCTCTCCTCCGTCATGCAAGGTCGACGGCGAGCGATGTGTCTAATCAGCATTGCCTGCCTAGGATTAGTCCCCAACTACATGTATACGTCTCCTACGAAGCAAGTGTTTTGCTTGTATCACAACAATATGCAGTCTTTTGGAACACCACATCTTGGGATACACAATGAAATAATCGGCTAAATAATCGTTATCGGCAAATGAATAATCGGCAATAATCGGCATCGGTATAATGGGCAAAAAGTTATATCAGTACAGCTCTATAGCTAATGTGCTGCAAGACAGGAAACCAGTGCAGGACATCATGCATGTAAGCTGTAACTGGGGCATATTTTTGAATACAACCAACAAGCCTGGCAGCAGAGCGAAGGACCCAGTCAAGGTGCCCAATTAGGCCCGCCGGAAGACCAGCAAGAACTGAACAACAGTGATCATCCCTACTGGTGACAAAAGTGTGAACAGGGCTTACGGCAACTTCATGGGAGAGGGAACGCAGAACAACACGCAACTGATGAAGCTGATAGTAACAGTCTCGTGAAACCGAGTTAACATATTGCGAAAGACAGCTTTAGATCAATTGTCACACCAAGGTCAACAAACAGTAAAGGAAAAAGTAACCTAGGGAAGGCTTTAGCTAACTGGCAAAGGTCCAGACCAGCTAACTGCCTATGATCCAAATGAACTGTGTTTTTGGATGGATTCAAAATTAATCAATTTGAGACCATCCAAACAGATAGGGCATCAATTTGGCTGATCGAGAAATGAGTAGCTAGAGGGGGCTGCAATGTCTTCAGAGGAAAGATGCCATGACTCTGTGACAACGAGAACATCAACGCCATGCGCCGTAATGAGATCAGTGACGGAGACGTGTTCATTCGTTAGCGATCAAACATTGAGAGTAGCGAGATGGATGTACGATGAGGATGGCACCACCGATGGACGGTCCAAAAGGGTAGATAGGCTCACTGATGCTGGCAAGCAGGCCTTCTCCTATTATGCACTGTAACTACAATGTTCTGGCAGCAAACTATGAATGGGTTGGTCAGAGGGACATCAGCTTACAACCAGCTTACATACCAAGATGGATGCGACGTGCAACCGTTCTCTTCGCATATGGCCAAATCTGGCACCCAGTGGCAGATCTCACTCCAGGTGTGAAGGGTTGCCTTGCTCCCTGCACTCATGGGTTTTATGCTTTATCCTTCAGACCACACAAGTGTTTGGTGGAGTGCTACAATGTGGTGCTTCTCTTGAAATTAACACTGCTCCATTGAAGAGCAAGCTTGGATTCATTACTAGTCCCACCCCACATTAGAGGCAACAGCCAACTGTCACTGTTTAACTAGATTAAACTGTTTATACCATAATTACGCTATTTGCATTATGTTTAAACGGTAAGCTTCTTCGATCAGTTGTCTGGTATTGATTCAAAAGCTCGGGTTCAAACATACGAATGGGTGTTGAGGCTCATAGTGCTAGTTGAGCACCATGTGGTCGGGAAACGACACTTGTGGGTTCCTTGATCGCTGGGGTCCTGTCTTGGCCCTCACTAAATTACAATATAATTTGTTCCTTAAGGTTATACTAAAAGCCTGCTATTATATAAATTCAGAATAAGAACATTAATTTGCGATCAGTAAAATCATCAGTAACTTCAGATCACTTAGTCATGAACCAGTGTTCCATGCGTTCATTCCAATATTCCTGTGCAACCCGACTCCAGGGGTGTAACAAGTGGGGGTGGCACTGGCCCCAGTTTTAAAACTGGGGGCCAAAGTCCCCCAGTCTTAGTGCTCAGTGCCTCCCATTTCCCCCAAATCGGTTCTGTATTTTACGTTTCTTCGATAGCATTTTATATTTGATGATTAAGGTATTGTGGGTCAATAAATTTCTAACAGTTCAAAGTTTGTTTTTACAATTTGTGTGTACTTATTGCAGGTATAAAAACTGTCATGTACAAAGGAGAATAATGCATGTTTGGTTATTCATTCTTCTATAATGTATCTGTGCCTACCCAAAATACAGAATATTTCTGACAGTAAAATATTCGTCATTGGCTTAGGAAATAGTCTAGTGTTTGGTCTACAATCATGAATTCGGGCTTCAGATCCCTGCCAGGGCACAAATTTGATTAGAAATGTCTGTTGGAACACGCACCTCGTAGCAGACTCCGCTAGAAGTTCCTACATTGGAAAGCTTGCGTGGAGCTGCTCTCTTGGTGATGGAAGCTGGTGAAAGACTGTGGCAATCTACATGAGGCAGTTCTACATAAGTCTAGTGTGCGATCAGTCTTTCTTCCAACCATCATCCGGCCCAAGTCTACAATTGTGACCTATGACTTCCATTTTTGCAGTCTAAGTATGAAAAAAATCGTATCCAGAGAATCCAATTTACGAATCTAAAGTTGTCCCATTGACCATGATGACCCCGGATATTGAATAGTGCGAAAAACTCACTATTTGGAAATTGGCAATACCAAACTAGTTTCTGCTACTGAGTGCAATGTGTCAACCAAGTGATCTCACAATAAACGAGAGTTAGGCCTACGCTGACCAAACCCTTCAAGATGGAGGCTCCGAAAATGAGTGATGAACGCTGTTGCAATGACCATGTTACCACGTCTAGGACATTACCATCCCGGATATTACCCCCTGCCATTACCCTCCCATAGGATATTACCCCCTGCCATTACCCTCCCATAGGATATTACCCCCTGCCATTAACCACAGGAATTATTCCTCTGTATATAACCTCTTCCATTCGATTTCTTTGCTGTTTCTTGTGTGCTAGCCTACCAAGCTGCATACAACAAGTCAACAAAAGAAACTTGTTTGACCGATTTGTGTTGTTCTAGTTACTGATTTCGTTTTATGACATGATGACTAATAACAATGCAATAACATTCGTGTTCATAGTTTAATTGTTGACATTGTTCTTATAAAAATGCTACTTATTTAAAAGAACGTATTTAATAAAATTCGTGTTCATAGTTTAATTGTGGAAAAGAGGCAGAGGAGTAATGACAGAGGGGTAATGACAGAGGGGTAATGGCAGGTGGGTAATATGCGGGGGGTAATGTCCTGCTACCATGTTACCAGTCTCATGATGATGGAAAAGATTAATTTGCATGCAATTTTACTGTATATTGTACAAAATAGTAGGCCTACTTTATAGTGTATACTTTAAAAGCATTCTGCATATCTCATTTCTATGGAGTAATGATGATAAGATGACTTTTGTTAAGATAATTTGTGCCCCCCATTTTAAAGAACTTCTGGGGGGCAAAATTAAAAAAGTGGGGGACAAACATTTTTGTTCAGTTCACACAATTTTTGGGGAGAATTACGCCTCCCCCACTTTTCAAAACCTTTTTACACCTCTGCCCGACTCAATTGATAACCGTTCATAAACCAATAACCGGTTCAAACTGCTAGAGTGTGATCACCAGCATATATTAGACAAACACCTGAGCAATGAGAACTACATCACTGGTACATATTCCAAACACTTGTAGCAATATGAAAACACTACGATTAAAAATGAGAGAATAAATGTGACAGATAGCTCTGACCACAACATCTTAAATGATATAAATTACCTCTGAATTCATTATGTCCAAGTCAGCATTTTGAAAGGATTCATCAGAAGGAATGAACTCAACGGTTGATGCTTCAGAACCTGAATTTATCACTGAAGGAACCTTGCCACGGAAAGCCTTCACAGTCAGCGGCATACCAAGCATCTTGCGACGGAAGGCTGTCCTACATTTAGAATCCATGTTCAGCTTAACGTGTTTCCAGTCATCCTCGGTTATTCTGAATTGATGGATAAGGTGACCTGGAATTCACAAAAACTGTATCTGTTGATCATCCATAAAGGAAATTAACAATGAGAGGTCATCCCGCAATGGACAAATGCAGACAAGGGGATGAGTGCAAACCAGCAAAGACGCCTGCATCTAAGTTTGATACACATACTTTATTGAGTACAATCAGCGTAGCTGCCTCTGTGGCGCCACGGAGCGAACCTTGCTCAAACGCCCCCCCACTGAGCAATGTCCATTCTCAGTGCCTCATGAAGAAAAGATACAACTACACAACTGTTATTGTCTTTCTGCACTTTTTCATTGAATTTACGGATTATTTGATATTTGTGAGGGTAAACTGGACCTCTTCAGAAACATCTGCAAAATGGAGAAGTTCATGAAAGTCAGTGCAAAATGAGTTCAACTCTTCTACACAAGTTTTCTCACTGAACAGAAGAAGTACAGAAATGTTCAAAAAGGTTCTACTCAACGAACAAAAAAGTGCTGAAAATGTGTTCATTTCAACGAACACAGCTAATTACAGCGTTTATAAGCAACCGAGCAACTGATCTGAATATGAGTAATGTCCTATTTGGACAAAATTTGTGCAAGTAGGGCGTATTTACGCTATGCGGATTGAGTGGAATTATGTCAACCAGTTTTTTGGAGCTCTCACTTGATGGCTTAATTTTAATAATGTGAAAGCACGTGAGCACGCTGATAGTGCAGACTGTATTACCTGTTTGTTTATACGTATGGGCTGGATGCGGGCTGCTGTTAGCCAATGCGTGATAAATACCACTAATCTACCACGTGTTCGTCAGACGCGTGCGGCTACGGTGCTAAGGCTTGTGAATTTGTGAATCTAACCATAGAACGAAATTATAAGAAAAAATAATTTTACATTGGCCAAGGATGCACCCATCAGCCCTTGGCGCCCTGGAGCAATTGCTCCACTTCGCTCCATGGTGCTACGCCACTGAGTACAATCTGAGCGTCAAACATCAACTTCAGACAGATGACAGACAGTCTGTACTGCAATGATTCATCGTTAGCATTGTTCTGTGGCAGTTCCTCAATGCATTAAACTTCTTTAAAGTTTTCAACGTATGGTGAGTAAAGTGAGTGGGGACTGACAGAATAAAATATTAAAATATACTGTAACCATACAGCTACTGCCACCATACAAATTATAGCGAAGAAATAGCCAGTAAGTTAGTACATTAATATACCCGTCCTACAGAAGAGGCGAGCTATGAGTAATTAAAATGAAAGAATTAAAATAAGCACACGCTGCTGAAATAAATAGCGGGGAGGACCAGATGGGACAGGATTCACAATTAGGTAACCCGGATAGAGCTAGACATACATACATTTTATTATTCATTACGACAATTTTATGATAATTCCATAATGAATTACAACATACAGTTAACCATTTGCACTACAGTTTAGTCGTTGTGTTTGAATTTACTGGTGCAGCACTCGTCTACAAGAAAAATCTATTCTGTGGTTTTCAGAGTCATTAACTTGGACAGAACTGACTTAAGGCTTTGTTTCTATCTTTCTGTGCACATTAATAAGAAGAGACTAAGAAGTTGCAAGATACTAACACCTAATTCCATAGATAAGCAGAGGATCAAGCTGTTTCTTTCCATGTTTACTGTGACCACTCAGATTGGATGAGGCCAACATGTCGCGATCAAAAAGGTAATCTAACAGCGTCAGTGCCATCTTCATTGGTGTTTGGCAGTTGGAATTTATGTGCAGCAGGTCTCTGAAAAACAAATTTTCTTAATCAGTCTACCAAGTTACAAACAAATTTAAAACAATTTATTTAAAGGATAGTTAAACAATTGTAAGCTATAACTGAATTGTTTGTAAAGCTACATTAAGGCAGCTTAATCAGTGTGAAATATCCTGAAGTGTCTGCT
Organism: Bimastos eiseni; assembly: GCA_959347315.1. Taxonomy (NCBI): domain Eukaryota; kingdom Metazoa; phylum Annelida; class Clitellata; order Crassiclitellata; family Lumbricidae; genus Bimastos; species Bimastos eiseni. The sequence goes on from OY365811.1 coordinate 21,861,258, forward strand.
TTGAATACTACACATTCCAGAAACTCCAATATTCTGTTCCTTCAAGGTGACAATGTAATGTAATCGAGCATTTATATAGGGCCCACACTTCAGGATATCTACTCATAAGCAAGAATGGACTATAAGAGGTTACCAGCAGGGGCAGTTTTATGTGTGGTCTCAGCGATGGAAGGAGTGGGTTCAGTACATTAGAGGTCTGCGAATAGAGTATTTTTGCTAAAACCGGATATACCCGTACCCGTGATTAGTCTACCCGTACCCAACCCATAAAATACATACCCGTACCCGTGAGTACGGGTTGAGTACGGGTTACCCACGGGTACGGGTATACCCGCAGACCCCTACAACACATGGTCCTGATCAAGGAGGACACCTGTAAAGAAGTTCCCATCCACCTTTTTACAAACTGGTAATTGCTCAAAGGTAAGGTTGTCCTCAGGAAGATAATGTAGTCGTATAAAACGGTCTATCACGAACTGCAGTCTACCGCGTTCCTGCCGACCCGCAAAGCCCCACCACGCCTGGGACACGATTAACATGAGGTCACTGTGGTTATTCTCACCATGTCATGCAAGATTGGTTCCTTAAGGCTGTGGTCACTCATGCTATGCAGGGTATATAACGACTGTCTTGTCTGGACACATATGCATGATATGTGTGCTTCAAGACCAAAGTTTTCAGCCATGATAAAACCTCAGAATCATCATGCTCTGAACCTGCAGAAGACCCAGTGCTGCCATCACGGTTTGTAACACTCTCATCGTTTGCAGGTAGGTGTAACAAACTAGCCCTGGGATGTCTGGACTTCTCATGCTGCAGCAACAAAATTTATGAAACACAGCAGTTTAAGTAACAATGGCAACATTTGCCATCCCTAAGCGTTTCCCTGTTATTCTTTACGCTAGGACCTGTGATGCAGTAAATGTGAATTCTGCTTGTAATACGAAACAACTACGATTAAAAATGAGAGAATAAATGTGACAGATAGCTCTGACCACAACATCTTAAATGATATAAATTACCTCTAAATCCATTATGTCCAAGTCAGCAATTTGAAATTGTAAACTAAGAAATCGACTCATTTTCCCTTACTAGAAATACCCATCATTAGCACATCAAAAACGCTGTCAGTTCACGTTTTGGGACAATGTTGTACATAACAAACAGGTCAATGGGGTTTGTTTTGTGACAATGACAAGTGGGTTTCTATGTGGATGACAAATCCTGATGTTTCAAAGATACGTACTGCTCTTTATTGTAAATGCAAAAGGGTTGTCTAGTCAGCAGATACAATTGTGTAAAAGCAAACTTGCTCTGCACAAGATTGACAGCATTTAGATATAGTGTGAGTGAAGCTAACTTGTATCCTTGTAGTTTTAATATCCAGATTTTTAATAGTTGTGAGTGAATATCTGTTTCTTGGCTTTTGCCTGTTTTGGAATGCTGATGCTGTAGTTGTTACATATTTATTCATTGTTGGCACAAAATAAGAGCAATGTCAACTTCCAAGATTGTATAGTTTTTTCTTCATTTTTCCTTTTAATTTACTATAGTTATTCGTAACACTTTTATTTTACTATAGTATTTGCATTTACCAAGTTCATCAGGTGCTCTAGTTTGTTAATACATTGCACTGTTTACATAACATTGTATGTAAATATCTGTTTGCTGGTTTATATAACATGACATGCAAATAAAAGAGACATAAACAAATTGTTAAATATAGCAGTTATGTTAAGCTTCCGCAAATACTGAGGTGGCCGCCATGTTGGACATTGCTCAGCATTATTTTTGCTTGTAGCACCAAAATTCACGACATTACACTAACATCTCTGACTACTCTTAAAGCCATGTGTACTCAAACCTCTTCATCCATTCATCAATGCTGACACTGTTAGTTATGTGCTTCCTCTCTTATATTGTATATTCATGAAACCTGAACGAGAGCCTCTCCACCACCAAAACTACTGCAGAATTTCCAACCTTTCAATTCTTTCCAAAACTCACAAACAACTTGTTTCATTACAGTTCTTCCCTATCTTGAATATTCCTGATCCTTCACTATTACAACACCTTGACATTTCATTTCGTTTTAATGGCCCTCCTCGATTTTATTGTTTTTCAACTTGCGCAATATTAGATATTGTTCACAATCTCTTTCAAAACACAATCCAGGGTTCACAGGGTTAAAATTTAATATAAAATACCTTCAAAATACTTACCAGCGATGATGAGACACAAGAACAATACAATGAACTGTTTGGGGAACTCAGATGATCATGATGATGATGATGATGTATTTTGTTTTGAAAATACTTTTGGCTTAAGGATGAAGCAATTAATATCAATATTATTATCACGAACCATGATTTTTATTCACGTACAACATTTTAATGACACTACATTGTAGATGATTCCCTTATTTACTGAAATTATTATAACAACCGCAAGCAGTAAATGGAAGGTAGCCAGTTGTAAGTTAGCCATTCACATATTGATTGTTCATATTATTTCAATGATTTTTCTGACATAATCTTATTAGAATTTGCATATTTTAATAAGTTTTTATTAAACCACAAAAACATTTTAACCCCTTTAGTGTCCCGTAAAAATTCTAAAACCTATCCTTATACGGCAAGCAAATTTTATATCTGCATATCTATGTATGTATGTATGTATGTACATATGTATGTTTATGTGTACATATGTATGTATATATGTATGTCTATATGTAAGTATACATGTATATATGGATACAGGTTCATATGTATATATGTGTGTACATATGTATGTATGTATACATGTATGTATATATGTATATATAAATATATAAATCAATGTATATATGCATTTATGAATATATATATATGTGTATATATATATATGTATTTATGTATATATATGTATGCATATGTGCATAGATATGTATATACATATGTATATATGCATACATGTATAAATATATATATATATGTATATATATAAGTATATATATATGTATATATATATATATATGTAGTTTATGTATATATATAAATTACAACCCCATAAATATATATGTATATAGTTTGTGTAGGCCTGTATATGTATATATATATATATCTATACATATGTATATACATGTATGTATATATATGTATGCTTTTGTATGTATATGCATGTATTTGTATATATATGTATGTATATGTATGTATATGTGCCTGAATGTATGCATGTATGTATGTATACTCGCTTAGTACAACTGAGCTTCCATGGTAGTAGGAGTCCAGGCAGATAGGTACGGTTAGGTACTGCTGGCTGAAGGAAGGTCAGAAGATATATAAGAAGGTTAGGACATGGTGTGTTCGCAGACTGGTCCATTTCTTAGAGACAGCACCCTATGTGCAGAGGCCAGGTCTGTCGTTTGAGTTTTAAGGTTTGAGTGTTAAGGTCTGGTGTTGTGTTGGGTATCCTGAGACCCAGGTGAAACCTTCACTTTTGTTGTTGAGCGTTAGTGATGTATTTGCTAAGCACGAGTCTGCCGGTTCGGTTAACTTGTCTTCGTTGTGGAGAAAGTGACCTTCGGTTTTGTACAGTATTATGATTTCCTTTTGTTAATAACTGTAAATACTTGTGCTTAAATATACCTTTTAAATTTAGCATAGAGTTTTATGTTTGATTCGCTAGAACTCGGGACCATACACTAGCTGAATCCAACAATGTACATATGTATATGTGTATGTATGTATGTATGGGTATGTATGTATATGATGCATACTTATGTATACACATGTATGTATGCATGTATATATGCATGTATGCATGCACGTACGTACGTACGTATGTCTTTATGTCTGTATGTATGTATACTCAATTGGACGATTATATTCGGGTTTGCCGTCCAATGGTTAGTTATTAAGGACGAATATAAACGGGTTTGCCGCTAAAGGGGTTAAACATCACTCCTATTGATTTTATGGATGCGACTATTTGTGCCGTCGATTTTGGATTCCATTTTTTTTTAAAATTCACTTCAACTTGTACTTGAATCAAATTATGCTTGAATCAACTCATAGTCAAGTATATATAGTAGCTATTCGTGGATATACTAGGACCCCATCACAAAACGTCCATATTTATTGAGTTTTTACCTGGGGAGCAAGTGACCAGAAGTTTTGGTGGAAAAGAAACAGTCGATGTAAGAAAACTCAAGAACTTGTAAACTTACACATAAATAGCACTTTATTCAATCAGTTCTTGTTGCCAAAAAGCAGCTGTCATAGATTGTGCTGGTTGTTAAACACGTAACCGAGCCCTTATATAGCGCCTCTTCCAGATATCTACTCAGAGGTGCTCTCTGTGCTGGCTTAAGTGATGTTAAATGGCTTTAAACATGGCCTGGTGATGATGTACATCTGCATCGATTATGACAATAAGATACTTCTGAACATCATTCATGAGAAAAAAAGTTCATACTGCCTTTGGTTGGCAGGACGAAGGTATGGGGTATGGAGAGCCAGATGTATTGACTCTCATGCCATACTGAACACTCAATTTCTGATGACCCACATCATATCTAAGGACACGATGCGAGTCATTGATGATGCTCCAAATAATACAGTCGAATTGCTTAGTGACTGATCAGACTAGATGGTAAAATGGCTGCCATAACAATGCAGTCTATAGAAGATCATTCTCATTGCATATTTCATCATCTGATCATCATGGTTGAGAGGTGCATCCTAAGAGCGTACTTGTAGGATGCTACAGAAAATTTTAATATACAGTTATTCCACGAACACTGAAAACTCATGATAATACTATTGCTTGAAGCCAAATCAAGGCCCACTAAGTAACAAGTTGTGTAATAACAAATCGTTTTCAAATGCTGAACTAAACTTGCAATTCAAAACTCTGAGTGCATATATAAAAATTTGTGTGCAATCTTAGTTCTGAACTTTCTGTGCATCCTCAATGACAACAAAAGAAAGCATTACGATATAAATAGATCTCCATTTTGTCTTAAGTGTGGTTTGTGTCCTGAACCGAGAAACAATTCAAGAGTTCAAAAGATTATGTCCAACTGCCTGAGCACATAGATCATCAAGATATAAAGAACAGTTAAAATGCACTTACTGTGGTGATATGGCCACTCGGACTCGCATCTCAGGTTTGTTTTCATCCCCAAGCCATGAGCCATGAAGGTAATCCTCTGTTACCAGTATCAAGAAATACCAGAATTAAATATACAATTAACTGATTTGTGAAAGCATTGCTATCAGGTTAAGTAATTAGCCAATGAAATTCATAACTTTTATCAATTTTAGTCAATTATAACATCAATTGTTTATTGTCAGTTGCAGTTAGGAACTCATACAATAGTGAAATAAATAGAGCTGCGGAAATTAACGATTAATTAATTGATTAATCATTAATTTATCTTAATGATTAAAATTATTTTTAACTATTAATCGTTTCGATTATTGCTCCATCCCTAACAAGTACCAGAAGTCTGAAAGACACAGCATAAACTGTATACATTGCAATATGGCGGTGGATAGTAATCGAGATATTAAATATAAACACATATCAGGTCGATTACATGAATATTCTGGATTTAAATTATTAGCTAATGCAAATATAAAAAACACTGATAACGTTTATTGCATTCATTGCGACAAATCGTTTGCATACCATAGACTACAACTACATTTTGCACTTCAGTATGTGTCATTGTCTGTATGTAACTGAAAATTTTAATTGAAATGTCATTAATTTGTCTCACAAATGTAATTATACACACTTTGTGATTTAATCAAAATAAACTATTAATTAATCATTAATTTGTCAAAAGTTAACTATTAAAATTAAATTAATCGTTAACAGCCCTAGAAATAAATGAATTCGAGAAGGTGCTGTGTTAACTGATCTTGATTGATCAACTGTATTCTGTGTTCCTTGTTATGACAACATAATATTGGTTGCAGAAGATCATTTCAGTAAGAGAAGAAACATTAAGCTTCACATAAGAACTCAACAGCTATCTACTTACCTTCCCGGTTCAAGGTGATGAAATTGAACTTCCGCATATCACCCGACATATTTATAAAATCTGTTAAGAAATGACAGTAAATTAGATAGCCCTAATAATATGGCTAAAAATAAAAAAACAATTTCCTATATTAGAAGCTTTTCAATTTAATGCAGTGCAACTGTTAAACAATGCAGCATTTGAAGGTACATTTTCAGATGCAACAGAGGATGAGACCAGATTCTTCAGGAATTTTAAACTGCTCTGAACCCTCTTGACCACAATGATAACCAGTGATGTGTAACTTATGCAGCACTGAAAAGAATTCACCAGTTCGATAATGCAGGCTTCTGTCAAACACTCGGCAAAATAACGATCAAAAGTGAAACATTGTAAACCAAGGCCAACAGATATAGAACCCAAAAGCACCAACTGAGGCTTCAAACAGCTTCTAGCAACTACATTCATTCCACATCAGCAATTTCATATTCTTATTCTTATTACCGAAATTTGATACCGCCCTTCTTCCAACATCTTTTGCTCAGAAGTGCATACACATGCCTCGATGGCGCAATTGCAGAGCAATGGTGCGCAAAGGACTTGCTCAAGAGGTCCCTACACAGTGACTGACGCATCGGATGAGGGTCAAACCCGCATGCTCAGCACACCTGAACGTTACGGGCTGACCGCTCTAACCGATCGGCCACTGTGCCACACCGTGATCTGTTAAACCATTCAAAAATATAAGTATGAACCATTCTTAAATATAAATCACTAATTTCTAAATATAATAATGCTATTATTAAATATACACCACAGATAATTGTGTACCCTGAGTATCTTACAGAATATAACAACTAACCAATCATTTTCATCTCCTGTTTTGCAACATCAGATGATTGTGACTCACAGTCAACTTCCAACCTGAAACATTTGTCACAAAATTACTTCATATACCGATAATTACATGAATAGAAGAACAATTAAAACCAAAAAGCCTAGAATTAATTGCTGAATTAACTTATTTCATCTCGACAAGCCAACGATGCATGAGCCCTTATTTCTTACGTTGTGCAAAGCCAGGGGGGTCAGACATGACTGTCTTCCAACATATTCTCATCAACCATTGTCTTGTCACCGCCTCAATTCCCTTCATCTACAAGCATCTTCTATTGCCATTCGCAAGATCCATTGCTGGAAAAGTCTTCACAGTTTTGAATTCCATTCAGCACTCCTGAGTTTATTCTCTCCTTGCTGAACTTGAGTCAACCACCAGGTTCTCTTTTCTCTGTACAAGAGCCTTTCAACTCTTATGAGACTGAGTTGTCTGATCTTACAGATGTGCAGTGGTTAGATGCAGAATTCCAGGCAGACCGATGACAAGCAAGACGTCTTGAGAAGATCTTCAGAAGAATGCGCTCTCCAGCTAATTGGGTTTTGTGGGTGCACTCCATTACATAAATGCATTCCTCTTATTGTGCCAGAGAATGTGAATACTTGGAGACGATAATAATCTCTTGCCAGTCATAGGAGAGGTTCAAAACAACTTTTAATGGCCTCCTTGGCCGCCAGATGGGTCGCCAACATCTCCGGCCAAGATTTCATACTTTTGAGTACCTGCATTGACTCATCCTCTCATCTGCTCTGAAGTAGTGTGAGCTGTATTCCGCACCAACTTTTCTTGTTCAAGAATAATCGACGACATCCTATATGTTTCCTCACAGTTCTGTGCAACTATTAGATCCATTAGGCATGTCTACCCATCTCACAGAAATGCCAGTTTTGAAGTAAAATAGTCTGGACAGAGCGATCCAGCAAACTATCGCCCCATTGCAAACATAATATAAACTATTTTACTATCTAAAATATGTGAATGCGTTGTTGTTGTTAACCAGTTGATCACATATCTGGATGTGAATGCATTGTTGCTCTGGTTTCGTGGTATATTCTTGGTTGTGCTCTATCTTACTTGCACAATTTTTGCCACCCAGTGGCAGATGTTGCAGCCCGCCGGGTGCTTAGCTCTACAATGGGCTTTGGGTTCCATGGGCACTTTTGGCTGTCAGGCAGCGCCATGCAGTTCTCGGTTGCACGTCCATCCTTTGCAATGACCTCCCACTTGAGCTCTGGTCTTTCCTGGGGTCCACTTGACTGGATTATAAAAATTGCTGAAGCCTTTTTTCGTTAGTCATGGTGTTAGGCTGGGAGTGCACCTTAGTAGTCTTTGAACAATAATAATAATAATGACGAGGTAAACGTGGCCATACCACTGCAAGGGCGCCTAAAGAACCTAGCGAAGTCAGCACGAAGGACAAGCCTTAGAGAAAAAGTATGACTTCAATTTAGCTTTGAAGGAATCCACAGAATCGGTCGTCCTTATAGCAGGGGTACTCCTTGAAGGGGTGCTATATACTTGTTGGGGTTTTGGAGCAATTTGATAGGGATCTCTGTTCAGCCTATGGGCAGCTTTCTAAATTCGGACCACCCTTTGCATAGTAGCTCAAATCTTTTTCTTCACTAGTGCCTGGTCTGAGAGTGCTCCTGAGAATGAATAAATAAGCTGAAGGAAGGTTTCAATTTGACCTAAGAATTGCAGTTTCTACTGATTCGATGCAGAGAAACAACCTAAATTTGGACCCTTAAACTAGCTAGTTACCCCACAATGCACAAGACAAGGATATGACTGAAAGCAATTTATTGCACATTTAAAATGCAGGGCAAAGTGTCTTGTTAAGACACTTCGCCCTGCTTTCTAAATGCTATCTAAATGCCATCTTATCTTTAACGAACTTTATAATTTCCTACAGCTCCAAGCAGCCCAACAATGTCTAGCCTAATGGTCACCAAGTAGTTAAGTAAAAAATTGAATAGAAATCTCAGTTCTTTAAAGCTTTACTTCACAGCAATGGAGAAACGAGAACATACACATTCTTTTGGTCGTTATTAAGCATTGTGTTTTGATATCTGGATCCCTTCTGAATCATTTGCTCCAACTTGTCCTCAAGGTATTTGCTGTTGATGCATATGCCTTCCAGTTTCTCCTCCATGACATCCAAACGGTTGCAAACCACTTTACCAATGCTAGTCACCAATTGCTGTTAAACACATTATGTTCATACTCCTTATCATCATTATCCTCCTCCTCGTCATCATCATCATCATCATGAATATCATCATCATGTAGGTCTTCCCGCCATGACATCATTAAATATTGCGCCTGCCCACACGCACGCACACACACACGTCCCAAAATAATAATTACCTAAGTCACTTGTTTGTCTGTCATAATCAAGGCACTTGATTGGACAGAGGCGTCATATGCAAATAAAGGTGACCTAAATAAATGCACCTCAAAAGCACGGCCACTTTCGTTATATTTAGAATGTCATGGCCAACATCATTGCAGTCACTGCTGCTGCGTGTATTTTCGTCGTATTCAAATAAAGTTGACCTAAATATACGGAGCGTGAAAGTCACTGCATCTGCATTTATAAGTTAGCTATATATCATGTAATGTACCGTATATACTCAACTATAAGTCGATTCGAGTATAAGTCGAAGTGTTATTTTTTGATAAATATAGTGTCCAAAATCGACGGCTCGAGTATAAGTCGAACCAAAACACTCCAAAAAAGTGATCATTGACACAATGTCATTGACTAAAACATTTTGCCGAATTCGCAAAATATAATAAAATTTTATTTCAAAAGCAGAAGTAATGTTTAAAATCCATCAAACTGTTCATCACCATCCTCGTCGTCATCGTGCCCAAACAGTTCATCATCGCATGGCATTCGAATTTCTATGCAATTCAGCATATTCGACAACTTTCACCTTGAAACCAGCTTTGTAGGAGGATCGCCTTCTCTTCAAATCGCTCATGGTATAACTATTTGGTAAGTATCGTATTGCAACGATCTCAAAGCTTAAAACTTACCTTTAGATACAGCCCTATATACCGAATTCTGGAAGGATTTGGTAGGACGCTAATTGAATCTCCAAGATGAATGAACACGACCAATCAGCATATTGCAAATAAATGTTAGGCCTACTATGAGACGCTAAATTAATATTACGAGTTGCGTTTAGCCTACGAGGTGATAAATAAATATCACAAGTGCATTTATTTATGATGGTATATGACGTTAATTGAATCGACAGGTTCGATCAAGAAGACCTATAGCAGCATATCTGCAAACAAATTTTATTATGACCCGCTAAATAAATATTACTTACAAGTTGCGTTTATGAGGCGATAAATAAACATCACAACGAGCATTTATTTACGATAGCATATGACATTAATGAAGCGATGAAGAAGATCTAGCAGCGTATTTGCAAACAAGTTTTACTATGAGACACTAAATAAATATTCCCAGTTGCGTTTACGAGGTGATAAATAATGGGTTCGATCAAGAACACCTAGCAGCGTATTTGCAAACAAACTTTACAAAGAGAGGCTAAATAAATATTACCAGTTGCAGTTACAAGGCGATAAGTAAATAGCACAAAGTGTGTTAAGTTACGATGGCATAGGCATAAATTGAATCGTGGGATTGATTAAGAAGACTAATCAGCATAATTACAAGCAAATTTATAAAGCGCTAAATAAATATATTAACTAGTGCATTAATTTATGATGCCATTCACGCTAATACTTTGTTTCTTTTGGCGGTGGCCTAAGCAAAAGCAATAATAAATAAATTCGCCTTCGATGCTTGAAATACATTGCAGAAGCATGTAATAACATTTTTTAAATAGACTAATATCGTATACGTATATTATAACAATATTATTATTATTTATTCATAGTCAGGAATATGTTGAAATGTGATTTATCATTAAATCGTTATTAAAAGAAGACAACTCAGCGTGTAAGTTTTAAGTCTATTTTTATTAACACACATCCATATTCGTTGTATGAAAATCTTATGTCAAGTTTGTCTCTCTAGTACAAGTCGAAGGCTCCTTTTCGTCGTCCTGAAATGGCATTAAATTTCTCGACTTATAGTCGAGTATATACGGTAAGGGGCCGTTCACATATCATACGACGCTCAAGGGGTAGGTAGGTGGGTTCCTATTTTGTTAGCATTATATTGTGTAGGGTGGGAGGTAGGTTGAAGGTTTTGTTATATAACAAACTTTGTCAGCTTGTGCTATTTTATCTGTTTACCTGCCAATTGGAAATTCCATGTACCACTGACCTTCTTAGTTTAATCAAGGTTCACAATATGTTGTGAACCGAAACTAGCACCATCAGCTGTCACCTGGCGAATTGATTTATTATTTATAAATCCACTTTTAAGAATTTCCTGATTACAATTTTAACAATTTCCTGTACGTAGCTTTAAATGCTCTTAAATACAATTCTGTGTGATTTGTTATGATTGTGGTTTAAATTTAAATTAATTCACTTGAAATAATTATTTTGGTTCATATACTCAAGATGTTTGATTTCATTTTCTAGAGTATGTGTAAATAGTTTATATTTTTGCTTAAATACCCAATTGTAGTTGTATTATTGGCCTACACTCTATTATTCGCTATTAAATAGGTAGAGTTGTACCGTGAACCTATCGATAAATACCTGATAGTGCAATGTTAAACCAATGGATTCTGTGTGATACTGTACTCCTCATTAATTTTCAAGTGCAAAACAGGAGGGAAACAAAAAAGGTGTTTTTAAATAGGATTTACGTCACTACCATGTATTATCATGCTGTTGGCTATTAGTAGGCTTTGTTGTTATTTCTGGGGCGGGGTAGAGGGTAGGTAGCATATCTGTTATATAATATATGGGTGGGGAAGTCACAGAGACTGTTATATAATGTTTTTAGGGGTAATGGGTGGGTCAAAAATTGAGATTTTATGTGTTATATAATATGTGAATGGCCTCTAAGTATAATTCCAACATTATCATTAGAAATGGAAACTTAATGGGTAAATGTGTATTTCAGTCTATTTTAAAGCCGTTTCGTCCACGTGTATTTTAGCGATTTTTATTATTGCATGGAGCTTTTGCAGTCAAAACTTCGGCCTCTCAACGCAGGAAAAATAAATTCTGCGGTCGAAATTCTTCGCATAATATGTGTAGAAACAGTGTGGCACAGTGGCCGATCGGTTAGAGCGGTCAGCCCGTAATGTTCATTGTGTGCTGAGCGCGTGGGTTCAAGCCTCGTCCGAGGCATCACTGCGTAGGGACCTTGAGCAAGTCCTTCGTGCACCATTGCTCTGCAGTACAACTGTAATTGCGCCGTCGAGGCATGTGTATGGCACTTCTGAGCAAAAAATGTTGGACGAAGGGTGGTATCAAATTTCGGTAATAAGAAACGACACTAACACTAACCCTGTCTGAACAAGACATTGTGCAATGTCAGGTTAAAATTAAATACGATCTGTGATTTTTCATGGGTTAACAGTTAGAAGAGTGCCAATTGCAGTTGAATCGTGAGTTAAAATATTCTTTGACCAGTGATTCTTTACGGGTTAACAGCTAGTATATATATAATTATAACATCATTATGGCCATAAAAATCACCTCACTTGTCATAATACACGATCTGACTATATTTCTGTACACAATATTGACTGTGGAGAATTTTCTTTCAGAAATGTTGAGTCATTTTCGACTAGAGACGATCTGCTACCTTGGTAGGTCTTCCCGCCATGACATCATTAAATAGAGCACCTGCTCACTCATGAAATTGGTCATATCCTTGCTTTATTTCTTAATCAAATTTTATTTATAGAACAAACAATTTATCAATAGACCATGAATACAGTAATGTTATATAATTATATTAAAATGAATATTTTAAGAAGTCTTAGAGACATGTTTAAGTTGCGTTAAAAATGGTTTTTGTCAGTTGCATCGATCCCTTTACACTCTTAAACTTGCTAAAGGAACAAATGTTAACCTCATTTGCTCTGTAAGTACACAAGGATTTGACACATCTGACACATCCACAAGCTCCAGTAAACATAGATAAAGATATGTATAAAGTATGTGTAAAGTATACGTAAACATGTATAAAGATATTTAGAAGCTATGTGATCAATGTTAGAGGTGTAGAGGATAAACAAAGGGGGCAAGAATAGATTCTTGAGAGACACGTAAAAGGATGTTGACGTTCTTTGAGGTGTTGGTAGCAAGAAACACCAAGTGTGAATGAATTGTCAAAAAATTTGCGATCCAGAGAAGAGCAGAGGCCGTAATGCCAAATTGTCCTTACATGGCTGTTGTTTCCTTGTTTCAGTTTGCCATTTATTATGAGCAATAAATGCATCCTTACTTGGACAATCATGGCTTCTCTTGGAGACAATAGGCGGTCTGTGTCACTCTTTATCCTCTTTACAGGTGACCCTGAAGACATTTCACATTGAGGAACTTCTGAAACAGTAAAGGTCCATGTCAAACACTCATTATCACAATTTTTCGAGTGGTAATTTCTGCCCATAAGGTATCAAATTCAGTATTTCGCTACAATGTGGCTCATAAAAACATATCGAATAGAACTTGCTTCTTCATAAAAGGTAAGGAAAATCCTGACTAAAGTACTTCAAAGAATACTTAATAGTCACAAAGTAAGTCATAAAACTAGCAGCCAACTTACTCTCTTATTCCTGGAATGCAAATATATGAAGGTTAGTAAACAACCACAGCAATTGATAGCCAGTTATCTGCCAATTTGTAGTATAAACATAAAACTCTATCAGACTATGCACGCTGAAATCATCCTTAACTGCAAAGTCTAAAAATAAGTTTTGGGGGATAATTATGATATTTGTGTCAAAAATAATTTGGTGATGATATAGTCCGTGGATGCAACACGTCCACAAAATAAAAGGCAGTAGTTCACAAAAGAAAATGCAGTAGTCCACAAAAGATGCACAGACTAAGTAATTAGTCAACTGGTGAAGACAGTTCTTCACAAGATACAACATCTTAAATAGGATGCGCTCTCAGATTGGCAGGGAGTGAAGCTGCTTCAGCCTGAAAGTGGAGATGCTGCCAATGAAACAAGTTGTGGCATTTAAGACTGCAACTGGGAAAAGCAGAAGGATCCAAGTATTGTTATTTTATTAATATCTCAATTTTAGTTTCAGCTTTAATTATGATTTGCAAGTCTCAATTAAATGTTCATTTTCAGTTTTCATCAGATTCGGTCTTTGATCTTAGGAATGAATTTTAGTTCAAAGCTTAGTTTGTCAATTGCAATTTTAGTAATCAATTTCAGTCTTAGTTTTAGCAATTATTTCATTCTATTTAAACACAGAAAACAAAATATTCAGACTGTTCAATGGTTTAGGTTCAACAGCAAACTGTCTTAAGTAAAAACATTAATTAATAAAGGGCAAATTGCACTTTAAGGCATTTACTCTTCAGAGTTTTTGAAAGTTTATTTTGCCTGCCACTGGTCAGCCATCCACTCACATGTGGAAAAAGTGTGCTCTACAAAAGCTTCTGATGCAGGAAAGGCTAATATTGCATGCCAAACACGACTGAAGCAGGCATTCAGTTTACTTTCCAATTCATAACCAAAACTTACACCTGCAGTCCACTGTTTCATTAACAGCTTGCACAAATTTGTGCAGCTTTTCTTGTCCATCATACTTTTTTGTACCAGCAGAATGAGCAGATGAATGCTCGACAAATGCTGCAGACAATAATTTGAATCACCTGATTGGCCTTGCTGCCGATGGTGAATTAAATAAGCGCATAAAAATTGCAAGCAAAAAATTGACAAAACTAATATTACTTTTAAAAATGCAGTTTGGCTAAATATTGTATTGTTATATTTCAGTTAAAGTTCATGAAAACTTCAAAATATTGTCAACAATAATAACACTGGATTCAAGGCCTGCAAAACTCATGTTGCTGAAGTAATAGAAGCCTGAGGCGAAAGACAATGGAAAAATGGAGCAAATATGGCACAAGAGATACAAGCTGATGCGACAGACATTATCAACTGAATCAAAGCAGTAGACTCGGCAACAGAGCCGTGGGTTCGTGCCTGAATGTCATCGGAATTTTGAAGTGAATACTTCCCCTGAAGAAGATAGAGGAGTGCGTCTAGGTCAGAAGAATAAAAGATGAACGAACAGGGACCAAGACCAAGGCATGGCTACTGGGGACCAAAAGATACAAGTTGAAACAATAATGAATTGGGAGCAGTCAGAGAGAAAGGCAGTAACCATGAGAGAGCAGAGCCAATGATACCATTAGATGACCTCTCAAGGTGTCACTCCTAGATTACAAACTAATGTGCTGCTCCATCATGACCTTCTTGTTCCCTAAAATCAGACTGCTATTGCACAATATCATGCTTATGCCATTGCCTCTGCACTCTGGAATGACCTCACCCTGCAATTTGCAACAATACTAAGTGGGGCCATTGCTGTCTTTACTCATTTAATATCTTTTCCTTTCTCGTGGGCCTTGTGCACAGGGAGCATCTCTGTCAGAATAGGTTGTACAGTGAGAGATGACATAGAAGCTGTCTGGGATCTAAACAATACATGTAATCACTTTTCAGTTAAGTAAACATTGTGTAGATTGCTTTTCTGAAGTCAAACAGAAATAATTATGTGATGCCATTGTAAAAATATTGAGATTATTGGTAACAATGAAGTCCATGACCTAAGAAAATCAGTGCAACCAAGCCAATGTTTAGGAATTCTATTGATTTCTTGGCTCAATTCATTGAAGCCATCAACATTCAAGCAAAAACTTTGGCTGCTAATCAGACTTTTATCAGAAACAGAACCTGAGCCAACAGACAACTTCTCCCTTAGACTAAGAATGCAAAAGCTGTCAGGCAAACCATAGGCAAATGTCAAGTCTATAAACTTCATGATTATAACTGTATATGTATACAGTCTAACTCTTGAATAAAAGTTTCATGCAAAAAAGGTAGATTTAATAATAAAAAAGAAAACTTGTATTCCACTGAAACTAGATGAAATTTAAACAAACATATAACAGTGCAATGAAGACAATGATCACTGAAAGCTAAAGATAGACACAAAAAGATGATCAGCATAAGAAAGCCAAACCTGATTTACTAGAGAAGACAATCTGCAAGCCGTTATCATCTCCCTTCTCTGGCAAAATGACTTCATCGATGCAAGATGACCCAACATCCTGCATCTCTTCCAAAATGACATCCATCATGCAATCCAGTTCAACAGAATAACTGCATAATAAAACAAAACAACTAGTCAAAGTCAGTCTAATGGCCGATGACATTCTCTGCATGTCACCGGCAACGTCGATCGATCAATCGACTGCTGCGTCATTTTGACAAATATAATCATCTATATACACAGTATAGGCTCAGTAACTTTGAACATATTGAAGTTTTCTAGTGTTAGGTTTGTGTACCATACTTATTTGTCGCCTTTGCCAAGGATTTGTATGTATACGAGGCAGTTATGTCGCGGTACCTTCCAAAATACAGGGGCAACAATCCCCGTTGCCCCAGTGGAGTCGGCACCTGTGGTTATGTCTATATGTTTAACCATTCAAGATACTCTCAATTAATGATGACTAACAAGTGGGATAGAAAAATATTTGATTTCATTTAAACTCGGATCATAAATGACGCTTATTTAGCATCGAACAACAGTAGTGGGCCACCGCACAAGCAAGTTGCAGTTGACTAGGCCATGTGACGGCATCAGACTCAGCCCTCTGATGTATAATGGTCTAGTCTGAGCCAAGCAACTGAGCACACCTAATGTAGCCGAGTGCTTTCATCTCAGTGGATGATGGCTGATGCAGCCATTGCAGTGACCTCAACTGACAGTCACAGGTGGTTATTCAATCTAACGACCAACACATGACAAATGTCTTTTCTACTTGCTCCTTGTACCTCGACAAATATCTGGATGCGTGTCATCTTCCACCCATGTCTGCGAATCGTTTAAGACAGTCGCCGCTCTGCTCTGTCGACGCAACTTGGCCCAGAGACTCTGAACAGCCATGCCATCTGTCAGCTGTCGATGAGACTCCATTAGTTGGTTCACCATTTGTGCAAGGGCCCACCACTGGTGACTCTTTCAGTTTATTGTGAACTGTCTGCTGTTTTAACAGTGATTCATTATTAAGGACATTTAACATGTAGGCTAGCGCAGAGAGCGCTTCTGAGTAGATATCTTGAAGGGGTGCCACATAAATGTTCAATTACATTACATTAATGTTCTTTAACAATTTACTCAGTGAGATATTGTGACCAGTAGAAACTTATTTGCACATGACCTGTTGTATATGTTAATCAGCTAATTACTTGGTGACACCATGTGCCCCTGATATCGAGTGGCACTATATAAATATTCCATTACAATCCCAATGGTTCTCTATGTTACCAATTTGACATGCAAGGTTCATACAACTTCTCCCCTTCCTCGAACATAAAGGACTAATCCCTTCCCACAAGCCTGGTTAAAGGGCTCATCAATCCACAGAAACAAAATTAATAAATGTGAGTGAGGTGCTCCATCAAAACCAGGTACAAGTTGCATTTTGGTGATACTGAGATTCTTTCATTTTAATTCACAACATTAAATCACCTTTCTAACAGTGCAAAATTAATAAACTATCTCCTGTACAGCCTAAGACATACTAATTTGAAGTGTTTATCAAGAAAATCAACATTTCATTTCAGCTTCCAGTGGCTATAACATTTATAATATGGATTTGACAGGATATCAAGAAAACTGCAATATTTGTATCCACTATAAAGCTATTGACAACGTTCATTAAACTTAAACTAACTCTTAAATTCTTGTGCAGAACACATGGATGACAAATCTGATTTCTCAAGCTCATTAAACTCTAAAAAGAAATTGATTTGTATCTTATTTATCTTTTAATGCTATTTCCCAATAAATTTCAAAAAATATTTTAATTATTTTAAATAATTTCATGTGTGGCCATTGACACGTGCCACCTTGAACTGCGCATGCGTCACCTAAATACTCCCAATAAGACTTTCGAATATCGCACACGTGATCTGTTACCAGGGAGTAGGTCATACAATTTGACATTGTTAATGCGAATGGTCCTATCGGGGGTCGTGCAATGATTGCTTAGCTTTTGAAAAATAAGGTGATAACGTTAGTACATCTAAAAATAGATATCCTGAGCTTTCTATACACGTACAACACACCATGTCCATTCACTAGAAGGCCATTGTAGATCGCAATATTGTTGCTGGTTCAACATTGCGCTAGCAGTGAAGTGCTATGCCAGTATATGATTTAAGCATGAGCGCCAGTCCAGGGACCTCCACCAAATTGCAATTTCATTATTTGTGCCTCTTGACTGCTTGTATCATCTGACCAGAGAACAGATTAGAAGAGTGACCAGTGACTAAATCTGACCAGTATGCTTCTGGACCACCACGCTAAATCTGACTGTTTATGACTGAGACATTTCAGCTTCCAGTGGCTATAATATTTATAATATGGATTTGACGGGAATCTGTTGGTTGGTTCAATGTTTTGACTTGGGCGCTATTGGCGACTCTTTTAGCTTACTGTACACTGTTTTGCTAATAGTTCTAACAGTCATTGAAATGTCAATTAACATCATGTTGACTAGCGCAGAGAGCACATCCGAGTAGATTTCTTGCAGAGGTGCTATATCAAGATATCATATCATATTGAGCTAGGAAGAAAGTTGAATAAGTGTGGATCAACAACATTGGCGCTAACAAGGAGCAGAGGAGACCTGATTGAAGTCTGCAATATTATTACTGCAGTTGGAGAGGTTTTTCAATTTGCACCAAATAAAGTAAGTTGGGGGCACAGGCATAAATTGTTTACGAAACTGGAAGGAACATTAGGGCAGAATTTTTTCAGTGGAAGAGTTGTAGACTTGAGGGATGGTTTGGATGATAGTATTGTCTCAGTGGACACTATCACAATTTTTATTGGGAAACTTTGACAATTGGGCTATTAACACATTGACCGCTAGGGACATGTGAACATGTCCCATATAACATGTATTTACATACAAAGTTCAGTAGTCAAAGTGTTAATTGTGTCCAGGTCAAATTGCAGTGGCTTTAACACAAACTAAATGTATTCTGAACCACTTGAAACCCTTTTTATGTTATGTTATACCAATAGTAACAGAGAAATTTACCAGAGCAAGATCTCAGAAGGTCATTCCAGTCAAGAAATTTTCAATATGTAAATAAATTTGTTAATAACATACTCTGCAAATTTTTGATAAAAATTGCATGATTATATGCTATTATAATTTATTTTGTGAGCACAGGTGCAAGAAGTGGGTTGTTAACACAAGATATTCAGATCTGGACTGCAATTTAGCATTGTTAAAACATTACTATCTAACACAAGGACATTGATGAAGTCCTTGTTATCGAAATGAAGATTCTCTTTCTGCAGCTGATACTGTCGATAATATTTTGCCAGCTTCATCATTTGCCAATCAGGAACTTGTAAATGTCAGGAATCATTAAAATACAACAATCGCTTGACACATATGCAAAATGCTGCTTTATGTGGCCATCTGATAACAGGACCTTACAGCCACCTTCTACCATTTACTGTCTCTTTTATGATGAATCAGATCAATATGGGTTTTGTTTAAAAACAGGGTAGATGTTGAACAGTTAAAGAAAAAACTTTTGCAATGACTGTTTCTAAATTTGAAGCAGAGCAGAAAATGTTATAAGTTTCCAATTCATGGTTGCAAAAAAGCACATGTGATTTATGATCCCCACGTTTGCTACACATTCAAAACAACTTTTCAAAACATGACTTTGCAAGGGGTTCGGGAGTAAATGTTTGTTAGAAACATGTTTGAGAATTGTATGCATTGACAGAAACCTGTCCATTAGAATGGCAACACATCAGACAGATAAGCATCTTATTCTGCCTCCATCTACCAGCATGCATGTCAATCTTTCAGCACAAGTTCCTAGCCAATCTGTTCGAGCAGGTATTCAAGCACTTCATCAGAGCTCTTGCAAAGTTCAAAAGAGATACACAACATTATGCAAAGTTCATTGATAAGTTAAACTAGATTTTTAATGCTGGTTATAGCCAAACAATAGTGTTCTTCAGAGGGGATTGGCTTTGTGGTAAAGATTAAAATCTGCAAGATCAAAGAAGGAACTGCCCAGCCTTTTAGACTGGCAGACTACAATAAAATCCAGCATTGAGCTGTGGCAAATGGGCCCAGAAGAAATATAAGTTCCTGTCAACATCTCGATCAAAAAAGGACGGCATTTAAAATCACTTGTGAAAAGACATGACCTTCAAGATTATATAAGATATTCATGATTGTCAAATGTTGGAGATTGACAATGTTTTAGCATACATGAGTGGCAATATCTTAAGCAAGCATGGCTGTAATCACGGATGTGGTATGTGAGAAACACAGTGATTTTGTACACAAGTGTACACTTGTCTCATCAAAATTTGTTGCAGCAAAAGGCTTTCAAATTATAAAGTTATCCATCCATGCCTTTTTGCATTCACCAGGAAATTGGAACAGTTTCAAAATTCAATGACTAATTGCAGCATATATCAAATGACTATGCTTATTTGCTCACAAGAATTGTTACATTGCTGCATGTGCATGAGCAGCATGTGCATGACCGACTGAAATATATGATGATTTTCTTATGGAAATAGACTTCTGAGTCATAGCATCATATCATCCAACTCAAGATAACATTTCTTAACCAGCAATTCAAAATTCTTGCAAATTAAAGATAAAGCACAACTGTTAGACAAAGAAACGTTTTACAAGTTAAGAACTAAAATCAGTTAAATTTATCATCCATTCCTCTGCTTTCTATTGGTTTTGTCAAAGAAACAGACTCCTGAGTCATAACTGTTGACAATGTATCTTTACTGAAGATAACATATGAAACTGTGTAATACTTCTTGGCTGCATACATGTAGTTCAATGTCAATATGTATATTTTAATTATATAAACTGTGAATGAACCTTATTTGTAATCTATATAAATAGAGAGAATTCTGTCTGTGTGTCTTTGTCCGGCAATGCATTTGCACAGTTTTAGAGCTATTCACTCGAAACCTTCACTGTTTGCTCGGTAACATCTGACACACACAGCTGTGGGGTTCATGCTGTTTTCTCCAGGGCCAAAAAGCTTGTTTCAGGACCCCCCTAAGGAAAGTTTCCTTTTCAGTCGGCAAGGATCGACACACGTTGGTCCCCGACCTACGAATGCTGAGCGAATGCTATACATGTCCTCGTCGTTTCTGTCAGCCATGCCTATATCTTTTACATATGGACAGTCTGGGAGAAACAGGCAGCAGACATAGAGTTGGCAATCGTTTGCACAATCAGTCAGGTAGGCATGTACTTTGTAAGTATCAGTGTCTATACACAATTCCGTTTATGCATTTCTACAATTTTACAGCTATTTAGTCGAAACCTTCACCGTTAAGGGCAAGTTGGTGGGAATGCAGAGGGTTCAGGCTATCAGAGGAAGAAGAGGGGTCAGGATGATGAAGAGGGTTAGGAAATGGAACGCAGGATTGTTGAGGAGGAAAAGGAGGAGGAGGAAGTTGTAGGGAAGGATTATGGAGTAGGGGAAAGCAGAAGTGTGACGATGAGTGCATGATAAAGTGGAGACAAGGGTGAGGAGTGTTAAAAAGAGGATGGGGTGGAGGTAGGAAGCAGTTAGGATAGGGCAAGAAGTAGGAGGAAGGGGAGAAAGTTTGGAAAAGGTAAGTGAATATAAAAGGAAGTAAATAGAAATAAGAGAAGATGGAGAAAGAGAGGAGGAATTAGAGATGAGGAGGAGGGATTAGATTGAGGAAAGGTGAATGAAACGTAATAAAGTAGTGGAAAGATATGATGCCAGGAATCACAAGATGAGAGGAAGGTGAGGAAGGATGAACACTAAGGAATAGGAAGAGAAGGAAAAGTTGAAGATACACGTATATCTAGAATCTGTGTGTCTCTGTCTTTAGGTCTATGCATTTACACATTATTACACCTATTCACTCGAAACCTTCACCGTTAATTCGGGGAGCACCTGGGACATTCAGTAGAGGGGTCGGTGAACCCCGCAGTCGCCGTCTTCCTGCTCTCCAGGGCCAAAACCTGTCTCAACCCGGGCAACGCCGGGTACCCCAGCTAGTAAAATATATTTGCTTTAACTTCAGATTTCCGGCCATGAGCTTAAAGAACTTACATCTCTCTCCAGAAGATAAATGTTATATGTGAAACTGTGTAATATTGCTCGGCTGCATACAAATATGTATATATGAATTATATAAAGTGTGAATGAAAATGATTGGCAATAAAAATATATTCACAAACATTTATTCACTTAATCTCCAGATTTCAGGTCATGCTCTCTTGCTGATCAGAGCATTCATCCTGCACCTCATCAAGCCCGGTCTCTGCAAAACAACAATTTTCAAGAGCTAGTGAAATGGTCCTGTAAAGACTCTGGGCAAACATTTAGTATCGGAGTTTATATATTTCGTGTAATATACAGTATCATTGGGCATTCCAACAATAATGGCTGTTTTAAATAACAAAGGAAGCATGAGACACGGCAAAATTCGCAGTCTATCATCACTTGGCAAGAACTTTAGGTAAACAGAAGTTGGATTGATGAAAATAATTTTCCTTAAATAGAAACTGGACTGATGAAAAGAATTATGACTAAATGGAAGGTGAATTGATGACAAGAATTATGATTTCACAGGAGCTGGATAGAGGACAAGAATTGTGATCACATAGAAGCTGAATTGATGAAATAAACTCTAAATGGAAACAGGATTGATGTAAATATTCCCGAGTAAATAGAATATAACAGATGGATTTACTAAAAGAATTCTTGTTTAAATAGAAGTTTCAGTGGCTGCATGTATCTAATGATGACACAAACCCTAACTGACCATCATGAGCTTTAACCTGACCCAAACCTACCTTCATAAGCCTTAACTTGACAATAACCGAGCTTCATGAGGCTTAACCTGACCCTAACCAACGTGCATGAGGCTTAACCTGACCCAAACCAACCTTTAAGAAGCCAAACCTGACCAAAGCCAATACAATACAATCACAATACCTAACCTGACCATAGCCTACCCTCTTGACACAAATTTTATAGAAAATTAACGAATTACAAAGACAATAATTCTTTTAATCAAATATATAGGCCAGAATACAAGATGACCTAAAACATATCAAACCAGGGGCACAATTGGGGGAGCAGCCCTGGATAAGAAAGTTGACCTGTACAATTGATCCAATTCCATGGCTTGGAAGTGTCATATCTTCAGTAGGGCATAACCGGAAATCGCCTCGGAAATTCGCCTCGGCCGAATATTGGACTATCAAGAAGTATTCACCTCGGCAAATATTACACCGGCAAATAGCTAAAATAACTTACCCACTTTCCGGTAAACATTAAAGTAATTAAATAATAAATCTATTGTTTTAGCCTAGAGTGCGACGATATATGCTGTATGAAGGATATTGCTATAGACCTGCATTCACCACAGATAGTTATCCATAGCTGTGCATGTGGCAAGTTAACTACGCTTTGGTGCTCACTGGCAGTCGCTGGGCCCAGTGGAAATTGTCTACTCGGCTATACCCTAATCTTAAGATTCAAAGATCTGTGCTATAAGTAAAAGCCTTCAAGCGTGGAGCTTCTGCGGCCAAAAGTTTGGCCTAAGACACACCAAAAAATTACTTCTGCAGCCAAAAGTTCTTTGTATATGTTTAAAAAACAACACTAACCCTAACCCTGACCCTAAACGACCCTCACAATCCCTAACCTGACCCTAACCAACCCTCACTATGCTTAATCTGACCCTAAACGAAATACATAATGCATTATTACACATTTTAGGTGTTTTTTAACAGTGCACATGTGCCAGTGGTAGCGCATGTGCAGAGATCTTTATGCGTTAAATTTTGCATAAGTTCGGCCGTGGAAGTAATATTTTCATTTGTTTTTCGGCCTTAGTAGATTTATCCAGCCCTAAAAGCTACACCATAACAACTGATTAATTTAATACGTTAAAAAACTATTTTATGAACCTAATCGGAGTGAGATAAATAGAGTAAATGAGTCTTATGCTGTAAAAAAATTATACAAATTGCATGAGCCAAGCTCCTAGCTAAATTTGAACATAAGAACAGAAGCAGAAGGGCCTACTGTATCCCGGAACCGTGGAGCTTCTGTGGCCGAAAATTCGACCAAAAATGAAAAAAACTACTTCTGCGACCGAAAGTTATTTTGTGTGTGTCTAACTCTAACTAATACACTAACCCAAAACCTGACCCTAAACGACCCTCACTATGACTAACCTAACCCTAATTGACTCTCACGACGCGTAATTACAAATTTGAGGCAGTAGAAGTAAAATTTTTGCTTGTTTTTGAGCCGAATTTTCGGTCGCATAAGATTTCTCCGTCCCGGAATGTGGTCACCCCAACAACAAGTGTCGACAACAGAATATCCTGGTGATGTAAGGTGATGACAGAAATGACGAGAAACAAAATATTCTGATAAATATTAAAAATACAGATAAAACACCTGCACACCATGGACCATGCATTGACTAGCACATACTCATATATTATCGCTCATCCACAAAAGACCTGCAAAAAGACTAACACCGAGTTCTCCAAATCATGTATGATTTTAACCTAAACAAGTAAACACTTATTCTAACATATACCTGCACTATAGCTCTGGTAGAAATTTTATTAACGTAAAATGTATTAATTTATTATTTAACTGTCCGACTAAACAGAGAACAAATATTATTAGAACCCCAAAACAATAGTTTTCAATCAGCGTCACCTCCATTAGTGCATTTTGTGAAACTCGCTGAACCTTGCACAGTACAAATCTAAGAATGGTACAAGTAACAAATAGGCCTACTATTTACAAGCATGAATATTTTTTATAAGTTCACTGTGTTTTTACAAAGTAAACTAGATATATGCACATTGTTGAATGTATTCGAAAAATAGAAATTTAATGTTATTTTGGTAAAGTTTAAAAACGTTCATTTGGCTGTGTATTAGGCTCATCCATGGGAATTACCATGTTCATGTCCATTTTCTGATCTTCCGGCTATTATTTTCCGAGAGGATAAATCTTCTGTGGCCAAAACTTCGGCCCAAAAACAAATAAAAAATGTACTTCTACGGCCGAACCCATACAAAATTTACCGCGCGAAGACCTCTGCGCATGCGCTACCATTGGCGCACACGCACTGTTAAAAACACTTACAATTTGTAATTATGCGTCGTGAGGGTCGTTCATAATTAGGGTCATATCGGCATCGTGAGGGTCGTTTAGGTCAGGGCTTGGGTTAGTGTCGTTTTGAGACGCACACACACACACGCACACACACACACACGCACACACACACACACACACACACACACACACACACACACATATATATATATATATATATATATATATGCAACTTTCAGCCGCAGAAGTAATTTTTCTGTACGTTTCAGGCTGACTTTCGGCCGCAGAAACTCCACGCTTTCCGATATTGTTGAAGTTCAAAATTGTTCAGAAGATGTTTATATTTCTTTTAATTGAATGTTTAGAAGAAAATGTAAGTGGTTTGATGAGACTCTACCCGAGTCTACCAAGAATGAACTGTATAATTATTGCCGGACCTGTTCGAATCCGTAGCCTATTTGGTGCTTACGTGTGCGTGCGTGTGTGTGTGATTAAGTTTTTTTAACGACGCATCTATGACAAGATGATAAGCATTGCTGTAAGGGCAGCTACATTTTTTTCGACGCTACGACCGTGGCCCATTATGAATATTCATAAATTAAGAAGATCTCACGAGATCTATAATTGCCTTCATTCGCGTATCTTGGTCTTTGGGTAAATAGTAAAAACATAGGAATGTTATTTACCAATTCCTACACAGCTTTTCATCTTTGTACATTAGTTTTCTGCTTTAAAATAATTTTATTGTGCAGCGTTATCTGTTTTTACTGAATGAACGAATGACAAACGAATAATTACACCCTTCAACGCCGTTTATTTTCCCTCGGGGTTTCTGTGCTGAAAGCGTCGCTTATAGTTATTCTGGAGAGGCGCTATATAAATATAACGATATGCAAAACATCTGTTAACTGCAATTCATATAACCTAAGGAAGCATGTTATTTATAACAGCGCAGATTTGTCATTATAGCTAGCTTTTATATTATGAAAGTTTTAAAAATATAGCAAAGATCTCTGGGTAGGCCTAATGCTTCGCTTTAGCACAATTAATTAATTCAAAAATATTTTCCCTAAAATAAATGACGCTTACCTAATTAATTAACGTCATGCACGTTGTGCATTTAACAATGGATTTTTCACGTTTAGGCTACATGGAAGCTGGATTTGTTTAAATTAATCATACCAGAGTGGAAGCTCGATGTGATGAAAAGAATTGTTTACATGGAAGCTAGATTGATTAAAAGATCATGCATGCTTAAGTTGAAGCTGGATGTGATGCAAAGATTCATATTTAAGGAAAAAGCTGGATGTGATGAAAATAATTGCTTAATTTGAAGCTGGATGCGATGAAACCAATTCTGCACTGCGCTGTAGAAAAAGTATCGGCGGTACCTTGCAAGTATTGCGATAGGTCTAGTTACTTTATCGCGACATTAACAGTCCTCCAAAAACAACTTGGCGAAGGTGTTTTTATTTTCAGAACAATACGACAGGCAAACATTAAAATAAAATGTTTCGGTGGCCATTCTTAACTCGGAACCGTTTTATTTTAAAGCTGTTCACTACTTTTTACAATAATTAGTTGGGGCAAACGCATTACGTCTATCACCATCAGAGCGAATATGCTAAATAAAACGTCATCAAATATCATGAATATTCATAATGGGCCACGGTCATAGCGTCGAAAAAATGTAGGGTAAGGGCAAGGCCTGTCTAGAGCAGAGGCGAAGTTAGGGTATTTTGCACCCGACGACAAACTACAGAATTGGCGCCCCTTTGGGGCCGTCCAAAAATGACGCCGCGCACCGAAGTATAACGAGGGTAGGTCGACAAAATATGACGTCACATCATAAAATAAAAATTCGCAATTATATTAAAACTGTTACTCAATTAAACAAGTTCCGCTTAATTAACAGTAATTGTTTACCACAATTTTGCAACAATAATTGTGATTATTGCATTCGTAATTTTGAATAGTTTACTTTTACACTCGGTGTCAATTTTTGTGGTTTCGGAAGTGAGGCAGTCATTCTGTTACACACAAGGAGGAATCAATTATTTGGTTAGAGCCTAGAACACATCAAATCACAGATATCGATCGCTGCAAGTGGGCAACGTGAACTTATATGGTGGTAAACGTAGATGAAGTAAATGGAGAGAGTGCATGCAGATTGGATAAACGACGAAGAGCTGTATCTGAGCCGTATCTTAGCTGTATCTGAATGGAATATCCATTGAGCAGGATGATGAGATGATTGAGATCCAAGCCCTCCATATTTATTCCGTGAAGGAGCATTTTGCTTTTCAGTGAGAGAATGGAGAAGCATAAATTTTGGAATATTTCAAGTTATTAATACCAAGCATTTTATGCATCATTTGGAATATATAATCAGTGTAGTAATTCTACTTTCTCAATTTTTATTGTTCTACGATATAGTATAAAGCATTTTCATAGTTATAATCACCCTATTTGAAAATTATATGAAAATGTGCAAATAACATTCTGGACATCTGTTTTTCAGAGGTTCAGAGGAGTGACGTCTCGTGACGACATAATTAGGGATTATGACATTTGTCACGACTTGTGACGAGGGGAGGGTCAAAATTGGTCAGTAATTGCATGACATCATTTATGGACGGCCCCTTTCTAATTTATTTCAAATTTTTAAAATATTATATCTAAAGACTATTTGTACATGACGGTCATAAGCAGTCTAATAAATTAATTTTGGCTTGTAATTTTTAATTACATTTTAATTTACCGTTGATTATGGCCTATAGTATCTGACGGCAGCCGCACAGAAATCGTTTAATAAACTTGATTTCGCGCCGCCCTCATTGAGCGGCGCATTAGTACTCAAAAAACGCAGTCACACGTTCAATCCACTGAACTATAAATAGCCTGGAGCTTGGTGAGCCTATCGGCCTTCCGTCTATTTATAGTTTAGTTGTTTTCAATTGCCGTCGGAGGGCGGAAGTTTTTATCTAATTGTTAAAGGGAATGGCGCTCCGAACGTGATGGCAATTGAAAATAAGCTCATTGTATATTTTACTTTTGGTCGGTTATTCACTCTTTTAAATTCTGTTTCCGTTTTGACTTTTGAGGAGTTGGCGGCAGCGTATCAACATTTAGTCTACTTTTAAGTAATAATAGAATGATTTTGACGTGTTTAAACAAATTTGGTTTTAATTTTTAAATTTTTAAATTTTATTTCTGGTATACGTACTCTACCCCAAAGAAAAATGAATAAACGAAAAGGAGGTGCTGAGAAAGAACGAATAAGAAATAAAACAAGTTTAAAGAACTATGCCCATAAATATCAAAAGTTAACGAACATGTTTGCAACATCTTCCAGTACCAACTTAACTGTTAATATCAGTACGGCTGATATAGCAACAGCAGAAATAATTACGGATCCTCATTCAATTTGCGATGCCGCTGATGCGGTATTATTATTACCACTCAATGAGGCACATGATTCTAAAATTAAAGCGGCAGATAGTTATGAATCTTTCGATGCCAATGGGGTCAATGCAAGCCCAACTGCTTACCCCAACTCTGACGTTCAATATAATTTGAACATTAGTCAGTGTGAGCCAAGTGAAGAAACTCAAAACAATTATAATTATTTTTTGAAACCACCAGCAGATTGTTTGAGAACTTTTTTTAAATTTCATCCGAAACAAAAAAATTTTGATCTCAACGTTAAACTCAATTACCAGAATGTTTATTTCAGAAAAATAAGCCTCGTCAATGGCTAACCTACGACACCAACACAAAAAAAATGGTTTGTTCATTTTGTCTGGCATTTAGCAAAGCCTCAGATCAATCAACAGTCATTAGTGGATATAACATTACAAATTCCAAGCATATCTATCAAAGAATATCAGAACATGAAAGCAGTGCACTACATGCAGCCTGCACAGAGTCATATGTTTTAAAAATCTATTCCAAAGATATTGTAAGCATTTATACGCGTCGAAATGCTGAAGAGATTAAAAAGAATCGTTTAATTTTAGAAAGAATCATAGAAACTTTAAAAGTTATTGGTAAGCGTGGACTTTGCTACAGGGGTGCAGAAGAGTCTGGGTACACATTGCTCGATGACAGTATGGATCGTGGGAATTTTTTGGAGATTCTTTTGCTTGTTAGCAAATTTGATCCGTTGTTGGAAGCACATATCGAGGAAGTGGTTCGAAAAAGCAAATCCCGGCATGATTCAGCTGGCAACAGCAGAGGTCGTGGCGACCTGGTAATATTTCTGTCAAAAACGACTGTTAATAAAGTCATTGATGCAATAACAACATCTTTAAAAAACATGATTGTGGAAGAGATTAGAGAAGCCGGTATGTTTAGTGTTCAATTTGATACCACACAAGATATTAATGTACAGGATCAGTGTTCCATTGTGATCCGATATGTAACAGACACTGTACATGAACGTGTAATATCTATAGTCAGTTGCACATCAACGACTGGAAAAGGAATGTGTGATTTAGTTTGTGGCGTTTTCGAAAAGGTAGGCATTGATGTAAGTAAATGTATCGGCAATGCCACCGATGGTGCATCTAATATGCAAGGTTAATACAATGGATTCAATGCCTGGTTAAATACAGTTTCCCCGGGTCAGATTCATGTATGGTGTTATGCACATGTCTTAAATTTGGTAATGGATGACGTCACTAAAAAAGCGGTTGAAGTTGTTACCTTATTTGGCGTTTTGAACACATGTGCAGTCTTTCTTCGGGAATCATATTTACGATTAAACGTTTGGCGTGAATTTAGCAAATTGAAATACATATCCGTAATCGGTGAAACCCGTTGGTGGGCGAAAGACAGAGCTCTTTCTAAGATATTCGGAAATTTATTCATCAAAACCTCTGATCAAGAAACACAAGTTATTGATTTTTTGTACATTGACATGTTACAAACATTTCATGATATTTCTACATCAAACAAATTCAATAATGATGTCCGATACAGAGCGAAAGCTCTTTTGGATTCCTTGACAAGTTTTGAATTTATTTTGACGGCACAATTGTTTTTGAAAGTATTTGAACACACAACGCCATTATCTGAATATTTGCAAACAACTGGAATGGATATATTACGAGCCTATAACATGGTTCAAGACACTATCAATGAATTAAGTAAAGTAGATAGAAATTTTGATTCCATTTTTCAAGCAGCTACAAATTTCTCGGAATTTGCGAATTTGAACTAGGAAAAAGGAATCTTGACATTGAAGTTCAGACTGTTTTGAAAGAGAAAAGAAGTAGAGCCAACCACTTGAAACTGCAAAAGATAAATTTCGTGTCAATGTTCACAACATGGTTATGGATCAAGTAATTAATAGTTTCAAACAGATTCTCAGAGCATGGTAGTCTCTATGCTGATTTATCTTGTTTAGAACCGAGAAATTTTGCAGAAATTTTGAAAAGAATGCCTAGTGACGCACTGCAGCACCTGAGTGGGTTGCTCAGAAAATTTGATGATAGTGTAACAAAACACCAGTTTCAAACAGAATTATTAGACTTGGCTAGGAAATGGGAAAGTTTCGAAACAACTCTTGAAGATGAATATAATTTGCTATTTGACACGGAAGTATCCGACTCTGTCTTAGACAACATCCGACAATCTGAGCCCGTAGAATTTGAAACTGTCTTTACAATCCCAGCAGCTGAAAACAGCGACAGAAACAAAAACAAATGCAAATCTTGCAATAAATGTATTGTTTGTTGTTACTTTGTTCTCCAGAAGTTCAATTTGCATAGTCTTGCTTATTCAAATTTGTTTCTTGCTTACAAATTTGTGTTGACATTATCCTCATCACAAGTTGCTTGTGAGAGGTCATTTTCGAAATTGAAATACATTTTGAACAGATTAAGAAATTTGCTGAACCAGTCGAGTTTACAATCATTCATGCTGATGTCTTGTGAAAAGGACCTTCTTCCAAGAATTAATAACAATGAAATCATTGATTATTTGGCATTGACTAGTGAAACGATGAAAAAACTGCTATAATAGTCAATAGTGAATCAATCGTGTTTACTAATTCTAGACTCTAGTGTCTCTACTGCTTCAGTTTTTAAAAACGAGCATTAATGTAACTATTAAAATTGGTTCCAAACATGCTTACAAATTTAAATAAAGCAGAAATTAAAAGGCATTTACAACTTACAGACGTGTTTTTGAAGTATTTATTTTTATCAATATTTTAGTTGGTAAGTTTAAAATTTCCTTTTTTATGTATAAAATAATAATTAATACCAAACATATATATAGAAATTTAAAATTAAATTTAAAAATCCGTAAACAAATTAAATAATTACAAAAATCCATATGAAACGAATAATGAAGTGGGCCGCCATGACCGAATTTCCCGGGCCGCTTTTTCAAGCCAGTCCGACCCTGGTTGGGATATATTAATTTGCGTCAAAATAAAGAAAATAAATTGTTTTGATATTCATGTTGGCGCCCCCTCGAGATTCAAATTGGCGCCCGGTGACAGATGTCCCCTCTGCCCCCCCCCTGCTACGCCTCTGATCTGGAGAACCTTAAATTTATACAAGCGTTCAGAATCAATCGACACAGAGCTCGTGAATAAGCTTTTGCGAAATTGAGTATGACTTTCGATGTTTCGAATGACGCTTTAGAAGTTTGGAAATTACGACAATCACCTATTAGTCTGGTCATTGTATGGAAAAAACCACTTAACCCCTCAAAAATGCGAACCATTCAACGCAGTAGGGCATGTTTTGTCAAACTGTAGGCTGTATTGTATGCTTGTTAACAAAGTGACAGTCTACTTCATTAGGACTATGATAGTAAAGTCACTTTCAAAATGGCGTCCAACATGGCCGCCGAAAGTTAAAATTGTTACTATATAAAGGACCAGTCATCTCAGAAGGGTGTGTTTGGTGTCAAACTGCAGGTTTTATTTAAAGCGTCAAGGTTAATATTTCGTTTAGTGTAGAGAACACGTAAAATTAGTCATCGTCCGACTCCTCCAGAAGAAACTTGTTATGTGGATTGTCATATTTGCTAACTTGGTATTGTCCACAGGCGGAAGTGCATGGTAGTCCATATCTTCTATAAGTAAGTCTACAAGAGCAGCGGAGTGTCTTACAAGATTTAAGGCAGTTGTAATGAATGACTTTCAGGCTAGATCAAAGGTGGGCTCTACTTCACTTCTTCTAATATTATGCTAGATCTCATCCAGTCAGTTCATTGGTTTAAAAATCGTTATCTTAATCGTTATCTCCAAATTTCTAAAGCGCCATTTGAAAGCCAACCGCAGGGCACCAGCTTATTCACGAACGCTGCATCAAATCAGAGGGGTTGTCCAAAGGATAGTCCGTGGTAGAGCATAGTCCGGTTTCCAGAAGGTCAGCGGAGGCAGAGTACGTAGCTGTTAAGGAGGGTGTCGTTGGTCGGGGATTGACAGAAGGAATATCAAGTAAAGAGTCTGGATGAGAATTCTTGAAAAGGCGAGACTTAAGTTTAGAATGTAAAGCCCGGGGGATGATGGATAGAGGAGCTTGAAACAGATGATGTTAGATGACAGGCAGTGATGGTGGGGGAACTGAAAATGTACGAAATGAGCCGGATCAAAGCCACACGACCTCCGTAGAAAATTGTAATGAAGAAGACAGCAGCACTTTTTTTAAATTGCGTATGCCTATAACTTGGGATACACAATCTCAATTAGGTTGAATTAGCCTACCCTACAATAGCCTCGATTGTGGTTTGGTGCTATCTTGCTAGAAACTTGTATCTGCCTAGAAAGTGCACAACACACAACGTAAGCAGATTTGAATGCAAACAGATGACGACGCAGGTTCCTGGCTGCTGCACCAGAAAAACCAGAGGAAGACAATTGAGCATTGCATCACCATCAAAAAAGAATTAGGAGTCTCTTTGGATACGTCGTAAAATAAATTTATATCAGTCTTTGGTGAGATTTATAGGTAATGGACAACTAATGGTGGACAGATTTTAACAGTTACAAGTATTTCTGTTATGTGGGATTCCCAAAGACTTCTTAACAGATTTTGAATTTTTAAACATGATCATGGTGATCCTGTTCATGACCCTGCTGCTGCTAATGACGAAAGATTTCTGTTCAGCACATGTACATACATTTCGCTGTGATTATGAATCTGTTAGGTGAGGTCTTACCCAGACTCATTTCTTGACATTCCACCTGTCAATCCTCGACCAAAGCGACACCCTCCTTAACAGCTACTCTGCCTCCTTGCTGATCTCCTGGAAACCGAACTTCGACCTACTACGGACTATCCTTTTGACAATCCTTTCGATTTTACACAGCGCTCGTGACAAAACCCTGCGCTTAGTTTTCAAGTGGCACTTTAGAAATTTAGAGATTACGATTACGAGATGAAGGTCAGAGGTGAAGAGGATAGCATCGCTCTTGCCAGGTCTATAGGCCTACATTGATTGGATGTCATAGGTAGAGATTGCAATTTCGGAATTTCAGAATTCCGGAAATTTCGCTCTTTTATAAATACCAAAATTCCGGAATTTTTCAAACACGATCTCCGGAATTTTGGAAGTGAAATTATGGGTTTGAATAACAGTTATTATCATTACTATTATCATTATTCATGGAACAAGATGCTGAACTTTATTTTATTTACATAATTATTATATAGGTCTACTAGCTGGGGGACCCAGCGTTGCCTGGGTTAAGAAATATCGAGATAGCAAATGGACTTGACCACTGGATATCCTTCGACAGGTGTGCCTGTCTTTCGTGTTTGCGAGGTTTTGTTGGTTTGCCAAGTGTAGTACCATATATCGGAAACTGTGAGTACAGTAGTGACTCCTGGCGATTGAGAAGGAAACTTTTCTTTTATGTGGGCGCCTTGGGGAAGTTGTTCGACTTCTGAGAGAGGTTTTTGGCCCTGGAGACCAGGAAGACAGTTGCCGCGGGATTCACGAACCCCTCTACTGGGTGTCCCAGGTGTTCCCCTAGCCAACGGCGAAGGTTGTGGACCAGATTATTGTAGTAATCCAGTAATCCAGAGTCAATAGCTCTAAAATTGTGCAAATGTATAGCCGGACAGACAGACACACAAAATCTTCTCTTTATTTGTATAGATATGAATTTTTTTAAATAATAATAATCTTCATTTAAATTCAAAACTGACAGACCGCAGTATACATATAATGATTACAAATACAGAATGAGTGAATGATGACAAGTTATTACAGGAGTCGAATTTAACCCGTCGGGATCCGCGCAGGACGTCCATTACGATATGCATCTCACTTTAACAAACGCCGCCGCCTAGCGAAAGAAGGAAAGAAGTCAACATGAAGCTGAACGGGCAGTTCTGCTGTCGGCGTTATTTGCTCTAGGTTGCGAACCATGCAGTCTCGGTGATGAAACCTTAGACGCATTATGCTTCCAGCGTTCATATTTTCAGAAGCATGCCAGATGCATTGTGGATTCATTACCGCAGTGCCTATTCTCTAAGTTTGTAACTTTTTTACCATTGTCACTGAATATTGACTTTGTGATACTGTCGACGCTACTTTCGTGTGTAGTTTGGTATTACACCAGTTAAGGGACATAAAATTACTTTAAATTAGTATTTGAATTTGATATAAATTTTGTTGGAAATGGACAGTAATGATAATAATAGGCCTAAATATTGATATTCTTGTGTCACGCCGCAAACCATTACAATATGTTAGTTGTTTAGTACCATAGTCTGATTCAATCGAGTTTCAGATAATATTATAAATTATAAGCCTAATAAAAGTGAGAATTTTTTGGAGATTCTACATGAGAGTTTTGTATAGGACTCGAGGGACGAAGTTCCTGTCGTCCTTAATTAACAGGCAATCTGAATCTATGTGGCCCACTCATTCATTCATTCATTTCAATAATTTATATAGCGCATCTTCAAAGGAAACTACTCAGAGGTGCTCCCAGCCCAGCCTCGGCCAAACAGAAATGACTTTAGCAGCTTACAAAAGGTAGGTAGATCATTGTAAGGGGAAAGACGGAGGACAACCGGGGGCCCATTCCAGGTGGATGGACCAACCACTGAGAAAGCTCGACGCAGCATTAGGGACGAGCGGGCCCTGTACACCAGAAGCTCGTCTTTAGCAGAAGCGCGCAGAGCTCTACACGAAAGGAGTTCAAACACCGGACGACACAGTTCAGTCAAGTAGGATGGCGCACAACCAGAGAGACACGCCAAACTAGTGTCGCAATGCGGAAAGTAATGCGCTGTTGAACCGGTAGCCAGTGAAAGACATCGCGCATGTAAGCTGAAACTGGCCTAGGTCTATGATCATAGCGACTTTTAGCAACTGGGGGAATATCGAACTTAGGACATGTGTACTTCTTGTCTCAACCGATCGCAAGAGACCTTCGGCTGTCCGTGCTGTGAATATGGAGATAACGCCAGGCCAGTGTGCTTGTGAAATGAGTCTGTCAATACGTTCACAATGAGAATTCCGGATTTCCGGAATAATTCCGGAATTTTAAAAAAAATCCCGAAATTCCGGAAAAATGATTATGGTCCGGAATTGCCATCTCTAGTCATGGGGTCGACGCCAGCAGGGCTTAAGAGTCATCAGCTTGTGATTCGAAGGCCGCGTCTAATGCAGTGGTTTTTAAACTTTTTAGAAACAGGGACCGGCTGTATATTTATGAAGTTGTTGGCGGACCACCAATTAGAAATGCAAAAATTTATCTGGCAATCTAGATTGATTTTTGCAAATTAAGCTAAATAATAATTTCAATGTATAAATGTTTTTGAATTTAAAATATATTTATAATTATTTGAATGTTTCCTGGAATAAGTTGAATAAATTTTTAATTTTTAGTGATTGTTTCACTGACCGGTGACTTGAGCTCCGCGGACCGGCGCCGGTCCGCGGACCACCACTTTAAGAACCACTGGTCTAATGCTCGCCGGTGGAGGCAGTGCGAGTCAGGCATCCGCATGAAGCATATAAATTTACCATTTCAAAACGTGTATGAAAGTAGGCCATTCGAATGGCTAAGAGAGAGCCAAATACTAAATGAAAACGAGATCAGTGTAATCGGTGAAAAGAGGAACTTGAGTGGCGCTGCTCGGTTTCTCTTTCCGTTTTTACTTGATGACGGGATGCTGTGGATGTGAAAATAACGCCAGGCCAATGTGAAACCATCATCTTCATCTATAGCATCAGGCTTCAGCAGGCCCACTCGGCGAAGAAAAAGAAAATCAACATAATTATATTCCTGTGTATATAGGCATATAGTCAAAGATATCGACAGTTAGGCCTACACATTCAAATGCAGGCTTTGCATAAATAATAGTTAGCATTGATCTATAGACATATATCATGTTCACAATTATTCAAATTCCTTCTCAACACCATTCAAGATTCTTGTTGCTCTTGTCTAAACCTGGCACAATGATTTTTGGCTTTTTCTCGACATAAAACTAATACATACGATATACTGAAGTATGCCTACCATAGAAATGATCGAATGGCGCCTAGTGTCTATACACATCAGAACTGAAGTCCTCAAGTAATTTGGCGCTTTATACATCTATATAAGAGCGTCCCACACTCGTTACATGAACAGTAAGATGTAAGAAATATGGGGTCAGGCTACACACTACACGGGGCTCATAAAATATTTTTCAAAACACGTAGACGATTCTGGCTTAGGAAAATCAATAGGGAAAGAGCGGAAGATTCAATGAGGTGTTTGGAGATTGAACATCGCTGATGGAATTTGCCTAAAGCCAGTTTTTAATAACTAATTTATGAATTTCTTTTTGTATCATCTTAACATTTTATTCCTGAAAACATAATGTGGCAGACCTCGGTTCACCTCCCTTCTGCGTATCAGTTTATGGCAGTGTTGGGCACAAGATCAGAACCTCGAGACCAAGACCGAGACCGAGAGGTTCAAGACCAAGACCGGGCGGTCCGAGACCAAGACCAAGACCGAGGGTCCGAGACCAAGACCGATGCCCTTTTTATAAACAATTCAATTTATTAAGACGCTAAAACGGAATGCCACGCTTAAAATATTAACTTTATTGCTGAAGAATACTAATCTTAATAATGGTCGAAAACAGTTTTACCGGCTAGTCTGAACTTTTTCGGGTTCAGCCCTTGGCTTCGGCCAGAGAATATCACACTATAAATGACTTACAGTAGGCCTAGGCCTATACGATATGTAAATACTAAATACTTTAAGACAAGTGATTAACATTCCGTTTGAATAATATAGGTCTACTTGTGGGCCTACTCGGAATTGTAGGTTAATAGTGACTACACGTGACCGACCACATAATTATTAGATTGTCCCAGAACCTTTAAATTTGTTAAAGCAAATTTTGAAAGGGCTGGTTCCGTTGCAAATGCATCTTATGCACACAGTAGCATGTATATATAGATGGTCTAAACACCGGTGTCTCTATTCGAAAATAACGGACAACTATCAAAAAATTGCTCTGATACGGCAAATGACCAAGAACGCAAACCTAAAACGGAGACCAATCCCAAGACCGTTTCTTTAAGATCAAGACCGACGCATCCGAGACCAAGACCAAGACCGATGGTCCGAGACCAAGATCAAGACCAAGACCGATGCATTCGAGACCAAGACCGCAGTTTTCCGGTCTCGAGACCGTCTCAAGACCAAGACCGCGGTCTCGAGACCACACCCTGGTTTATGACGAACCCCCTTTCGGTCCAACACCATGGGCGTCGCGTGGCAGCAGCAGTTGTAGCGGTCTGGCGCAGGATTTAAGACTGTCCCGTTGGTAGAATCAGAGTCCTTAAGCCAAAGACTACACCAGCTCGATGACGAATAAACTTGTTTTATTATAACGTTCAACAGCAGCAAACAGACAACGAATAGTCATTATCGAATGATCAACAGCAGACTGCCAACAACTCTACTGTCTGCAGACTGAACTCAATTCTCTTAAAACTCTGATCGACGACGACTCTCGACTGAACTCTGCAGTCCCTTATATAGCTACAGAGGGTAGCACTGAGTGCCACAGAGGGTAGCACAGATTGCTACAGGGGCACAGACTGCCAAGTCGAACTGGCGAAAACGCCACAGTATGTTATAAGCCGATTTTAAGCCATATGTGACATTGAGCTTTTGTATATTAAATATGACACTGATGCGTGCTTTTTAATCATTGTCTGTCATGGATTACAAGATGTTCACTCATTCGTTCTGTTCATTTATTTGATTTTCGTCCTTTTGATCGTGCGCCCTTTTGTTTGTCGCCCTTTTAAACGTGCGCTCCTTCGATTGTTGCCCTTTTTATTGCGCCCTTTTGATTGCGCACTTTTAATTTTCGCCCTTTTGAAGTAAGCCTAAACCAATTTTTACATGTCGTCGGCTGTTCGTGTAACTGAATGTTTGTTTGTGAATCATGTTTGTGTAACTGAAGCTGCAATGGATAATAAGAACGTTGTGATTGAACTCAAGCGAATAATTGGTACACGATGGACATGTCAATAATTATATAGCAATAAATGGCATTCGGAAAATATTTGCGACAATCTTGAAAACCCTATAACAGCTGTCATTTGCTGGAGTGACAGAGCGCTAGGCCTAATGGCGCTAGGATTAGGCGTACTGCTTCAAATTCAAAAATATTTTAAGTCATGTTATAGTTGGAACTGTTTCACTCACAGTATTTAGATAAATGTGAAAAATGGCATGCACAATGCATTGCTTACTTTTTAATGAGGAACAGTATTATATATTGTTTCTTTCATTTATTAAAAAAATCATGTAGCGCCCTTGTAAGGCAACTATTCAAAAGCACTCTCAACAGGTACAAGGTTTTCAAGAAACCGGATGGGCTGAGTGCCAGAGTAGTGAATCCATGGAATGAACTGTGAATTCTGTTGCAGCATTCAAGATGAAACTGAATAAATTTTGATACTAAGACGAAGGATAAAAATGGCAAAGTGGTTCTCACACAGAAGCACTTTTCCTGAACCACTCTAAATCATCGTTATGTTAACTCCAGCCCAGACAAAAAGGCAACTTTTCAAATGACCATAAAAGGAACCATTACGCGATTTAGGGAACAGGCGTGACTCCAGAGAAAGGTCATTCCATAC
>OY365811.1:21900856-22018356 GCA_959347315.1 Bimastos eiseni
GTTAGGATAGAGAAAGAGATACAGATGGAGGTAGGAAGCGAGATGAAGATAAATTAAGAAATTAACATAGGACAGAAACAGAGACAGGGATTCCAATGAAAGAATGACTGAGGGATTGAGGTATAACCGTTATAACAGAGAAAGAGATAGAGGCGGAGGTTGGGAGCCAAATGAGGATATTTGGGTATTTTTCACGAGAGCGTTAAGATTCTAAAAGTTTCGGTCTTTTGCTTTGGGCGGCCTACACAAATGTAACATTCTGTTTTATTATTTTTTTTATATTCTTGTATGGTGTACATGACTTGAAAAACGCTAATTTTTATTATATTATTTACTTTATTAGTATTGGAAAAATTACAAAGTCCTAATAATATAACAAATATCATTGTCCTTTCCCTTGCTGAGTTGATACAACGTTATGTTATATTGGCAGTTGAAGTGCTTTAAAGATTTTTAATGACTTTCATATTTGACCTATATTTGGTCAGTGTTCTATGCGGTTTTCATGAACTTGTTAACTTAATAAGTAATTTTAAAAGAAATTTAGCTTCTGTCCTAAAAATTTGTTTACAACACCGTTACTGAGAGTCTTTGGCCATTTGTGGAATAAATTGAGAACTCTAGATTTTTGAATTGATGCCTTAGAAAGCAGGGAACCAGCCTATGTTAATTTATCTGCAAGAGACCAATTTAGATGTTTGTTTATTTTCTGAAATTAATCGGATAACATTATAGTATATTAAAGATCCACAACTCCGCTAACAAAAGTACTAAATTATGCGTATATACATTTATGTTTAAAAATATGATAATATTGAAACTGACAGCCTGACCAATATAGACTGATTATTACGTTTATATCAATTTAACCGAGCAGTGTTGTGGCTTTATTATGAAGAATCTACATATAACAACTCCGATACTTTTCCTGAAGTAACTGTGCTGTAATTTTGAACCAGAGTTGTAGCTGTGTTGAATTTCTTGTGTATATACATATAAGCACACACACACACACATATATATGTGTGTGTGTAGGAATGAAGGGATATAGGAGTTCATAATAGAGATTAACCATAGGTTGACGATTAAAGTATTAACCAAGGTAGACTTTACCTCTGAGAGGAGGTAAACCAAGTTGTAAATGTAATTATGTGTTGAATTTCTTGTACACGTCTATATATATGTTTGTTTTTGTTTGTATGTGTGTATGCGTTGTGAGTGTGTGTGTTTATAGGAATGAAAGCGTCGCATTCGGACATGTTGGAGTAAAAGCAGCATGGCACTTTATGTTCACAATCTTTACCTCAGAGAAGAGGTAAACCAACCAGCAGCTGAGGACAGAGAAGAAAGAAACAGTGATTAGAAGAAAAACAGAAACAATTCTTTTGAAAAGTGTTAAAAGGACTTTTAAATTTTTTAAATTTGAATGTCTGTGTCTGTTTTATCACTTACTGGCACCTCAATGTTACCAATGAGTTCAAGATAAGATTCGATGGATAGTCGATCATGGTTTACTATGTGACTTTAAATAAACGAGATTAGTTCATAGTATAAATGAAATAATTTATCATTAGACTAATTGGGGTTGCTGTATCATATTGCTAATCACTAAA
This sequence comes from Bimastos eiseni, assembly GCA_959347315.1. Lineage (NCBI taxonomy): Eukaryota > Metazoa > Annelida > Clitellata > Crassiclitellata > Lumbricidae > Bimastos > Bimastos eiseni. The sequence continues at coordinate 21,902,470 of OY365811.1, forward strand.
TATGAACAGTGACAGTACTTTGAACTGCGTATTTTTAAATAAAGTAACAGAGTTGTAAATGTATGTAAATCAGAGTAGCTGAGCTATATTTTATTAAAATTATTAAGGATCTAGAATGAAATTTTAGGCCAACTCTGTCAAATTTAAGCACTGCTCAATATTAAGTGTGCTTCAGCAGTTCCATAAAAACTTATCTGTAAATTAATAAGTGTATTTTTAAATAAAATGCCAGAGTTGTAAAGGTAAATTAAAGTAACAGAGTTGTATTGTATTTAAAATATTTAATAAAACTTAAATTAAATCTTAGGCCAACCCTGTCAAATTTTAGTAGCACTGCTCGATATTAAGTTTGCTTCAGCAGTTCCATAAAATATATCTGTACATATTTTTTAGGATTTGCATCATCTTTTTTATTCAATTAGATTTTTGCCCAATTTGAGCGCTGTCGTGAAAAATACCTATTTTAACAAATGACATAAGATAAAGAAAGACATAGAGGTAGAGATAAGGAGTCAGATGAAAGAGAGATTGAGGGATTGAGGCAGGATAGACAGAGAAAGAAGTATACATGAAGAGATAGGAAGCCAGATGAAAGAGAATATTGAACGAGGACATGGGATAGAGAAAGTGCGACGAGCAGTCATTAAAGCTCATTAAAACGTCTGCGTCAGTTTTCAGAAAATGTGTGCGGTGGTAATTGTAGTAATTCAACTTCAGTTTTTGTGTCCTTCGTCATGATAATTATTTCAGCCTTGTGGTGAGGGACAATGAGTTTCTGCGTCCTCAAGATTCGATTCCTTTGGTTAGTATTAATTGTAATAATAATAATAATAATATTAATATGAATTGATTTCATCTATTTAATGGTGATGTCATCCGGAGTAGCCCTGCTCGTTGGACTCCTGAGCAGCGAAAGTTCCCTTGAAAGCAACTGCGTTGTAGCGTTGAATAATCATCGAGATGCGCTGGTAGAGAAAAGTCGTCTCCCTCTGCTCCCCAGTGACGTCGCTCAGTCTGTGTGCCAGTTCTGAAAGGAAGCTTTGGCCTTCGGAATTGATGGGGCCAAAGGTTTCGAATGCCACCGGTGTTAATATTAATAATAATAATAATAATAATTATTATTATTATTATTATAATAATAGTAATAATAAACACAATGATCAATCAATCAACCAGCATAAATTTATTTGGCATTCAGAGACCAAATTACATGAAAACTTTCTAATAAAGATAATTTACAATAGCATCGGAGACCCAATTAAGGACGGAAGAGTCTCGCAAGTTAGGGCCACCTAATAGATTAGGTATAGAGTAGAGCTGCTCAACGAATAACATTTTTCATCGCGATTAATCTCGCGATTACAAAAATACTGTCGATTATTAACGCGATTAATCGCATCGTGAGAAAATAGCAATGCAGTATTGCCTTTATTTCTAGATAGTAGGCCTAAAAGATAAGTTTGCAAATGTGATTTTTTTGCCGTAAACCTACAGGGGTATTTACTTAATATTAGTGGATTGTGAGAACTTAAAAGTTCATTAAACAATAAATTGTCTCTGATGTCACATTGTGAAATTTCTTATTAGCATAAAAGTACATGTAGTAGGGACTGCAAAGTTTTCTCAGAAGTCCAGTTTAAACCAGTTGTTGAGACAAACTAAGTGTCGCGGGTTTCTCTCTCGCCAGCTCCCTCTTCTAGATGACGAGATTACCGCCGGTTCTTTCCTCAATCAAAAAGCTCAGCAACACGACACACTGGATGGTTTTGATGTGTATATTTAATGGTAGAACGCTGACAACCATTGGGATTCGGGGTTCAGAGGCATCTGCCAGTACCCGGCCTTGGCGTCGAAACAGCTGATGTACTTTGCCCTACCTACTTTCTGTAGAACGTCATTGACGTCGGGCGTCGGATAGTAGTCCCCTTCAGAGTAGGCATTCACGTGTCTACAATCGATCGCCAGTCTCACCCCCCTGTCTTTGGTGTCCCTTCAAGACGCATACGACAGGGCTTGCCATAGCACTTGTTGATTCAGTTATGATCCCCTGATCTAACATCTCTTTGATCTGCCGGACAACCTCGGCGCGCAGCAATTCTGGCACGCGGTACGCTCGGAGCCGTTTCGGAGTGAAGCCGGGCTTTATCTTGATTGTATGCTGTTCTAATATACATAAACCCGGATTCTCAGAAAACACATCTGCATATCGGTCTATTAGCTCGGGGTGTTGACTCCTCTCAGTGTTAGACAAATGAGCAGTTCACCCTTCTTCAATCAAGGTGCTTGGTCGAGGTGCGACTCCTTTTGATGGATCGATCACCTCAATTGACCCGAAATCACTGTCGTGATCATAAACAATGGAACAGTTCTTTACAATGGCTTGCTGAAGCCTCTCGTTGAATTTGCGCATTTTGTTGGCGTGTAAGTGTCTACGCTTACCTTCCAGCTCGACAATGTATGAATATGAGGACTTCACTTGGGTTACTACGCCTGGACCCTGCCAGCAATTATACAGCTTGGCGTTCTTGGAGTCCGAAGCTAACACAATCACTTTGTCTCCCACTGCGTAGCGCCTATCTAGACTTCGTAAGTTGTAATTCTCTACGTAGCGTCTCTGTTCTAGGGTCGAATAGTACTCTGCATACAGAGCAGTCATCTCCAAATTGGACTTTAACTGTTGAAGATATTCTTCCGGGGATTTTCAAATGCTGAATGGTAATTCTCGCTGCCCCGCCCATGACTCCTTCAAGATGCTGAGGGGTCCCTTGGGCAATGTTCCATAGACCAATGTAAACGGGCTAACGTGGGTTGTGGCTGATGGACGTTCCCTGAAAATCCACAATACGAAGGGCAGCAGCTTATGCCACCCAAGTGGATCGTCTTGGCATAATTTGTAAATCATCCCCTTTAAGCTCGCATTGGCATTCTCGACCGTTCCGCTGGCCTCTGGATGTCCGGGGTATGGAACCTCGGGGTACATCCTAGACGTGTTCAAAACTCTTCAGTTAGCTTACTCGTAAAATTCGTACCACAATCCGTGCAAATTACCTGTGGCACAGAGAAGGTCATGAACATTTGCAAAAATGCTTCGCATACCGCTCGCTCGCTCATGGAGCGTAGCTGATATGCCATCGGCCATCTTGAAAACCATTCGACAATCACTAAGGCATAATTGTATTCCGGCTTAGGAATCGAAGGGTCGTCCAACGGGATTAATGGGCCTATACAATCGGCATTTACAACTCACCATGGAATTTCGTCATTGCGAGGGATAGCCTGTATTGGAATGCGTGGATTGGTCTTCATAGGTGCCCTCAACTGACAGATTGGGCAAGACGCACAATAATCACGAATTAGATTGTCCATATTCGAAAACCAGAAGCTGAAGCGAATCCGATCCTTAGTGGACTTGAAAGCCATATGACCTGAGAATGGCGCGTCGTGTGCCATTTTGAGAACGATTTCTACCCGTTTGACTGGAAGACAAAGTTGCTTTACCTTATGGCCAACGATGATGTCACGATGATACAACAGTTCACGTTCGACAAAGAAGTCCCCTTTCCTCGTTGGGCTAAATCAAAGGGCTCCTTCAGTGCAGAGCACATCTTTTGTTCTAGTCTAAGGGTGTCGGTATCTGCTGTCCTCATGCTTAAGTCCGTAGGCATCTCTTTCACGTCCAAAAGTCTGTCTTTTGTCTTTCAAAAATAGATTTTTGTTTGTCCAGAGAGAGCGGGGTGGCAGTCCTGCTGACCCCTGATTCTCCCCTCTCTCTTTCCCAGCAAAGAACTCTTCCCCGATTAGTCGATCAGAAAACTCATCGTCTGATCTGGTCGGGGGAGTTTGCTTGTCCGTCTGGTTGTCAGTTTGACCGTCCGTGTGTCTATCTGTCAGGCCACCATTGAACAAATTGCTTATTTGGGGAGTCAAAATTAATTCTTCTGGTGAGTCTGGAACAACAGCGAGCCATACTCTTACGCTGGGTGCTATGTTGACTAGCCCCTATGATTCGTCGACATCCGGTTTTAACTTCTAACGGATGACGTCACAGACCTGGGAACTTCTCTGTACACCCGTTATTTTGACCTGCTTGTTATTGGGGCCATGAGGGGTTCTACCATTGACTATCTGTGACCCAGAGTCTTCCAGCGCGTTTGCGCTAATTAAATTTTCGATTCGTACTTTGACGTATGGCCTAATGTATAATTCGTCAGCGTCTATGTAGATGTTTTGACTCTCAACTGTAGTGTCTTGTGAGATATCTTCTATCCCTTCACTCACTACATTACTGATGCAGACAATACTCTGCAATGGGGCGACGCTTTCACTTCCGGTGTCGCCAGACGCACATACGTTGATGTGTACCGGATTCCGGCTGGCAGTTTTACTCTGCGGGCAGTCACGTGCCCTGTGGAGTCCAGAAGAGCAAATAAAGCACAGGCCTTTCTGTTTGGCCTCTTCTGCTGACGGCTTAACACCTGCCCCCCTTTGTACCGAGTGCCTGTCTTCCACGTACGCGTGGCGTTGACACTGGCCTCATGATTAGTGCTGCTCCCGCTCGCTGAGTTAGGTCGAGTTGGGTGGGACTCCAGGTGTGGGTGCTAACGTAACCCTTGGGTGCTTCATAACCCCGGTGGTAGGCGGCTAAATATGTGTCAACTGACCCCGCCAATTCTGCATGCGACAGCCACTTGCCTTTCTCTTCTGCTAATACGTAGTCTACACAACTGCTGGGCAACAGGTCTTTGATCCTATCTGCCACTAGCAAGCTAATCATCTAGTTACATCATTATAGTTTATACCGCCTAATAGGTTGCGCCGTCGTATCGGAATTGTCCCTCATTCTTGATTAGTGTCAACAAGCCGGTCCAGACCAGATCTTCAGCTGGTTCATGAATTTCTTGTCCGTGCGTCGCAGAGATGAGAGGGACAGGCGGCTCTATCGTCTGCCTCGAGGTGTCGGGTTTCGTTGTCTGACACTCCGTTGATCTATGCATACTCCTTGCCGTCGGTATTGAGGCCATCTACCTCCGGCGAAACCCAATGATGTCTCCTCTCTCATGTTTCAGGTAGACAACTTCATTCTTAGTCCTCCCACGCCTCTGCTGTCGGTCGATGACTTTTATATAGCGCCATCGTCCAGAGTTTAGCGTGTGACATTAAGTTATTTATATTGTCAGATCAGAATTATAAATGTTTCTTATTAATAAGAATCTCCAGCAGCATAAGACAGTCTCTCGCACGGGACGGTAGTTGCTGGCGAGCCGAGATACGCCTGTGTCAGTGGTTCCCAATCTTTTCCGACCTAGGGCCGCTTTATTTAGTTAGAGGACATGACGGGTCACAAGGTTAAAAATAATTACTTTAAATTTTAACAGAATTTTATTATAGAATAGAATCAAATTACACATGGATAAATTCCGATTTAATCATTTAGATTAGTAGGCCTAATATTTATATAAAGTTTAATCACTTGATACTTTAATAATCATTAATGCGAGTTTTTTGCTGAATATTGTTAGCAAGTTTTTCAATGTCCGGTTGAAGATTCGTTGTAGTCAGAATCATCAGTCCAGTCATATTGGAATCATCGAGCCGTGAACGGTTTTTACTTTTAACCAATTTCATTACTGAAAATGACTGTTTACATCTGTATGTGCAACCAATCCGACAAACATAACGCTGAACGAAATATTGCAAAGTTCAAATTCACTGTCTGGAAGCAGTTACCTAAATGATATAATCGTCTGCAGACAGCAAGCTTAGCAAATCGGGGTTTTAAAACCGAGTTGCATTTTTCATCTATAAATTCTAGTTGAAAATTCTCTTCAAAGCTGTTGATCTTTCCTGCTGAAAAGATGAAGGGATTTGTAAACAGAGCAACGTTGTCTGCCTGACCTGCAAATTCAGTAAATCTTGATTGGAAAGCATTCAAAGGTTCGGCAACTTTACTTTTATATATGTCTTCACCAAATCCATCATTGACTGCCTTTCTTTCAAGCGTTCAAAATTATCAAACTTTTTTAGATAACTGATGAACAAATAGTTGCAGTTTCACTTTAAAGGAAGAAATATCGTTGCACAAATTTGTGAAAATAAATCTATAGTAGGCTAAGCCGCTAATCTTATTTTTCGTTGAACAATTTACGTCGCCATCTAGCAAATCAAAATGTATAGGCTTACATGACTGTGTTGGACGCCCGCGGGCCACAGGTTGGGAATCGCTGGCCTATGTATCAGTGCTAACCTTGCCTGTGTCTTGTGTGCCCCTTCGTCTGTTTTTAGCCACCCCAAAAGACAACAATCTATGTCCACCTGAGGTTCGTCTCTATAACGCAGCAGCGCTGTTACAGCAGATTTTGGTGCGAGGGGTTCATCTTCGGAGTCTGATGAAAATTCACAACTGGGTGAATTAAGCCCAATCCTGCCCAATGACTTTAGACCTCAGCCGTACTTCACGCGTCAAAGATAACATGTTGTTCGTTAGCTAATAACTATTAACCACCCATCCAATGCAGCTTTTAATCACGATTAAAAATTTTAATCGCTTTAATCGTTCAAAAAATATTAACGCATTTATCGCTCGCGTTAACTGCGATTAATCAACAGCCCTAGTACAGAGTAGTTGAGTATAGAGGCCTAAAGGAGAGTAGAATGGGCAAAAATGAGATAGAGGAACAAAGCTTGACTGATCTTAATTAACGAATATCAATATATGTCCAACTAATATTAAACGAGGAAGGGCAAATTATGATTAACAACATCGACGACGACGACCAGCGGCGCGTTTACCTATAGGCACACTATAGGCGCGCGCCTAGGGCCCCCAAATCTCAGCGGATCCCATAAGCATTCACACGACAAGTGTATTGTGGTAATTCATAATTGCTTTATTAATGTCAATATCAATATCAGCTGGGTTAGCTGTGTTGGTAGGAGCGAAGACTGCGTGTTATGAGCCTCTTCGCTTCCAGGAGTTGGCTCACTTGTTAATTGATTGAAATTTTAAAATAAAATTGTGTATTTCGTTATTTTATGTGATGACGTGACGTCACGTATCTCAGACTCTCTCCTCTTCGTCACAAAGCGTCCCAGATGTATAACCCTTTCAATAGGTGAGTGCCGTCATTTATAAACGGCCCCTTAAACTCAGTGTACAAACTCAGAAGGGCCTCAAAAACGTTTGGGCCTAGGGCTCCATTTTTTGTAAACGCGCCTCTGACGACGACGACAACAACAACAATAGGAATAATATTAATAATAATAATAATAAATTGATAGTTGAATGTGGCATCACATAATTAAGGCAGTCGACGAATTTAGGCCTATCTCTCTTAGATTTTTGTGCAGTTTAAAAATGTAGTGAGAGCTCGTCAGCGCACGAATTTTGTCTTTCGTTTTCAATTGATGTCAGCATCAGAGATATCTTTTTATTCTATAGCGTAATAATCGAGCTTTTAGGCGTGGAGCTATCGGATGAGAACTGACTCTAGGCATCCCTTCTGGTGAATGATAGCGGCCTTGGAATTCGCTGTGCTGTTACGCTGGCACTTTTTGATGATGATGATGATGATGATGACGATGATGAAGATGATGACGACGATGATGACAACGACGATAACAATAATGATAACGATGAAAATAATAAAAAAAACTGTAACGGTTCAGGGGTACGCCTACATGGTGTCGGCCTGCTGTAGTGTCTGCCTGTTGTGTACACCTGTCTACTGTGTTCGTTCTACTGTGGTATCTACCTGCTGTATACGCTTATCTACTATCTACTGTAATCCATCTACTATGTACTGTATCCTATCTACTGTAGTCTATCTACTGTCTACTGTGTATTATCTACTATCTACTGTAGATATCTACTATCTACTGTATCCTATCTACTGTAGTCTATCTACTATCTACTGTGTATTAGCTACTATCTACTGTAATCCATCTACTATCTACTGTATCCTATCTACTGTAGTCTATCTACTATCTACTGTGTAGTCTCTACTGTCTACTGTCTCCTATCTACTGTGTATCATCTACTATCTACAGCAAATTAGTATAAAGGGAATCATCGTCGTCGTCGCCTGGGAATCGTCGTCGTCGTCGTCTGGAGATCGTCATCAGGGAGCCTTGTAGATTCGGCTTCGGCCTTGCAGTCTCGGCGCCTAGGAAGCACGAATAGTCGTCGTAGATTTGCGATAGTCGCCGTCAGCCATTGACGTAGCATAGTAGTCGCCGTCAGCCATTGACGTAGCGTTGCAGTTACTCGTTAGTTATCGACGTAGGGCGTATTGAGGGGGTGAGATACGGACTGTTTCCGAATGGGCGCTACAAAAGTATTGTTTTCCGTTGTACATTGAAAGAGGATTATCGAACAAGCGTGTCTTATTCCATGCGTCATCCAGAAAGGAGCTATTTAAACCTTAAATGGTTAATCTTCAGCACACCAATGAAGCCTTACTCAGCGGACTGCAACTCGAACTACCCCCATATCGGACCGGGCTGCAAGTCGTCATCCTGGTCACTGTCAAATAGGCCCCGTTCCGTTACAATACTAATAATATTAATAGTAATAATAATAATAATAATAATAATAATAATAATAATAATAATAAATCAAGATTTTACATCCTGAAGGATTGCATGTGGCTCAGGCATAAAAAAACTAATAGAAGTGGCTCAGGCTTTCTCATATATCACTTTCTTGGATTAGGTCCGAGACTTGGGAATTATACTCTGTAACAAGAACTTAATTTGTCATTGTACATAAATCTCTTCACCCGTAACTCCTATTATCAGCTTCGCCAGTTACGGGTTATACCCCACCCATTGTCTCACGTCGCTGTGGTACCAGAAGAATGGAACCCGCTTCTCGATCCCTCTGGGCTTGCCCCTTGCTCTAATCGCTTGTCTCGACCAGATAGTACTCAGTTCTGCTGCTGGACTTATTGGACGCATCCCCGAAATGCATCTGTTTCAGCTTATAAATAATTATACGTTATACGCTGCACTGACTTCCAATCACGCAGCATATCTCATTAGTTTAGGATAGTTGTGCTGGTCTGGCGGTGCCTTCTTGGTAGAGCCCCGGCAGACCTGTGTTAGCTCTGCATGTCGCCCGGTATAAGATAGGCCTACTGCTACTGGTGGTCGTCGAGCCTTTGTTCCTCTGCTAATGGCGAACTTCTGGCTCTCTGCGGAAGTACGTCAGCAAGGCAGCGTCGTGCATTTTCGATTGCGTCTGTTTTAACAGTCCGTGTTCGTCTGCGTCTGTATATAATTTTAACTCGTGAAACATGTCGATGCACATTAACTGGTCACGAATAGTCAATAGTCTGCCATCACGGACTCCTTGGCACATAGCGCTTAAACGAACCAAAATATCCACACACACACACAGACACACACACAACTACACACACGTGCACCTACACACTTGTACCTAAACACATAAAATTATATATTTTATACGCCTGCACACGTGTCACATACACATAGGCCCACACACACATACGCAACAGAGTGATTATCGAAACGAGTAGAAAGAAAACAAATGTCACGATATAGTAATTATCTGTCCAGTGTAAGCGAAGTTAATGACTCGTTATCTGTCGACAGACATGATGTGAGCCACTGGCTTATAAGCTATCTTCCTCTTGCACAGTGTACTAACTTTCAGTGACCTACTGATCAGATGATCAAGTAGGCCTACCAACAATAAATCTGCGCAAAATTACACCTGATTCTAATCCGCCATCTGCTAATCCACAAGTATGGATGTAACGCAAATTATTTGTCGTAGCTTATAATTGAATACGTATGTATGTATGCATTTATGTATGTGTGTATGTATGTGTGCATGCATGCTTTTATGCATGTTGGTGCACACATAAATACACACATATGCTGACTACCTCGTACCTTCCATTGCGGTTGGACCCAGCACCAACATCTACCGAACTTGCTGTCCAGCAATTCAATTCAAGAGGAATTAGATAATTCTTAGATAAAATCTACGAATCCTGCTAAGCATAGCTAAGAGTTGCTACACGACTTACCTAACCATGTTTATCTCAGATATCGCTGCAGCGAAGAAGCTGCGCAGATGGCTTGAGAGGTGCTGCTAGTGAATCACATGGATCCCAGAGATCAATATAAAATGGAATTGAATTGTCAAAAAGCAAACAATCGCTTCATTCATCTTTCTTCTCCGGAAAAATATCCTCTCTCCGTCTCTCGTTACAGACTCTTCTATCACAAGCATCATCATCTCCCTCAGACGATCACGGCGACACAATTTTGCCACCTGGTACATCTTTTGACATGTTCGAGCCTGCTACTGACGAAGAAATCATGACCCTCATCCAAGCCTCTCAAAACAAACAATGTGACTTCGACCCAATTCCAACCCCTTTACTAAAAGACTGTGCAACACTTTTCGTTCCTACAATTACAAAGATAATCAACCTGTCTCTTTCAACCGGCACTTTTCCTATGCTATTCAAACAGCTCCTCAAAAAACCAACCTTAGACAAAGAACGTCTGTCCAACTACCGGCCAATTTCAAATCTCTCTTTCTTATCCAAACTCTCGGAACGGGTTGTCCTCTCTCGTTTCAATGGCTTCCTAACCTCGAACAATCTCCTCAATCCAAATCAGTCTGCATACACCAAACATCACTATATCATCCCGTTAGTTCTTTCCACGATATGTCGTCTCGGTTAGTCTTTTCTGATATATATCGTGTCACTTATCTGAATACCTAGCCAATCTATAGGTATAAGGAATTACCTTACAGACAATTAGCTAAGCCACGATATCAGCCAGACGAAGTATCTACCAACAGGAAATTATGGGTGAACTTAGCAACTCACAGGAGAGGTTTAAAATATACGAAATAAACTGTTTTATTAACACGTAAACGATAACTCTAATAATAATCAAAAGACTTTAGAAATGAACATTAAACTTAATCTGCACAGCGTGTTTAGACGACCTAGCATACAAGCTTTAAGAGTTCTTTCATATACACGATCACGCTGATAATGAGTTCGTATATATAAAGTTGATAATCAATTACTCAGTTTGAGATTTCCGAATAATAATAATAAATATATGAATAATTTTATCTAGATAATGACACAGTTACCGTCTACGTTCAATAGCGGAGTTCACCAATGCATCTCTAGCGGCAGTTTCCCCAAGATCTTAATCTACTTGACTATACCTTAATGAACCCACGGTCAACGAACGATTCCAACCAGACAGGCCCTTTGTCTTTAGTGCGCGGCTATTTTATACCGAATCTCGTAGTCAGACAGAGCGGCAGTGCGGTCAGACCGAGCAGCGGGGTCAGCCGAATCTGAGGGACCTGATCCAAGAATACTGTTCCTCTAGTAAGCCTGATCTGTGAAACAGACTGCCAGGTCACCCAGTTCTGACCAACCAGATATAAGAACACCACCGACAATGTATCCAACGAGCCACTAGTTTTGACCTCTGAAGCCGGCCGAATACCTTTACTAAAAATACAGGCCGTCAGACCAACTAATATCACACTAGTGCACAAGCAATGACTACCTATAGTGACCCAGATCTAGTCTTAAGCAATGCCTCCCTGGAGTGGTCTGTCTAACTATAACGTAGCATTATATTGACCCTATGATAACTCTACGGAAACACTCACCTCACTATACAACAAACTTGTTATGGCGATAGGTCGCCAAAAAGTGTCTTGCCTATGTCTCTTAGACATTTCTACCGCCTTCGACACCATACATCACGCCATTCTTGTCAAACGCCTTTCCTCTACCTTTGGATTCTCTGGTACTGCCCTATCCTGGATCAAGTCCTACCTTTCTTCACGCTCTTTCACTGTCAATGCCTCTGGTCACTTATCTAGCCCTCACAGCCTCACCTGCGGTGTTCCTCAAGGCTCTTTTTTGGACCTCTTTTATTCATTCTGTACACCTCCCCACCCAGCAAAATAATTTCCTGTGCCTTACTCTTCCCCTGTCCGCCATCTTGGAGTCATCGTCGATAAGAACCTTACCGTTTCTGACCACATCACTCAGCTATCTCGCAATTGCTATATGCATATCCGCGACCTTCGTCAATTGCGCCCAATTCTCAACTACAAGACTGCATGCACAACAGCCACATCAATTGTTCACTCAAAGCTTATTGCAATTCTCTTTCACAACATTGATTCCTCACAAATAAGACGCCTCCAAACAATTCAGAATGCTCTTGCCCGCGCAGTCATTAAACCCCAAAACACCATCATATAACCTCTGTCTTAAAATCACTTCATTGGCTTAAAGTTCCTCAACGCATCCACTAAAAAAAATGTATCTGACACCTACAACGCACTTCAAACCTCTCAACCCTCTTTCGCTCATTTGTCAACTCCTTACAATCCAACCGCCCGGATCAACTCGCTCATCGTCATAGCTTTCTCTATCTCGACCTCCAGTCTCATCGTCTCTGAAATTCTGCCACCACTACTTAGTCTATGCTGCACCAGCACTTTAGAACGGACTCCCAAAAGAACTCCGTCAGTTTGCTCATCCCCACATTTAACCTCCAAATATAACCTCTCTTCCGCTTTCACTATCCCCACCACCTTTCCATTCACGACTAAAAACCAAACTCTTCAATATCATAATCATATACATATAAGATAAAGTTACGAAATCTGTTTAGTTGTCTGTTATTGTTAATTAAAAATTAACAGTAACAGACTTCAATGTGTCCTATCCAGATTCTACTCCTGTGCCACCACATGACCACCCTCATCATCGACTACCACCGTAGCACTATGCTGTCTCCTCGGCTTGACTCCCTGGAGTTCGACCCGGCACCGAAATGAAACGAGAGGATTGGCTATTGCGGACTAGATTTGGTGTAGCGCCGGTGAATAAGCCGGTCTCCCTGACGTGGCTTTTGTGGGCGCTGAGAAATTTTTGAGGATTTTCTTTACATTACATTCAAATTGGACAGAATAGGATGGCATGAAACCATGGTGATTGCTATCTTTGGCAAGAATTCGTCCTTAAAGGCGCCTACGACGACAGTTAAAATCTGACATCATAACACCAGTCTCGTAAGTTTCATACTCACAGATAAAAGAATGCAACTGATGAATATAACGTAGTGACAGTGGCGTCACTAGGGGGTGCAGAAGGATGCGGATCGCACCGGGTAACACCATTTATATGGAGGGTGACACCAAAATGACATAATGACTGTCTTTAAAGCGTTTGTGCCAAAATTCTGCAAAAATGCATTAATTTTTAATTAACAATAAAGGCAACTAAACAGATTTCGTAACTTTATCTTATATGATTTTGATATTGTATCATTTCATGCAATGCTTAAACTCTATCTATGCTAATATAGTCGACATACTTTTAAACCTTCTATTGCGCTGCTGTCAGTGTCGTCATTATTATCCAGTAATGCGCATTTCTTTCACAAGTTGCTTACGACTGATTTGCATCGATGTGGTTGGGCTGATAGCCCCTACGAACAGACTTCTTAAGGAGCGCCATATAAGTGTTCAAATGAATGAATGAATGAATGAATGAATGAATATAGGAACTAGCTTTACTGCTGAGAGTGAACTTTGAATTCAGCGGGTGCGCTCTTCGCCTCTGAAATTAGATCGATCGCGAGTGTTTCATTAGGCGAGAGCTCCGAGTGAGGCTTTTGTTATTTAAACGACGCGCCTGATTTGGATATTAAATTTAACACTACCTTCAGGTGATGCGAATCCAAATGGCGGTTGTTATTATATCAAATGGGTGGGAACTGTGTAACTCGAAATGTCCAAATATCAGAATATAAAGCCAGTTGTGTAATGAAGATAGTCACATCAACCTAGAAATTCGCAAAGAAACATTTGGCAAAAATGTTCATATCGCCACAGCGTCCGTTCGTGAGCGATTCCATTTTTGGGACAGGTAGAAAATTTTCGGCTATTTTGTTTGGATTACAATTTACGAGAAACATTAGTAAAAAAACCTTAGGTATTACTAATGATTCTGGAGACCGGACTCCAATCTTACTCTGGCCACCCTTTTGACAAACCCATTTAATTTGATGCATCGCTCGTGAATAAGTTGGTGTCCTGCGCTTGACTTTCGAGTGGCGTTTAAGAAGTTTGGAGATTACGATTACGATTCTCTACGGTCTGAAAGCCATAAGGGAGGATTTCCATGGGGGTGACACCCTGAGTGACCGCACCTAGTGACACGAGCACTAGTGACGCCTCTGCGTACTATGTGCGTAGTGATGCAGCGGTTCAAAGCACCACAATAATTATAATATTAATACATTGTAATAATACCATGGTTACAATGTTACATGTTACAATGTCTACAGTTGGCCGTCCGCATAATTACAGTTTCAGTTACTTTTTTCAACTTAAACAGGGACTTCAACTGTATTCTGTTCACGTTCAACGTGTGCACATTCTGCTTGATTTTAAATTGTGTGAATATTACAAATTAACCAGGCTGTGTTTTATAATGTCGCTTCTATTTCTTCATAGATCTGGATCAGTTTATAACTTCCTTTCTGATGAAACATCCAGTTGAACCAGGTGGTGTGGCAATAGAGCCACAATAGTTTATGTAGGAGTTGGCAAAGTTCTTCCTTAAGTTCCTCCTACAGCAACACGTTCAACATCTCTCTCTCTCTCTCTCTCTCTCTCTCTCTCTCTCTCTCTCTCTCTCTCTCTCTCTCTCTCTCTCTCTCTCTCTCTCTCTCTCTCTCTCTCTCTCTCTCTCTCTCTCTCTCTCTCTCTCTCTCTCTCTCTCTCTGACTTGGCTTTACGGGCTTTTGAGAAATTGTGGATATTATGTACATTTACATTATTATAGTTATCGCGCTGATTCTAAATGGTTGGCAGAGGACATCGTAGGTACACCCGATCTATACGTGACTCAAGCAACTGATATGATTGTCTCAGCCCTTAAACGGTTAAACCGCATTTCGTCTAACAGTTATACCGTAATTGATGTATAGGCCTAATTAGGAGAATGAGGATGATATATATATATATATATATATATATATATATATATATATATATATATATATATATATCACCTACCGCTGTGAATGGTTATCCAGAGACCCAATGGATGCTGTGGGTTGCTTGTGTAGTGTCTTGTGCCGCATAGACCAACCCCATCAGTCAGCATAGGCTAATAGGCTACTAGCCTGTCATCAGTGGATCAGTCATGTATACGGGACGTCGTTTAGACCCGATGGTTACCATCACTCGTAACCAAACACTAGGTGTGAAACATCATCTAACGAGCACAGCAGCCTGCCTGGCTAGTGCGGACTTCATTTAGTGATTAGACGGACTTTTGTGTCTGCTGAGAAATATTCGAAGATTTACATTACATTGCATTATTCTCATTGTAATGTAGGCCCTACAAGAAGAATGCAATGACGACAGAGGAATATATATAATGGGAGGATGCATCTCCTCCTCCTCCTCCGCGTCCTGTGTTTCGTGTGAAAAAGAAGAAGAAGACGACGACGACGACACGGGTTAGTTCAGTCCTAACATCATTCGTGGATCAAATTAATCAATTGCAGGATTATTATTCGTTCAAATCATTTAACTACACCCACTGAGTATACACCTTTCTATCGAATCGCATCTACATATATCATGTATCACGACTTAATTCTATCAGCATTATTACCATCATTATCAAATATGAGGGCAAACATCTAGTAGATAATATATAATAATAATAATAATAATAATAATAACAATAATAATAATAATAGCTGGGGAAAAGGCTTAGTTGCATCACGGGGAGCCACGGGAAACGGCATACCTTTACCAGCGTCTATCGATTACCATACAACGCTATTACGCCATAACGTTTAAAGGAACTATCGTCGTTCAGGAGACCGATCAATAAGGCTATTCCAGACAACTAACATATTAGGCTAATATTGAAGTCCCTGAAGGATCATACCTCGGGGCATAAAAAATTAATATAATAATAATAAACATAAGATTTTTCTACCGTCACTCATGTCAGCATTTCTGCATTTATGTCAGATTATTTTTTTCTCAATAAATAAAAATAATAACAATAATAATATTAATATTAATAATAATAGTGATGATGATGATGATGATGATGATGATGATGATGATGATGATGATGATGATGATGATGATGATGATGATGATGATAACAATGGCAATAATAATTCAGCTTTGTAATAATGGATTAAAATAGATATAGGGATGATAAAAATAATAATAATAGTTTGTAATAATAATAACTTGTAATAATGAAGTTTCACATTTCACAGATTAAGACTGTGGCCTGCCTAGTGGTCGACTGGTAGCATAAAAGTGTGAAAGATATTTACAAAGATGACAGTAACTGCGCACTTGTAGGGCCTACTTGGTCACACAATATGTGTGTACTTAATATGTGAACCATATCGTCAGATATCGAGGCAATATTTCAAGCCATCTTAATATGCACCCTTTTAGTTGCATTACCATGTTATGCGCCCTTGTAATGCTCTTCAAATGTGCTTCACAAATAGCCAGAAGTTCAGCTCCAAATTGTGCATACCTTTGTATCGGGCTGTGTTTGACAGTTTGATTACCAATTTAAAGACTCTAATTGTATACAATATGTAAAAGCACATGCATGCATTATCGAATTTAGTTGAGATGGATAGTTTATCACAATGTTACTTGTTTAGATTATATGATCGGCCTCAGCAGGGCAACAGCCGGAAGCCACAGCGAGTCATTGGCCATTTTATACGCAACGCAGCCTCAAACTATGACGGATATTGCTGAGCAGAATGGCGAAGGCGCGGCATCATCGATAGACTTGGAAAGTGGAAGCATGGCACTCGAGTTATTCGTCACTGACTTCTCGCTGCCACAGAGGGCCAAGGTCACAGCCGGATACTTGGACATTGAAAGCGAGAATGAATCTGACCGTGAATTTGCAGCGGGGGAAGTCATCCAATTACTTCAGGTCGTTTGTCCATTCGTCAATCTCACTATCACCCACCCACAATCAGAATTCCAGACTCACATTTCCCTCGGCACCCGATTCATAAGCGCCAAGTTCCGGGTCGTTTCACACCGTGAGTTCACCCAATCATCGAGGCCTCGTGTGTTCCATGGCGTCGAAGAGATGATCAGCGTCTGGCCGCACACCGTCAAGGCTCTGTCCAACCACAATCCCGGTTCCTGTGGACAACAACCGGCCTTTCGAAATGGTGATCGCCTTCGCCTGATACGCATTGCTTGTCTGCGAGAAGAGGGTAAGAAAGTCCTCGAGTGTAAGGTTCTGAGGGGTAACATGCAACTGCTTCAGCTGCCTTTTAGTTACGCTGGCAACTTCGCAGAAGTGGACGATCCGAAGGGATACACTCTCTTGGAACTGGTGACTATTGCACAAGTTGAACGCACACTGATGATCCATCGCAGCGTCGGTCCCAGTGACGTCGTAACATCGCATTCGATTCCGGGCATTCCGAGTGACTTCAATGGATATATTTCAATGGAGAAGCCTCAGCTCTTTGTCCAGATGAAGAGGGTTCTGCGGTCGGACTACGAGGACTTCAGCGGTGGCGGCAGCAACGACGCACAGCAACAGCTCCCGTTTCTCGTTCCTATTGACTGTCCGATCGACGTATCTGCGCGCGATGACACGTACCAGTGTCACGACTGCAGTCAGATATCGCTGAAGGAACTGGTCGCAAAGTACGATAGTTCGACGCCATTCCTTGCTCGCATCATACGTTGGGACGAAGAGACGACCGTCCTGCAGCAGAACATCGTGCGACCCGGACACTCGTTGCTATTCCTGAAGCACGGAAAGACGGCGAAGATACTGGCTAGAGACAAGGCTCGGAACAGATACTTTATGATCCCAGTCGATCACACCGGAAGTTTCATTCGCACCACCCACATCAGAGAGGACTGTGGAACGATGTCACTCCTCAACCTCAAGTACCTCGAGAAGTCTTCGTATCCTTTCGACGTCAAATTCACAAACGACGGCAATCCTTATTCGAACGTCTTCGACTGCATCCTTCCGACGGAAACGACCCTCACCTTCGAAGCATACATTGGAGACGACAAAGCAGCCATCGTTGCCAAGTTCTGCGACAGTGTCATCTGCAACCGATTCCACTTGCCACTCCGAACGAAGCTTGTGTTTCAGTTCGAAAAGAAGTGGACGAATCCGTTACCGACGGAAGACAGCCTCCGATGGTCCGATTCTGACACCCTGGCAGAAGAAATCAACGGAAAAGTCTACAACAAACTGATGGAAAAATATGGTGACTACGAATGGCTTCCGGCCAGAGAACATCTTCTCCAAGTTGTCACTAAGTTAGTATTTCTGTAATAATTTGTTCAATGCAATACGAATGACTTAATTCGTTTGCTCTCTGTGTAGGTATCATATCAGCTTAGATAGTTTTGGTGGCATTGCGCTACGGTTGAAGAGATGCAACAATGCAAAGTGACAATAAAAATCAATCTCAATTTCTTCAGCGCCAAAGCAGACTATAATTATGTCTTATTCAAAGTCAAAACAACTTGGTGGGGTAGGCGTTAAGGTTCGATTCAAAGTTCAGGTAAGGTCAACATGGATAGGTAAATGGTGATGTAACTTGGTTTAACGTGCGTGAAAGTTACAGAATGAGATTGCTCCACGCATGTTGGCGCTGAGGTTGTATTCCACATCACGCTACAATTTTGCAGGGCAAGTCGTGCAGCGGGTTAGTCGGCCAAGTCACACATGTAGGTCAAGTCGTTCAGTTAACCGGAGTCATGCGGATAGCCCAAGTAAAGCAACCAGCAGTAACATTATAAAAGCACGCTTAGGGCCTACACAAAGTCGAATACATATTTTCACGACCGGCAGGCCCCAAGAAAGTTGTCGCGGTCATTATTTGTTGGTCAATTAGTGTCATTTAGTGGCCATCATCATTTATGTGAAATTGAAACACGACTGAACATGACAGTGTGACATCACACAGACCTAACGCTACAATCGCGAAAACTGCCAAAGTTTTCAACCTATTACACATTTGGGTAGAAGCTGTTTAGTCAAAACGTTGACTCATATGCGTCGATTACGTCCACCGCGGTGCGCGTGTCTGCGCCATTGGTACTTGTATCTGACGATCTGATCTTGCAATGATGCGCTCGCATAAGCTACTGTTGTAGAATATGGAGCTGGTATATAGAATATAAGTGCTGAGTGACACTTATCTCTTTCAAAGTCCGTAGAAAATTGCAACTGATTTACTGCTTACTGACCATCATCTGCAATGCTCTCTGGACAGGTGCCTGCCAGCAAGATGCATATCAAGGCAGTGAATGAGGTTAAGAAAATAGACCCAACCTCTCTACAATTAATCAGATCAAGAAATTTTGGGCACGTTACCCGTCGCGACGGGGCGACGGGTAACGTCTCCAACAAATTCTGCTTACAGCTGGGAAAGAGCGAATTGGAAGGCGAGTGACCTTGATGGTGGATGTGGTGGTTCAGATAAGTTTACAGCAGGAGTATGCTTGGATGTCGCACTTTTCTACGAGGATTCTACGTCAGCCTGTATTGGACGATCGCCCGATTAGAGAATCCTCACTGCAGCTGTTACCATCTTTGGTGATGCTGCCCGTGCAATACTTTCGGTATCTGACCACTTTGTTTGGTGTTTGTAAAAGATGAATGTCCAGTAAGTCAGCCAGGGCCCAGAGCGCAAGAGAGTCCATGCCGGCAGTCAGCAGCCACCATGGCATCTCATGGGCATTTAATTGTGTGGTTCACACAGAGGGGTCCCCATCCGAAGGCCGACCGCAACTCGTATTGCCTCATCATCCAACCTAAGGCCGCAGTTGGAAATGGGCAGTGCCAGCTAACAGTCGCCGGCATGTGGGGGCTGCAGTTGCCCCGAGGCGCGCTCTATGTCCCGGATCCGGAAGTTTGGCAGGAAGGTCGGATAAGACTCTCAATAAATCAATCAATATATCTAGCGCCCCTTCAAGATATCTACTCAGAGACTTTGTCTAGAAGGGGCCTATCCCAGACCGATTGTCTGTTGGCTATGTCGGATTCTGAACATTGCGGCCGTACTTAAGCAAGCGGGAAGTGCCAGCTGTAGCACCGATCGAATCCCCAGTCCTCCAAGTTTCATGTGGAGCGTTGTCTGAAGCCATGCCTCCTCAGTCAAGGACAGATTCAGGATTTTGCACGGACTCGAGCGCAGAACCGTGTCATATCGTGCCAGTCCTGAATGGTCATTACAGGGGCAGCATCGTAGGGTGTGGAGCAGCTTTGTGGCGCCGAGAGAGTACCTCCGAATGATTAAAGCATCGTGCTTTGTTATCTTAGCATTTTCTCAAGCGCTTTGCTAATGTCAGCAGTGTGACCCTCAAGGAATGCTTCCAATGCCTCTTGATTGGAGAGAGGAACGTCCAGCAGTGATGCCCTCTGGAGACTGGTTTGGGTATTATTATTATTATTATCATTACCATTATCATTATTATTATTATTATCATTATCATTATTATTATCATCATCATCAGCAGCAGCAGCAGTAGCAGCAGCAGCAGCAGTAGCAGCAGCAGCAGCAGTAGCAGCAGCAGCAGCAGTAGCAGCAGCAGCAGCAGCAGCAGTAGCAGCTGCAGCAGTAGCAGCAGCAGTAGTAGCAGCAGCAGTAGCAGCAGCAGTAGCAACAGTAGCAGTAGCAGTGGCAGCAGCAGCAGCAGTAGCAGCAGCAGCAGCTGAAGCAGCAGTAGCAGTAGCAGTAGTAGCAGCAGCAGTAGCAGGAGTAGCAGCAGTAGTAGCAGCAGCAGTAGCAGAAGTAGCAGCAGTAGTAGCAGCAGCAGTAGCAGGAGTAGCAGCAGTAGTGGCAGTAGTAGCAGTATTTCAATATGACTGGCATAATTCTTTCTTTGAACTAATACATGAATGCGTTCGTCAGTGGATTTCTTCAGTCCCTGGGTGTGCAACGCTTTAGTAGTTGGCATGATGCGGGACTGTCATTCGTCAGAGCGGAAGTTCAAATCAGCGCCCGATGTGATTTGGGTCAACATCTCTACCCTGCCGGCGCCCTTAGCCAACACAGCTAAAATGAGTGCACTGACCGTACACTGTTGATGTGTTGATCAAAGGCGAGGGAGATGATTGGCCAGAACTTGGTCCGAAATGAACATGCAGAAGCAATGCTTAAGCCTCGCTCATGTTGGAATACCTGGGCGACCCTTAGCTGTAGGCCTGCAATCGTCCTTGAAGGACGGCGGCACAGAACAAAGATCTTAGTCATCGTAGACGTCAACGCCAATATACGCCAGTATAGTCCAAGGCGCAGGACTGGACCCTACCAACTTCACAATAGCAGTATCGAAACAGAAACTGCGGCCTCCAACAACAAAGTTGTTAAATACGCGGATGACAGTCGCATATCGCAGTGAAAGCAGCTCGACGACACATGCAGTCAAGACTAAATCACATTTCGTTATGCAACTCGATATTACACCCAGCAATATCAAGATATATGATTGTCGGACGGTCTAGGAAGATGCTTGTTGCCGGCATAGAACGAATTTGCGAATATTGCGATCACTAAGATGTGTAAAAATTAACGAATATTAAAATTGCTAACGAATATTAACATTTATTTTCTGCCTTAGTATTTTGAAACCTTTAGCACGGTTTAATGAGCATATTCTTTTATCGCAAAAACATAATCATTGGACCTTTCGATTAAAACAATTCTTCGACCCGCGAGGCGTGCCCACCTGTCTCACAGAAACGCTCTGTTATTCTGCCGGTTTTGAAACATGATGGCCTAGACCAGAGTGATCCAGGAAACTATCGCCCCATCGCGAATGTTGCTTTCATTTCCAAAATTTTTGAATGCATTATTGCTAACCAATTGAAAAGTTAAATTAATTTGCAGTGAACTGATTCCGTCGCCGCAGTCGGGTTTCCGCAGGAATCACTCCACGGAGATTCTCTTGCTCTGGCTACTGTTAAACTTCTATGGCGCTATTGCCGTGGTGAGGTAGGCCTAACCCTCCTTGCTCTATTTGATGTAAGCTCTGCCTTTGACTCGGTGGACTACTCCATTCTTTTACAACGCCTCTCCACCTTGCAGGGAGTCAGATGCTTCGCTCTGCGACGAAGGGTGAGCTCCTAATTCAACGTAATTCAACGTTCTTGGCTTATAGGCAGCGCCGTTCTTTCTCGGTTGTTAGCCCTTCATTATGGAATGGTCTCCCATTTGAGCTCCGCTCATTGCTTGTGGCCCAACCGTCAAGTTTTTACAAGTCCTTCAAGACTGATTACTTTAGTCGCGACTGAGCTGGGAGCGCTCCTGAGTAGGTTTCTTAAAGAGGGGCTATATAAATGCTCTGAATGAATGAATGAACAGATATACTGCCACTCAAGTCCATGCTCTCTCATTTGTATGCATTTTTAGGTACAAACTATAATTATACCGAGTACCGGAGAACACTCTAGGAGAAGAGCTAAGGAACCGCCTTGGCGCTTTTTCCTACTCGATTTATTTTTGTAAATTCTTATCCTGATCTTATTCTATGCCATTCTTACTCCTACATTTTTGAAGACTTATAGTCTGTTCCGATTTATTCATGATTTTGCTGATGCCGAACTTAAAATGCACGCGCTACTAAACTAGTTCACAGATGAAGGACAGTAAACGGAATAAAATTCAAGCGACGCCTAACGAGTAAATTAGTAGATATTTCGAGTTTAACTCGGTGGTCCGTTTTCGAACCCGTCTTAGTTATTTCCCAGAGTTACTCTTTTAGGTCTATATGATTTTTAGCTAAGTAAAATGTCTGACAATGGAGCAATTTTATCCAGTCTTAACATTAACTTTAATGTACATAATCATATACATGTAATAAAAACGCTTCTATAGCGCCTCAAGCACATGTATATCGTCAGGCTATAGATCGGCAACGGCCATTCATCAAAGCGCTTTCGTTCTTTGAAGACAGTCATCCTTGATCGCCTTAGCATTGACAGATCTGATGTTGGAGAGTATGGCCAGAGTTCGAAGGTTACCCGCTGGTTAAGGTCACTGGGCGAATTAAATTATTTGGAGATATTTAGAGTCTAACTAGGTGGTTCCATATTTATACTATACATATATAAATACTTAAATCGTGTTGAACTGAATCATAACTATGCCTTCAATTGATTTAATAATCTAATCCTACTGACACAAACAAAGCGAACTACGTCTAGCTATCATATACATGACTTCAAATCCTTTAGAATTAAAATCGAAAATAATTATTAAACTCAGAATTTCTAAAATAACGACTTAACATAGCTGGAAAGTGAATAGGGCCATTCACAAGGCATCATATAACAGCACAAACACTCTCTAGCCTACCTATTAACAGTAGGCCTATTAAAACAACTGACGCAGAAACTTCGACCCAAAGATTTAGCTCTTGCTTCACAAACCCCATCTAATAAGATTCCGGCCTCTCAAAAAACTGTTCAATTCTACATGATGGCGTCTCTTTCTGATTCCTAGACCCCGTGGTTAATGTGAAATTTTTTCGCATATTATGAGAAAAATCTCATAATCGTATAACCACGGACGGGTTCTATATATATATATATATATATATATATCCATATATATATATATATATATATATATATATATATATATATATATATATATATATATATATATATATGGTTATCAAAAATTACGTTGTCTGGTCGGTAAACTATATAGCCCATATAGGCTAATAATAGCATGGACAAGCCAATTATAGTTGACGCTGGCCGAACATTATGCAATAATTTGCGAAAACTTCCTATTTACGAAGTTATGTGAAAACCGCCAATTTATGCGAAAAATGCGAAATCTCCTAATCGCATTAATCACGGGGTCATACAGTAATTCCCTTGCACTGACTTATACAACCCCTGCGGGACTAATTTCTATCAATCAGTCTCTTTAGACTTATTCATACATGTAGCCCTGACCCTGATGATATTACCCATAATATGCCAGTAATGCAATATTAAATCTTCCTGCAACTCCTTTCTCGCAAATCATAAACTCCTCTTTTGCCACCGGAAACGTCGAAAACGTCGAACCAGAATTGAAAATAGCCAAAATAGCACCAGTTTTTAAACAGATTAAAAAAATCCGATTTGGGTAATCATAGGCCCGTAGGCCTATCCGCCTTATCTTATTTATCTAAACTAATTGAAAGAGCCATCTACAATATGTGCGATTACGCTACTGAAACGAAAATCCTCTATTAAAACCAACATATGGATTTCAGTCTATTAGTTTCAACTACCATGTATCTCTTGATTAGGCTATCCAAAAAAAATTGGCCTATTACAAACCATTGAAAACAGCGAGTGTTCAGTTGGAATATTTCTCGATCCTTCAAAAGCGTTCGATTCCGTAGATCATTATGTTCTTCTTAAACCGGAAAATTATGGCAACCCTGGGGTTTCCTCGACTGGACCTGGCACCGGAAAAAAAGTGAGGATTGACTTGATTTGGTATTGCGCAGGTGATTAAGCTAGTTTCTCTGACGTGTCTTTTGTGGGCGTTGAGAAATTTTCGAAGATTTACATTACATTTTCGCTCAATTGGTTCAGCAATCATCTGGATAATAGAAAACAACAGATCCAATGTCAGAGTTGTATGGTCTCGAGACAGTTTCTCGGTCTCGAGACGTCTCTAGACAGTTTTTTTTATTGTCTCGGAAGCCTGTTATCTCGGTCTCGGGGTAGTGTCTCAAATTTTTAGAAACTGTCTTGAAGTGAAAGTTTTGTTCTGCCTCGAACAAGCGGTCTCGAACTCTCGATAAGTTTCGCGTTAATTAACTGTCTTAAAATCTTGCGCTAGAAACTGAAACCGCAATCTACGAGAAACGATAATTCTGGTTAACGCGCGAGTCACATGATGTACACTGAATCAATTCAATTATCTTAAAGTGGAAAAATGTCTGAGAGAGAGAACCTGAAATTGTGAAGTTTGAGTTTACACAATTTGAAGTTATTGACAAAACAATAGCTATGACGTGCCGTTTGTCATTGATGTAAAACAGTGGTGCACAACCCTTTTTTTAGCAAGGGCGACTTATCAATTTCTTGAACACTAGGAGGCCAAGGGCCGCGTAACAAGTATCACGATTCATCTTATGTCAGATTAACTCTAGCCAAAATGTATGAATATGACGTGCACTTGTAAAAGAAAACAGAACGTTATACAAAGAAAAGGGAAATCGTAGTAGACGTACTTCTATATTACCACGAAAAATGAATACGCCTGCAGTGCGCATGTCAGTGTAATGGTTGTGGCTGTAACTCTGCAACGAGCTTTATAATGTCGTGTTCAATGTTCGTACATGTAGTAGAGATACTTATTCAAGATGGTCGTCAGTCAGTTGATTGTGAGTGCTGCTTTTGTTGAGCTTCTCTGTGAAGAGGTCTACTCACAGCGATGAGTGCTTCCAAACATGGAAAAGAGCATTGTCCTTTTATATGCGGAATTGTCTCTCGCTAGGATTTGTAAAAATCAATCAAAGTTTTGTCTCTGAAAGCAGCATGCATTGAATCAGATGACTAGAGATGAAAAGGCCTATGTTCAAATTGGTAATCTAGTGACATTTCGTGACTTGAAGATATTGATAGTTTCCGAAGTCAATATAGCCTGGAAAACCAGATCTTTGCTGCACAAGTTTTGCTGGTGTAAGCCTATGATATATGTACAGTGGCACTTTATCAGTTGCCTATTTCGACTTCGCAGATACTTCTTCAGCAGTGCCACCATCCCAATACTTTCTTCTGTCATAACTTTCTCCGTCCGTTACGCTAACCAACTTCAACATATCCAAGAAGACACGGCAACAATCTCCGTGTCTCTTCCAACAGAGCGTGTATACTCGGTAGTTTGACCTTTCACAGAGTCAATGCCAATCAGCTCTTCTGTTATTTCTGAAATTGCTGATATTCCTCGAACAAACACCAACAGCTGAACAGTGGATGTGATATAAGTCGACTCATCTGAGTCATTTGCCGCCACAGAATATTAGGAAAAGTTTCCCACCTTTTCTGCAAGCTGCCTAGTTACATCTCTGGACAGACAGGGGCGTCAATCCCCCTCTGAGTGATAGAGGCAAACTTCTGATTCTAAGTGCAAGGAAGGTAAGCTACTCCCCTAAGACGCAAAAAATGCCCCCTCCCGCTGAAATTGGAGGCATTTGCCTCCGGACAACCCCTTAGGCTGTAGACAGATATGAAATTCTGCGCTATGTAGTCAGGCGATTCGTTGAGACTGAAATTGTCTAGTTATTATATAGTTTTCTTAGTCAACTTTTCGCTTATGACTGTTGGCCATTTCGTATTTGAAATCGTTTAATAAGTAGTTAATTATAAATCACGCAGTCAATACGACGGAAATATAGAGAAAATAACACGAAAGATGACGGCGATATTTATGTTCTTCTGGCTGAAATTAGAGATATGTGCCACTATAGAGTGTAAACTTTAAGAGAAGAATTAGTTTAGGTACGT
This sequence comes from Bimastos eiseni, assembly GCA_959347315.1. Classification (NCBI taxonomy): domain Eukaryota; kingdom Metazoa; phylum Annelida; class Clitellata; order Crassiclitellata; family Lumbricidae; genus Bimastos; species Bimastos eiseni. The sequence continues at coordinate 21,929,088 of OY365811.1, forward strand.
CTAATGACGGCAATGATCTTGTAATGTCAGAAACGGCTCTTAAATATTTGCTACTTCTGGCGAACATCGCGGGCCACATGACGACTCGTCGCGGGCCGGACGTTGTGCACCACTGATGTAAAACCACCATAACCGATATGAGTTTCTCAGGGGCCGTTCACATAATTATTATATAACGCTCAAAGAGTACATGTAGGTGGGTGGGTTCCTGCTTTGTTAGCGCTATATTGCGAATGGTGGGGGGTAGGTTGAAGGTTTCGTCATATTACACACTTTTTTTCAGCTTATGCTATTTTGCCTGTTTGATTACCAATTGGAAGTTTTCTGTACCCCAGACCTTCATTGTTTAATCGAAGTTCACAATACACTGTGACCCAAAACTAGCACCATCATCCACCTGGTGAATTGATTTGACGTTCTTGCTTTTTGTTTATAAATCCACTTTTAACAATTTCCTGTTTGCAATTTTAACAATTTCCTGTGCATAGCTTTAAATGCTCTTAAGTTCAAATCTGTGTGATTGTTTTGATTCTGGTTCAAATTAAAATTAGTTCACTTGAAATAATTATTTCGGTAGGTATTATCAAGATGTTTGATCCAATTTTCTATATTATGCGTAAATAGTTTTTATGTTTGCTTAAATACCCAATTGTAGTTCTAGTATACACTCTGTATCATAGGCTAAGCTATTAAATAGGTAGAGTTGTACCGCGAACCAATCGATAGATACCTGAAAGTGCAATATTAAACCAATCGATTCTGTTTGATACTGTACGTAATTCTCATTTCTGGTGCAAAACAGGAGGGAAACAAAACTGGTATCTTCAGATAGGATTTACGTCAGTACCATGTATTATCATGCTGTATTAGTAAGCCAACATGTAGATATGCCTACATGCTGACAATCGTCGACTGCCCAATTAGTAACCGTAATTAATACAAGTGAATTTAGCGCCACTAAAGTCCGATTATTAAGCTAATTACGTTCTAAATATTTTAAAGGGTTTTAATATGGTTTGAACTCTTTTAAAGGTCTGCTGTCTTCATGCTGTTTTGGTTAACTTTATTAGTGCATCTAGCATTTCTAGTAGATCTATTAAACGATAAATCATTAATGTGCTAATTTGCATAGTCTAGTAACTAAATTGCAGTACTAACTAAAATAGTCTAGTCACTATTGAAGTGCTAACTAACATTGTATTATTTTAAAAGTTTCAAATTGCGCAATACAATTATGTCGATTGTATGTCTTTTAATGTACTTATAGACTGGGTGGGATGGGAGGTAGGCAGCATATCTGTTATATAATATAGGGGTATATAATATAGGGGTCGGGGTCACAGCTGCTGTTATATAGCGTTATTGGGGGTAGGGATGGGCCAAAAATTCAGATTTTATGCGTTATATAATATGTGAACGGCCCCTCAGGGTGAGTAAGGTTTAATGCCCTAATTTATAATTTCGTTTGGTATTTGGTATCGAATTTACTTGTTTAAAATCGCCTAGAAGATTTCAGACGTGTGACGTGTCTAATAAGACTTGCCTTAGGCCTATACTATTCAGAAGATAATCCAACGAAGAGATATCGAAAAATATATAAAACGCGGCAATATAAAAACCGTTCTCGGGAATTGGTACTATATACATTATAATTATTATTATTATTATTATTATTATTATTAGTTTCAAATTGAAATTGCAAAAGAACATTGGTATTATATACATTATAATAATAATAGTTATTATTATTATTATTATATGTTTCAAATTGAAATTGCAAAAGAACATTATTTCCGAAAACAGATACATTAGTATCTTACAACTTTTTATATAAGATCACTTGTCTTTTATTGTCTCGTACAGTCGTACTGTCTCGTACTGTCTTGAAAATAGTGTCTCGGTCTCGGTCTTGGTACCTCACTGTCTCGGTCTCGTCTTGGTCTTGAAGTTTCAAGTCTTGCATACAACACTGTCGAATGCAATACCACAGTTTAGAAAATATGGCCTAATTTGGTATTTCCCATTATTTCATGTTGGGGTGACTGTTAGCTCAAACTTATTTAATTGACCTACCCAATGTTTCTTTCACATAGACTTTTTGCACTTTCAGTTGCTTGTTGATGATTAAATTGTTATATTATTTATATAGCACAAGTTCTACGAGAACTAATTCCAAATTATAAGCCCGAAGTTGGAATTACCCGTTGCGGTCACTGCCTTAAAGCAAAAAGACTTTTCTAAATTTAAGTAGGCCTAAATTAAAACGTCATTTATTCCCTTAGACCTACGTCATTTTTACAGGAAAATTTTTCCCATGCAAACACAACAATAGTTAATTGATAGTGTAAACCTACTCACTACCAAAATCATCACGATATATAGGCCTAGGCCTACTTCCTTGGTGTCGTTATCGATCAAATCTTGTCCTGGATGAAACACATTTTTCAGACATCGATGAACTGGGAACATGTACAGGACCCTATAAGGGCCTTCATATTGTAGCCAAGGCATCTCATTAAAATTATCCATTCACATTTTTAACAATGTATAATACTATCATTAATTCACTTCTTTCTAACGTATGATAATATGATTTGGGCCTCAAACAAGTATACAAGGGCGCATATATTGCGAATTACATGTTCATTTACAGAAAGAGCCGTTCGACTCATTACTAAATCGAAATAAAAAATTAATGTCATACCCCGACCTCTTCCTGCGCTTGCGCATCTTAACATTAGATCAGATTAGAATTGCAAATCTCTATTTCGCTGTGTGATACTGTACGTAATTCTCATTTCTGGTGCAAAACAGGAGGGAAACAAAACTGGTATCTTCAGATAGGATTTACGTCAGTACCATGTATTATCATGCTGTATTAGTAAGCCAACATGTAGATAGGCCTACATGCTGACAATCGTCGACTGCCCAATTAGTAACCGTAATTAATACAAGTGAATTTAGCGCCACTAAAGTCCGATTATTAAACTAATTACGTTCTAAATATTTTAAAGGGTTTTAATGTGGTTTGAACTCTTTTAAAGGTCTGCTGTCTTCATGCTGAGACGTGAATATAAAATACTAAACATGACCCTCAAACATACCCATCAACTGCGCTGACTAAGCCTATATTGGCACTGGATAGGCCATTCATTCTTAGAGTAGGCTTTCTAAGAACCAGCACCGTAGACCAAGCTATAATTGTTCCCTGTGCCTAGCATTAATCTGCATGGCGCTCCCACATTTTGTTGCATACCTAAATTTCGAATATAATATATAAATAGACAGATAATTTTTTCTAAGAACTCATTTTGATAGATAGGACCTAATTATAAATATTTTAAAAAGAAACTAAATATAATGATGTACAGAAATAATAATATTGAAGTCAGTTAATTTTTACAAAACTCAATGTTGGCCTAAATGTATTCGTAAAAAGCAGACAACTCGTGATGACTGATAACGTAAATTTAGAAAAACATTGTTGCTATAAAACAAAGTTACCAAGCAGCAAAATATAGATAAACGATTCATTATAATGTAATATAAAACTTAAATATTTCATTATAACTTTCATAATATTATACAGGTTGTAATACCCACCAAAACACTTTCTTAATTGCACTTTCGACTGATTGGTGTTTATAAACACGAGAGACCGTCCATAAATGACGTCACGAAATTTTGGACGAATTTTGACCCAGCCTCCCCCCTTCGCCACTTGTCGTCACAAAAGTCATGACCCCTTTCAGATATGTCGTCACAAAACTCTGCACCCCGAAAAAACCAGTTGTCCAGGATGTTATATGCACATTGTTTATAATCATCAAAACTTAGTAGGGGCCTATTAACTATAAAAATAATAAAAACTATATTATTTTAGAACGAAGAAAAATGGAGAAAGTATAACTATTACACTCATTATACATTTTACCAGATGAAAGGCTCTGGTAGAATCATTAAAAAAAATGTTTAATAACAATAGCTTGAAGCAATCTTAACTCTATGCTTCTCCATTTTCATGGAATAAATATTGAGAGCTTGGATCGCATCATCCTGTTCAATGGATATTCCATTCAGATCCAGCTCTTCTCCGTCTATCAATTCCACGCTCTCTCCAATTTCTTCCCTTTCGATTACGACCATAGGCAACGTGCAGCAACTCTGTGGCCTGATGCGTTTTGGCGATATAATTGATTCCTGCTTGTGTGTTACAAAATGGCCGCCTCACTTCCAAAACCCCAAACTTGACACTGAGCTTAGGCCTAAACGTAAACAATATAAAAATTAAGAATGCAACATCCTAATTAATGTTGTTAAATATTGTCGTAACACTTGCTGTTAATTATATGGAACTTGTTTAATTGAGTGAAGGTTTTTAATAAAATTATGTCTACGCATTTTGATGTTTGGTGTGACGATGTGACGTTACATTTGTCAGATCATCCTCCCACTCGTCACATATCATCACAAACGTGTTACCTCTTATTTCTCGGCGCGTGACGTCATTTATGGACGGCTGTCAAGCGCGTAACTCTGTACGATGGCGCTATATAAAAGTCATCGGCCAACAGCAGAAGCGTGGGAGGACTAAGCATGAAGTTGAAATCTGAGAGGGAAGACATCATTGGGTTTCGCCGGAGGCAGACGGCCTCAATACAGACGGCGAGAAACATGCAAAGATCAACGGAGTGTCAAGCAACGAAACCCGACACCTCGAGGCAGACGTTAGAGCCGCCTGCCCCTCCCATCTCTACGACCCACGGACAAAAAATTCATGAACCAGCTGAAGATCTGGTCTGAACCGGCTTGTTGACACTAATCAAGAGTGAGGGACAATTCCGATACGAACGGCGCAACCTATTGAGCGGTGTAACTATAATGATGTAACTAGATCCCTTGGACCTATGGCCTGTCTATGACACTAACAAGGCCCAGCCATAACAGCCGCTAGTCAAACATTAACTGTACGCCTCGAGTGATGTGACGTTATGCTAGGGACACCAAGATCTGACCAACCAGGTTTAGTAATAGTTTCAGCAGGTTATCTTTCGTCCAATAGACGTGCGAATTTTGCGTTAGGGATGGCGAAGAAATTCGCCTTTAGAAGGGTTCATATAGTGTAACAAGCGAAGAAACATGGACTTGCTTCGGAACTGGGGAGACGTTAGATCGTTCTGACGATAAGAGTAATCAACGTAGTTGGGGAGCCCCGTCTCCAACGTAAACCAGGGAAACATTTCTAAAGGACACTAATAACTCTAGTAACTGTAAATAGGATGAATGGTGTGTATATCTACCATTAAATATACATATTAAAACCATCCAGTGTTGCTGAGCTTGGTGATTGAGGAAATAACCGGCGGTAATCCCGTCATCTAGAAGAAGGAGCTGACGAGAGAGTGAAATTCGCCACAACGGCCCATGTTCCTCCTTTTCGAAAACTACCCGATACGGGTCATTTTCCCACTTGCTTGATACACTTCAAAATTGGTCGCATCGGGTTATTATTATATTGCCGGCTGTTTGCAAAAATTAATCTGAACGACCAAACTTTATCACCGTTTTACCTCCTCTTTCGAAATACTTCCGCAATGACTTATCACTAAGCCTGTCAACGATCGAGTATCCGGGTACCCGCCCTAGGCTAACTACAATAAAATCGGTTTTTGGGTACCCGAAAATCCGTAAAAATGGACAGAGACAAGGCAATGAAATCGATTCTCGGGTGCCCGACATTCCACAAAATGCGCAATTCCCTACATTTTCTAACAAAATATCCGCGCGGTTGGATACCCGAGTCGTGAGTTCAACATTTTTTGACAGCCTTATTTAGGTCTATCACACGCAGACCTTTGTCTTTGTGATTATCATGGAACACTGATGCACGTGATGAATTGGACCAGCAAAAAGTTTTTCATTGTTGCATGTTGATGTTGAGGAATTGTAGAGCGGATCATTTTTACTGCGCCAGCTGCAATATGCTTAGGTTATGGTTTTATGAAAAGGAAATAATTATAGAATGCACGATAACACGGTGAAATTGATGCTTTACATGACCCACAACTTGATAATATAAATTCAGAGATCAACGGCTATAATTATCAATGCAAGTAGCTAGGATTCACGTGAGCCCCACCTGACGACTAGCTGAGTCGTAGCTATAGAAGGGTCAAGCGCCACCCGGTTGGTCTCAGAGGCAATGAAACCGACAGCCTACACAGAAGCCTCATTGTAGAACTCTTAGTTCTAAGATCTCAACAGGGTCAAGACCCTAAATACCTTTGCGACTTAATGAGAAAACCACTGTCTGCTGTCTCCTATTGTAACAGGTTACCGCCCTCTCCTATATATATATATATATATATATATATAAGTATATATATATATATGGGGTGACGGGTGACAAAAGTTCGTTCACCGTTTTAAAAATGCGTTTTCTCAGTAATGGCTTCACATTTTCTTCTAATATTTTGTCTGTGCATCGGCCTACATAAGTCAAATGAACGAAACTGCTACATATTTGGCTTTCATCCGGTTCGTGGCTGTCATTATAAATTTAAAAACTTAAAGAGGACCAGTTTTCGGTGAAAAAAACTGCCATGCGATACGGTTTTTTCAGTATAAAATCATTGTAAAACTAAATATTTGGCCAAGACTATAACACAACATAATACTGTTATTTAGGTCTTACAGACGCAGGCTAGCTATTAGCTTACAGTATTTTCGTTCTGCTTAATAACAGCACGGACTCTATTCGGCATAGACTGGATCAACGACTGAAGTGCCCCAACTCCTATCGATCTACACGCTCGTTGGGGCGGCGTTTGAGCTGATCAATGTTCTTTGACTCAGGATATTTATAAAAGCTGAGAGACTAAATACTCCCCAAGTTCTCAATAGGAGAGATCTGGAGAGTTCTGGTGGCCAATCTTTTGGCTTTATTTGTGACGGGAGCTAGTTTGTAGTCAAGCTACTTCTTCATCACAGCTGCTGCGTGACAGCACGCACCATCCTGCTGAGATACTCATAAGATCTTTGTCACCAAATAACTTTTGTTGCATAACACTACACTGTCGTTGTCTCTCGAACGCTGGCTTCACGTATTGCTCGAAAATGTACGTAATGCAGTACTTTGGCACAAAGTGAAGGATTGTCATCCCACCCCCATCATCACAGACGGACTAAACTTCATCTGTGGAGCAGAAGGATCGTTCTCCTCCTATGAAACCCAAACTGTACCGTTTTTGTGCATTCGATACATAAAACACATTGAACGACGACTGCTCAGTGAACAAAACATTAGACCAGTCTTCCACAGTCCAGTGTCGATGGCATCGATGCTTCTATTATGCTCAATTAAGCAGCGTCAATAGTGGGTATACATGTACATACGTTATATCCAGACACGAGATGGAATGCAGCTGTGTACACGCTGTTACTTTGAAACGCAAGTTCGACTTAAAAGTTTTAGAATTATGATATTATGATAAACTATATTTGAGTTATGTATAGTCTTGACAAATATTTAAGGGATCAAAATCATTTTGACGATGAACGAACATTTGTGTCACACACACACACACACACACACACACACACACACACACACACACACACACACACACACACACACACTAATATATATATATAGTGTGTATATTAGTATGTGTGTGTGTGTATTCTCCTTCTGATGTTGCTCTCGATGTCTTCTTGTCCCGTTTTCTCTCCTACGATCTTGTTGGTTATCTTGTCTCTCCATGATATATGTAAGTCTTCGCAGCCATCTGTGATGAGCCGCCTCCTGTCTTTTCCTGTTCGTCACCGTCAGTGACCACCAATTTCGTCATTGGCGAAGCATCCGACGCAGCAGCAACCCATATCAGATCATTTTGTGGTGCATCTCTTGATGTCTCTTGACGTTCGTTTAACGAATTTCCGTCTCCAACATCTTACACGCCTTAGTTCGCTGGACGAAATCGTCGCTAGTTGACGAAGAACTTATGCGCGAAATCATTGCTTATTGCTGCGAGGAACCATGCAGGGGTAGACCAACAACAGTGTACTCACTACCACGGCATTGTACAGGCGGATCTTGGTCCTTAAACTACATCCATTTTTCTTCCAGATATTTGTGAACCTCTCAAATGCAGTGTTTGCCTTTCCTATTCGTATCTTTATTTCTGCCTAGGTAGTAGAAGGCGTCCACAGATTCCACCTATATATATATATATATATATATATTTCTTCTATATATATATATGTAAATATATATATATTATTTATATATATGTGTGTGTGAGCGTGTGAAATGTCCTCTCTCCCTCTCTCCCTCTCCCTCTCCCTCCCTCCCTCTCTCTCTCTCTCTCTCTCTCTCTCACTCTCTCTCTCTCTCTCTCTCTCTCTCTCTCTCTCTCTCTCTCTCTCTCTCTCTCTCTCTCTCTCTCTCTCTCTCAATCTCTCTTTCTCTCTCATACAGAATCTACAGCGCAGGTCTGCGATGATTGTCAGCTGTTGATGCAATGTTTAGATAAAACGAATGCCTATTATAATTATTGTAGATCACCAAGAACAGTGCTTCAACTCCCGGATAGACCAAGAAGCGGAAGTCCACGGTCGTTGCTGATAGACGGTTCATCGGAAGATGGTAAGTGAAGCCTTCAAACACGCCTCTCTTCTTCTTCTTCTTCTTCTTCGCGAAGCATCCGACACAGCAGAAACCAATATCTAACGCAACTCTTGATGTCTCTTGACTTTCGTTTAACGAATTTCCGTCTCCAACATCTTACACGCCTTAGTTCGCTGGACGAAATCGTCGCTAGTTGACGAAGAACTTATGCGCGAAATCATTGCTTATTGCTGCGAGGAACCATGCAGAGGTAATGCTTTGTCTGATATATATATTCTTGCCAACAGGGTACTCGAAGCCGTCGCTGACTCCTCCACCCCTTCAACCACGTCGGAAGAACAGCCCCAGCCGACCTCAGAGTCGCTCCAGCCAAGAACAAAGTCCTTCAACTGGAAGACGAGGAGTGCCTCCTCCTCCAACAATTCCACGAGAACTTCCGCCACCAGTTCCCTCTCGCATGCCCACAGCCACGGCCAGGGCTGCAACACGCCATCCAGGTCAACCGATTGACATAAGCCCTCGTGGAAAGAGAAGAAAGGAAGATGCCAACCATCGTGGTCCTCCACCTCCTCCTCCTCCCCCTCCTCATCCCTCTCGTCCAACAACATACGTCTCCAACCACGACAATAACACTGACGAAACAGCTAGCAACAATGACAGTGATGGTAAAGAAATAAGAAATGTACACATTTTTGTAGTTAACGTCTTATATGCAATAATGGGCACTTTTAACTACTGTAGTTATTAACTAGTAGTTATAATTACTATAGAAGTAGTTGCCTAGTAGTTATTGTTAGTTTTTAAAAAGTAGTTTAAAAAAGTTATAACTACTTTTATTAATCTCAGAACTAAAGAGAATGCCTCATGCGTTATGCCTGTTTAATGGCATACCTGGAGATTGTTGCGCGATCAGACCTAGAGTAAAGCGGTCTTTGAGGGGTTGGAGCTCATGATCAATAATGAGGAAACCAGCCAGTATGCAGCTAGATGATCACAAGTGGTTCGCGGGTGGAGTACAAGTGGACCTGAGATAGGTGACTGTCGAGTCAAAAATGACAGAGGTGAGAGAGACAGAGACAGAGAGACACACAACGGTAAGAGGCTGGCTGGAGAAACCATGCTGTGGTCGTCTTAGATCTGAGCAACGATTGGCAACGTACGAGGAATTGAAGAAGCACGGTTGATGCAGAGAGCAAAAGGTGAGATATGCAGTGATATTTTATAGAACATAGAGTCCAATATTATCAAACGTCCACTTTGTTTGATATGAGGCAACTGATAGCTTCAAAGTCCTTTAAGTGGCCGGAATAGTTTCTGGCGCTCTAACCAAAAGCAGTTAGAATTCTGTCTGGCATTAATATGTTTGTATTTATCACTAAAAGAGTAGATAAGCCTATATTAAATGCTATCCAATAGTTTGCATTTAATTGTATTTAGGCCTAGACATCTTTGTAGTTGTAACAAGTTGGCATATGTTACTGCTAAAACTTTTCTATGATCAGGGTGCTTTGTAACATGTGCTAGTAGTTCTTGTCCTTGTTAGTTTACAATTAGATATGTTAGTCATTGTGTTTCTGTCACTTTTTGATCATTTTTATTACTTGCATAAAATATCACTATATCGGTAATTAATGCTGGCAATAAATTTGCATACTGCAATGCACCATGACATAACATTAGCAAAGTAGTTTTAAAAGTAGTTAACTACTTATGTGGTAGTTATGAAAGTAGTTATAGCTACTTGTCACTTAAAGTAGTTAAATAGTAGTTATAACTACATATTTTAAAAGTAGTTATAAAGTAGTTTTAATTCCTAGTCAAGTAGTTGGTGCCCATCACTGCTTATACGTATATCTCTGCGCATATAAATTATATATAAATACCTTACTCCCTTCTTTGTTTCGGTCTTTCCTACACAACTCCTTGACTGCAAGAGGACGGTTGGTGTCAACAGTTAGTGCAGCTGTTTGAATGTTCAGCTACATTCCAAAATATTGTGTAGGAGGAATATTGCGAGTAATCATTCAACCCACTGTCATCGTTCTGCTTCCGCATTTTAGTCCGTCGCAACCAGACTCCAATAATCTCAAAATTGTGTAATGTTTCATCAACGCTTAGCTGGCCTACTCCAATAACCTCCCAATTTATGTGATGTTTCATCAGGAGCTTAATTCCTCAAAAAATCTCCCGATTTGTGTGATATATCATCAGCGCTTAGGCCAACTTCAGTTATTTTCCAATCTGTGATGTTTCGCCAACGCTTTCATTTTTGACTTCACTTCGGTTGCTGTTCTCTTAAGCAAGTTTGTGACACATAAATTTACATGAGCATTTGAGAGAACATGCATTTATCATTAGTGTGTGTAAAATGTTGTGGTGGTTGGGTTCTACAGGTCAGAGTTACAGTTATATTGACGTGGAAACACTGCAGGATGCCATCGCCTATCGACAGAATCCCTTTCCAGGAAACGTCGCCACAGGTAACTGCAGTTATTGAGCCTATTGTTGTAATGAATGCTGTTATTGCTAATAATAGCCTACTCAAACTTTTAGACACCACTTTCCCTCAGTTCTCTCAGAGTATGCACGGCTGTCGATTATGGTCAAACACCTATAATTACTGTTACGTTATTCTAGAATGTGCTGCAAGTTCCTAGTGATCGAACTAATGGATCGAACTCATTTGTAGCCAAGTGCCTGAACCTATTGTAGAATTTGTATGTAATTGTTCAGCTACATACATACAAATGGAATCTCTGATACGTGAATATTCATGAACAGGAAGTGGGATAGGCTGAGCAACTGGCGAACAATGGGATCATGTCACTAGAAACTACAATAGGCCTACCGGTGGTTTAATATAACACCAGCCATTCCTTTAGAAGTGCTCGATTAAAGTACGTAGGCTATAAACTTAGTGGGGACTTGAAGTAGAGTTCGTATACCAGAAAGAACGGTGATAGTGATAAACGCAAATGTGAAAGAGTTAGACATCATGTTACTGTAGCCAGAAATAGGTCTACTTTCTTTTGAGTTTCAACGTAACGTCTTTTAGGTTGTATTGTCAATCGTGGTTTTGCAGATGGCGTTTCAATTCCACCGGATGGCAACGTGAGTCATTTCACGGCTGATCAGATGCAGCTCTTCCTGCGTGAAGCCCACGCTCCACTTGGCACGATAAACGCCTGGAGGCAACTGCGTATCGATGGCAAAGACTTTGCTAAAATGTCCAATGATCGCCTTCAGGAGTATTGCATCGACAGCACAGTCGTTCAGTTCTTTCGCGATCGAAGCAAAATGAAAATTCTCCTACAACTCTGACATTCGGCATTCCATAACTTTGTTCAAAGGTCGGATGCAATCTGCAGGAATGTCACGAAATCCTAATGATATTGCGTTTCGATAAATTAAGTAGGCCTACTTTTACCATTATAACAGAATTACCGACTCGCGATCACCGTCTGAATGATGACAATCTCACTTGACTCACTTGGCTGCTTAACTCGGTGTAATAATGATGACATACTATTCTTTGGGTTGTTGTCGTTCTAGGCACTAGACCAGCTCAAATTGAAAAATACCACTCCCTCTCAGTCTTCTACATCAACTCAAGGACAGACTAGGCCTACTCGAGGACAGGCTAGACCTACTCACGGACAGGCTAAGCCAACTCAGAGACAGGCTAAGCCTACTCAAGGAGAGGCTGGGCCTACTCATGGACAGGCTAGGCCTGCTCAAGGACAGGCTAGGCCTACTCATGGACAGGCTAGGCCATTCTGGAGTATAACTGAACTTCAACGAAGTTTCATGTTTTGATCGTTCTAACTAATGCGAGAGACACTTTACTTCAATTCGACAGTGATGGGCACCATCTACTTGACTAGTAGTTAAAACTACTTCCTAACTACCTTCAAAATATGTAGTTATAACTACTATTTAACTACTTTAGATGACAAGTAGTTATAACTACATTTGTAACTACCACATAAGTAGTTAACTACTTTTATACCTACTTTGCTAATGTTATGTCATGGTGCATTGATAGTCACCAAGCAGTATGCAAATTTATTTTCAGTATTAATTGCTGATGTTCATCATAAGTAATACAAATGATCAAAAACACAATGACATATCTAATTGTAAACTAACATGGACTAGAACTACTAGCACATGCTACAAAGCGCCCCTATTATAGAACAGTTTTAGCAGTAACATTTTCCAACTTGTTACAACTACAAAAATGTCTGGCCTACAAAGCCTAGAATGATCCGGTGGGACAACAAATAATCATGCCTGGCGAATGGCTCCCTATGCTCTATAAAATATCACTGTATATCTCACCTTTTATTGTCTGCATGTGAGTCTGTTCAAATGTGGGTTTGTTCAAATATATTTTAGTGCTGAGTTGGGTTAGTAAAGATGTACAACACAGTCATAATTGACTTCAAGTCGAACCTGATATATGACCTTTCACGTAGGCTAGTCTAATGTAATGTAAATCTTAGAAAATTTCTCAGCGTGTAAAAAGACACGTCAGGGAGACCAGCTTATTCACCTGGGGCGGTATTCACAAGACAGAGTTAAGGTAATACGGTATTAGAGCTTAGTTCGGGGTTAGCTATACCCTGGCTAAAACTAACCCGTGGTAGCTACTCACGAGCGCGACTTAGCGGGCGGAATAGTTAGTCTGTGTATAAGTACCGTATAACTGTAGATGACGGGCTATTGTGCATGCGCAAAAGTGTTTACGCGCTATGACACAGCTAAAGATAGGAACGTTCACAAGTGTAAAGAATTTTGTTGATCAATACGTCAACATGAATGACTGCTTTACCCGCTTATTAAAACTTTATTTGTGTGGAAATTGCCTATAACTATCAGCAGTGACTTAGGCACAATAAATAATATTCCTCCGCTTCCCAACTCTCGCCTAAGTTACTCTGACCCCTCTGGAAACCGGACCTTCACCATTATCGGAACTACTCTTAGGACAACCCCTTCGATTAGCCGCAGCGTTCGTGAATAAGCTGATGCTACGCTGTAGACTTGTGAGAACAAACCAATCCAGCCAATAAATGGTAGGCCTATCATTATACACAGTGCGCTACATTTTGCATGCAATATGGTCAGGCATCTCGTCAAATTTGAAACATTTTTACCCCAAAATTAAAAGCAATACAATTTTGGCGCTCAGCCAAAGAGGCGAGTAAATCTAGTGCCTCCCAAACACCTTTCAACGTCTAAATCGACGTCGAATGCGACGAAGCGCAAGGGCTGCCATCTTGTTTTTCGGCTTTAAGCTGGTATTAGCGGACTTAAACCTACCTCCAAGTGGGATTAGACTTATACCCCGACTAGAGGGCTAATACAGTCTCATGAATAGCGATATAACCCACCACTCGGGTATAGGCCATATTTAATACGGGTATTCGCGTTAACCCTGTCTTGTGAATACCGCCCCGGATCTAAACTAAATCAAGTCCGTAATAGCCAATCTTCTCGTTTCTTTCCGTTGCCAGCTAGGTCATAATCCTGGGGGTCAACAGAGGAAGCAGTCGATGTTGAGGGTGGTCATGTGGTGGTTGCGCAGGAGGTAAAATCTAGATAGGACACCTTGAAGAGTTCGGTTTTCAGTCATGAATGAAAAGTAGCAGACGATAATAAAAGCGGTGGGAGGTTAAATGTGGGAATGAGCAAACTGACGGAGTTCTTTGGGAGTCCGTTCCAAAGAGCTGGTGCAGCATAGGCCCATATCTATTAGCATTTAATTATATTTGAAAGCCATTTGGTGTCTTGTTGTTTAAATTGCTGTGTAAATTGTTTAATAAATATTTATTATTACATATGTTGTGTTTCAATTAGCCTATGTCTGACTTTCTGCAGGCTAATTGATTTTGACTGCTCAATCATCAATGTTTTCTCGATTTATTTACTTATTTGGAAGATTTATATAGCACCCCTTCAAGACATCTACTCAGAAGCGCTCCCGACCCAACCCCGGCATATAAAACACGGTTGAGTGTCACCTGGGCACAAGGTGGAGGGTGACAGGTAGCCCATTCCAGGTTGCAGGGCCAGCAACCGAGAAGGCGCGACGCTGCCTCATGGAAGTCCGAGAACGAGGGACAAGCAACACGACCTGTAAGGAAGAACGGAGGGTGCCTTGACATTGAACACTTAGTGTGGAGCAGCATAGTTCCCGCAGGTATCTGGGAGCTGATCCCTCGATACAGCACCATACCAATGATGTGACCCGGTATTAGATACGCTGAGAGAAGGGGAGCCAATGAAGGACGTCCCGCATATATTCTGAAACATGGCCGAACCTTGGAATACTACGCCAATGAGACGTGCCGCTGTGCGCAATACCCGATCCAAGCACCCAATTAGGCAGGCAGGGAGCCCGTCATAGAGGGCGCTACAGTGGTCAAGGCGAGAGACCACGAAGGAGTAGACAAGCGTTGCAGCAGCATCAAAGGACATGGAGCAGCATACCGTCCTGAGCTGGCGCAGCTGATAGTAGCAATCACGGCGGAGCATGTGGATGTGCCGTTACTGCCGGGTGAAGGTCAGTTCTTGGTTCAGAGTAACACCAAGATCCGCAAGAGAATATGAAAAAATAAACTGAGGGAACTCTAGGGCGAGGGCTTTCAGGTTGATTTTGGCTAGCTTCTGGCGCGTGCCAAATCAGATACGCCTAAACTGAGTTTTAGATGGATTGAGAAGCAGGGTGCACGCGGTTGGAAGACATCCAGGCCTCCATGGCCCGGCTCATCTGCACTGCTCATCCGTGGCAGCTGGCTGCCACAGCAATTGAATTGTCCATGAACACGTAAAAAAATTGGCGATTGAAGCACACCTAAAAATGTTTTTGTGCGTCGTAAGGTTCAGGATAAGCATCGTGAGGGTAAGCGTCGTTTTTTGACATATGCAAAGAACTTCGGCCACAGAAGTTACTTTTCCGTGCGTTGACAGCCCGACGTTTCTTGTTTGATGCAAAAATATTGAACTTAGTCAGTCACACGCATCTGCCGTTAAATGTATCCAAGTTGATACATGGAAATTTTGCCCTTTGCCATTTGACAGAATGTCTGATTTCTTGAATAAAGTTTTAAATTGACAACAATGCATTTAACGTAATGACGTTGTGGTTCATGCCACAATTTGTCTCCTGCATGACATGACAATTAGCAACCTATTTTCACTTTCTTGTACATAGAGGCAGGGATGTGGTCTCGAGACCGCGGTCTTGGTCTCGTGACGCCGGAGACGTTCTCGAGACCGGAAAACTGCGGTCTTGGTCTCGAATGCATCGGTCTTGGTTTCGACGGTGTCGGTCTTGGCAGTGTCCGATTTGTTGGGGGGGGGGGGGGGATTGGACCCCAAGCTTTCAGCCTCAGGCTGACCCCCGGGTATATGCCATATTTAATACGGGTATTAGCGTTAACCCTGTCTTGTGAATATCGCCCCCGGGTTTAGGCCCTATGCGTTTTATCGATTTATGACGTGCTGACCATCTATAAATACATGTTACTATGGGAAAAAATGCATTTGTAACGGAACCAGCCATTTCAAAATTTGCTTTCACAAATTTCAAGGTTTTGGAACAATCTAATAATGATGTGGTTGGCCACGTGTAGACAATCTTAACCTACAATTCAGAGTACATGTAGGTCTGCACCGTTCAAACGGAACGTTAATCTACTTGTTCAGATGTCTTAATGTATTTACCTATCTGTAAGTAATTTTTAGTGTGATATTCTCAGGCCAAAGCCAATTAGGGCTGAACCCGCAAAAGTTCAGCCGGTAAAACTGTTTTCTGCCCCATTATTAAGATTAGTATTCTTCAGCAATAAAATTAATGCTTTAATCATCTTACTCTGTTTTAGCGTCTTAATAAATTGAATTGTTTAAAAAAAAGAGTATCTGTCTTGGTCTCGGACCCCCCCCCCCCGGTCTCGGTCTTGGGCCACCCGGTCTTGGTCCTGTTGGTCTTGGTCTCAAGGTTTCAGTCTCGTGCCCAACACCACTGCTGCACTGCTGTCCGAGGTCGGTAAATATTCTACGGAAAATCGGGGAGGGTGGGGGTGAATGTCCGTTCCCCATTTATTTAAGAAATCAGAAAAGCGGGCTAGCGCGGAAAATGTCGACCGTCCAAGAGACGCTAAATAGCATGATGCCCATTCAAACCAGCAGCGATAGTTTAGAATCTCTAATATGATGTCCACTGCCCACAAAGAGGTGTGCAATAGGAGTGTAATGTCAAATGCCAAAATTGTGGACAACGACCAATAATGGATACGTTCGATAGAAATATTGGGGGAATTCCCGAAAGACCCGCTGGAATTACACGTGGGGGTGAACACGTTAGAAGAGCACGTGACAAACAAGAGAAAACACTTGTGCCGATTGATACCTTCAGGTTACAAGTCAAGTAACTCTTCTTGATGGCTTTATGGTCGTTCGATAGGTACTCTTGTTTGTTACCTACGTTGGTCATAGTTAATCCTCCCGGTTTCCCGAGTATCAGAATATATTACGGTGTCGGCGGACAATTACCAACGCAGAGGACGGTCAATCGTGTGCATAATAACTTATGCGTGTGAGGCCGGTATGCCGCTCACGGAAATTGACCAAGAAGCACGTCAAAGTTTGGGCAGTCGAAAACCCAGGTTAGAGATAACAAGTAGACCAGTTGACGAAGAATTAATCGATGCGTAAATATTACTGTTGGCTACCTACGTTGGTCATAGATACTCCTCTCGTTTTCCCGAAGTGTATCTACTTGCGTGTCTGATCGAAGTGATCGATACGAGTACGTTTGGGTAATCGGGTACTCAGGTGAATACATGGTTGTTTGTCGTCACACACAGTTCTGAGAACTGACTAAAGTGCGAGGTCGGGCCCCCTCGTGCGTAGGTCGGATCGAAGATCTGTGTGCAGATAGCGAAGGTTATAGACAGAAGACCTTCACTATCAGTGTCCGTGAATACCATGCCAGTGTCATTTTTATCGATGCAGAATATATCAGTGTTGGTGGGTAACTGCTAACACCGAGGACGGGAACTTAGTCCGTCAATTGTGCATGACAAAATATACGTGTGCGGCCGTTTATGCCATATACGGAAATAGACCGAGAGAGATACGTGTTGAGCAGAAGGCGTGATAGATAAGTGTCGGAGATGACATGACTAAGAGCTGTGCGACTTGTAGTGTCTACGACGACAGAGTTTAAAGAGTTGAGAACAGTAATGTCTAGGAGTACAAGACGTTGAATTTAGCTACCGATAATTGTATAGGCCGAAATGGCTTATGGACTTGTTTCAAATATGTCTGAACCTCATAACTTAAGAGAACGTTTGGTGTCCCTAATTGGCGATAGTTTCAGAGTCACAAGATGCTGAATTGTACGACATCGGGTAGAGAGGAAGAAGAGGCTAGTAGCTTGGAAGGTATGCAAGGCGAGGAAGACTTCTGCCGGTATGATTATGAACCCTGTTTTGAGTACGGCCATCCTCAGAACTATCATAGGGTCAATATAATGCTACGTTATAGTTAGACAGACCACTCCAGGGAGGCATTGCTTAAGACTAGATCTGGGTCACTATAGGTAGTCATTGCTTGTGCACTAGTGATGATATGAGTTGGTCTGACGGCCTGTATTTTTAGTAAAGGTATTCGGCCGGCTTCAGAGGTCAGGACTAGTGGCCCGTTGGATACATTGGCGGTGGGGTCCTTATATCTGGTTGGTCAGAACTGGGTGACCTGGCAGTCGGTTTCACAGGTCAGGCTTACTAGTGGAACAGTATTCTTGGATCAGGTCCCTCAGATTCGGCTGACCCCGCTGCTCGGTCTGACCGCACTGCCGCTCTGTCTGACTACGAGATTCGGTATAAAATAGCCGCGCACTAAAGACAAAGGGCCTGTCTGGTTGGAATCGCTCGTTGTCCGTGGGTTCGTTAAGGTAAAGTCAAGTAGATTAAGATCTTGGGGAAACTGCCGCTAGAGATGCATTGGTGAACTCCGCTATTGAACGTAGACGGTAACTGTGTCATTATCTAGATAAAATTATTCATATATTTATTATTATTATTCGGAAATCTCAAACTGAGTAATTGATTATCAACTTTATATATACGAACTCATTATCAGCGTGATCGTGTATATGAAAGAACTCTTAAAGCTTGTATGCTAGGTCGTCTAAACACGCTGTGCAGAATAAGTTTAATGTTCATTTCTAAAGTCTTTTGATTATTATTAGAGTTATCGTTTACGTGTTAATAAAACAGTTTATTTCGTATATTTTAAACCTCTCCTGCGAGTTGCTAAGTTCACCCATAATTTCCTGTAGGTAGATACTTCGTCTGGTTAATATATGGCGGAGATACTACCTGCTAGATGATAACTATCATCTAGCAGGTAGTATCTATAAGCATCGGCAATGAAAGACAGATAGCAGTGACTAATCAAACAGTAACAAGTATCGCCAAAGAAAATTAGTGATTAGTGACGTAACAAACACTAGGAAGTATCGCCAAAGAAAGAAGGTGAGCAGCGACGTGATAAACAGTGGAAGGTATCGAAATAGAAAGATAGTGAGCAGTGACGTAACAAACAGCAGGATGTACCGCCAAAGAAAGACAGAGAGCAGTGACGTAACAAACAGTAGGAAGTATCGCCAAAGACCGGGCGGAAGCACTGACGTAATGAACGGTAGTAAGTCTCGCCAAGGAAAGATAAGGACCAGTGACGTAACAACCGTAGGAAGTATCGCCAAAACAAGAAAGTGAGTAGTGACGTAACAAACATTAGGAAGTATCGCCAATGAAAGAAAAGAAAGACCGAGAGCAGAGTTGTATACAAACAATATTGACGTGAGAAACAGTAGGAAGAATCTCAAAACAAAGAAAGTGAGTAGTAACGTAACAAGCTGTAAAAAATCGCCAAGGAAAGATGGAGAGCTGTGACGAATCAGACAGTAGAATATATTGCCAAGGAAAGACGTTGCTGTGGTGTAACAAACAATAGAAATTATTGTCGAAGAAAAACAGTGAGCAGATTCATCGCCGAAACGACGGAGAGTTCAAATGATAATGTCGTTAGTGGCGGCGCTGCATGGAAGCAAAATACGCAATTGAGTACAAAAAGAAGGTAAATTATATACCAATTATATTTCAGCAACAATTTCAACTAAAAAAAAGACATTAAAATATTTAACCAAATAATATGTAAATAGAATTAAATTGTCAATTTCATCAACATGCTTACCTAGTAGGCCTACTTACGGTGTATTGACGTTCTTAGAGACTCAGAATAGCTAATATATATTAACGGCTTACCATAAAGGACGATAATTGGACATTAACTGTTTAAATATGTTCAGTTTTCATTTTATTTTAAATTTCAGTTTAAAATTGCGTCCCGAATTTACAAGGCCAGCGCCGCCACTAGCAGTGACGAAATAAATGGTAGCAAGCATCGCCACAGAAAATTACAGACCAGTGACGTATCAAGCCATAGGATGTATCGCCAAAGAAAGACAAAGAGCAGTGACGACACAAACAGTAGTACGCATCACCAAACAAAATTAGTGGCTAGTGACGTAATAAACAATAGAAAGTATCGTCAAAGAAAGAAATAGCGCAGTGTCATAGCAAACAGTACTAGGTATAGCGTAACAAAGATAGCGACCAGTTCCGTAACAAACAGTAGTCAGTATCAAAAAGGAACGATTGAGTAACAAACAGTGGGAGGTATCGCCTAAGAAAGTTAGTGCGCATTGACGTAAGAAGCAGTATTAAATATCGCCAAAGGATCGCTAAAGAAAGAGAGTGACCAGTGACGCAACAAAAAGTAGGAAGTAATGCCAAAGAAAGACATAGAGCAGTGACGTAACAAACAGTAATAAGTATCGCCAAAGAAAGATAGGGAGAAGTGACGTCACAAACCGTAGGAAGTATCGCCAAAGAAAGACAGTGAACAGCAACTTGACAAGCAGTAGTACGTGTCGCCAAAGAAAGATAGAGACGACTGGCGTAACAAACAGTTGGAAGTTTCGTCAAAAAAAGACAAAGAGCAGTAACGTAATAAAAGTAGGAAGAATTACCGAAGAAAGACAGAGATCAGTGTCGCAACAAACAGTAGTGACGTAAGAAACAGTAGGAAGAACCGTTAAATAACAGATAATGAGTAGTGACGTAACTAGCTGTAGAAAGGATCGCCTCGGAAAGATAGAAAGCTGTGACGAAACAAACCATAGGAAGTATCGCTAAAGAGAGAGACAGCGAGCAATGACGTAACAAACAGCAGCAAGTATCGCCAACGAAAGCTTGTGTCCACTGACAAAGCAGACAGTAAGCAAACAGTATCGCTAAAGCACGATAGGAAGCAGTGACGTAACAAACAGTAGGAAGTATCGAAAAAAGAAAGTGACCAGTGACGTTACAAACCGTAGGCAGTTTCGATAAAGAAAGACAGAGGTCAGTGACGTAACAAGCAGCAGGAAGTATCGCCAAAGAAAATTAGTGATTAGTGACGTAACAAACAATAGGATGTATCACCAAAGAAAGAGAGTGACAAGATACGTAACAGCAGTAGGAATAATTGCAGAAGAAAGATAATGAGCAGTGACGCAACAAACAGTAAGAAGTATCGCCAAAGAAAGACAAGAGAGACAGTGAACAGTGTCGTAGCAAACAATAGTGACGTAAGAAACAGTTGGAAGAAAACTTTAAAAAACGATAGTGACCAGTGACGTAACAAGCTGTGGAAAGGATCGCCCAGGAAAGACAGAGAGCTGTGATGAAACAAATGGTAGAATAAATTGCCAAAGTAAGACATTGCTGTGACGTAACAAACAATATTAAGTATCGCCGAAGAACGACGTAATAAACGGTAGCAAACATCGGCAAAGAAAGACAGATAGCAGTGACGAATCAAACAGTAATAAGTATCGCCAAAGAAAATTAGTGATTAGTGACGTAACAAACTGTAGGAAGTATCGCCAAAGAAAGACGGAGAGCAGTGACGTAACAAACCGTAGGAAGTATCGCCAAAGAAAGACGGAGAGCAGCGACGTAGTAAACTGCAGGAAGTATCGCCAAAGAAAGAGAGTGACCAGTGACGTAGCAAACAGTAGGAAGCATCGGCAGAGATAGATAGTGAGCAATGACGTGATAAACAGTAGAAAGTATCGAAAAACAAAGACAGCGGCCAGTGACGTTACAAACAGTAGGAAGCGTCACCAAAAAATGTCGGGGTGCAGCGACGTAACAAACATCAAGAAGTATTGCCGAAGCAAGATAGTGAGTAGTGACGGGGGCAAACATTAAGAAGTATCGCCAAAGAAAGACCGAGAACAGTGACGTAATAAACAGCAGGACGTACCACCAAAGAAAGACCGAGAGCAGTGACGCAACAAACATCAGGAAATATTGCCAAAGCAAGATAGTGAATAGTGACGTAATAAACAGCAGAAAGTATCGACAAAGGAAGATAGGGACCTGTGAGGTAACAAACAGTAGGAAGGATCGCCAAAGAAAGATTGTGAGTAGTGACGAAACAAATGGTAGAAAGCATCGCCAAAGAAAGACAGACAGCAGTGACGCAACAAACAGTAGAAAGTGTCGCCAAAGAAAATTATTGTGTAGTGACGTAACAAACATTAGAAAGCATCGCCAAAGAAAGACGGAGAGCAGTGACGTAACCAACACGCAGGAAGTATCGCCAAAGCAGGATAGCGAGTAGTCACGCAACAAACAGTAGAAAGCATCTCCAAAGAAATACGGAGAGCAGTGACGTAACAAACACGCAGGAAGTATCGCCAAAGCAAGATAGAGAGTAGTGACGCAACAAACAGTAGAAAGCATCGCCAAATAGAGACGGAGAGCAGTGATGTAACTAACCGCACGAAGTATTGCCAAAGCAAGCTTATGAGTAGTGACGTAGCAAACGGTAGAAAGCATCGCCAAAGAAAGACCGAGGGCAGTGACGTAACAAACAGCAAGAAATATTACCAAAGCAAGAGAGTATGTAGTGACATAAATAACAGTAGGAAGCATCACCAAAGAAAGATATTGACGAGTGACGTAGCAAACAGAACGAAGTATCGCCAAAGAAAGACCGAGAACAGTGACGTAACAAACAGTAGGAAGCATCGCCAAAGATAGATAGTGAGCAATGACGTGATAAACAGTAGAAAGTATCGAAAAAGAAAGATAGCGACCAGTGACGTTACAAACAGTATTAAGCGTCACCAAAGGAAGTCGAAGAGCAGCGACGTAACAAACAGCAAGAAGTATTGCCGAAGCAAAATAGTGAGTAGTGACGTGCAAACAGTAAGAAGTATCGCCAAAGAAAGATCGAGAACAGTGACGTAATAAACAGCAGGACGTACCACCAAAGAAAGACCGAGAGCAATGACGCAACAAACATCAGGAAATATTGCTAAAGCAAGATAGTGAATAGCGACGTAATAAACAGCAGAAAGTATCGACAAAGGAAGATAGGGACCTGTGAGGTAACAAACAGTAGGAAGGATCGCCAAAGAAAGATTGTGAGTAGTGACGAAACAAATGGTAGAATGCATCGCCAAAGAAAGACAGACAGCAGTGACGCAACAAACAGTAGAAAGTATCGCCAAAGAAAGAGGATGACCAGCGACGTAACAAACAGTAGAAAGCATCGCCAAATAAAGACGGAGAGCAATGACGTAACAAGCTGCAAGAAGTATTGCCAAAGCAAGATAGTGAGTAGTGACGTAATAAACAGTAGGAAGTATCGCCAAAGAAAGACCGAAAACAGTGACGTAACAAACACAATGGAAGCATCGCCAAAGAAAGCTAGTGAGCAGTGACGTAATAAAGAGTAGAAGGCATCGAAAAAGAACGATGGTGACCAGTGACGTTACAAACAGCAGGAAGTACTGCCAAAGAAAATAAGTGAGTAGTGACGTAACAAACATTAGAAAGCATTGCCAAAGAAAGACGGAGAGCAGTGAAGTAACAAATAGCCGGAAGTATCGCCAAAGATATGTGCTTTTGCGTGCGCTGGTAGAAGTGGCTTGCCTAATTTATTTTAGAGTGCCTGCGAATTTAGTTGATCTTGAAAATGAATAGGACTGAGGAAACGAAGATTGCCAGTGCGATATCAGAGCATTGTGTTCGAGCAGCGTGCCTGTAGGCTGCTTCAAAGACATTGTGATTGGACCAAGCTCCAATGTACACAGGACTGGAAAGTTCCCAGTGTTCTTTCGTGTCAAGAGTTTTGGGGCGATATTTAGGGGCCATAAATTTCAGATCCTTTTAACATAACAAGATGATTCATCAACCTTTAGTCGTGAAGCCTGATTTACGAATGACTACCGGGTATGTCAGCAAAATCCAAAAAATACCGTTAGAGGTTCAAAACACCATATTTTCATATAGAAGAAAAGTTTAGATTGGGGCGACATCTGTGTTTAAGAGAAAAGTGTGTACACGGAAATTTGAGTAACCATTCCTCTTATTTTATGATTGGCCCAAGACGGGCTAAGCGATTCCTTGGGATATTTTCAGTAATTATCGGCGCATGAATTATAAATTTAAAAGGCTAAATTCGAATTCAGCAAGCATATTGAAAAGTATTTTTAAAAGCATTGGTATTGATATTGCAATAATTTTTCATCTATAGTTAACAGCCCTGCATTTATGCATGTGTGTATGCATGCATGTATGTATGTATGTACGCAGTCATACATACATACATACATACATACATACATACATACATACATACATACATACAGTCATACATACAGTCATATATACATGTATTATACATGTAGAATACAATGTCATGTATAATGTCGTCAGTGCTTAAAGTGTAAAATAAGAAGTGCCTGGACGCTAGGGGAGCCGTCCAAAAATGACGTTCACGCAATTTTGGACGATTTTTTACTCCTTACTCCTTCGTCACACGTCGCCACAAATGCCACGACCCCCTCAATTATGACGTCACGTCACAAGGCCCTGACCTACCCCCAAATCAAACCAGATGTCTAGAATGTAATGCAAATTTTCTTATAATTATCAATTTTGTTATTATAGCACTAAAATATTTGAAATTATAATAGTAGAATGAAGAAAATGGAAAAATTAAGTAGCCTATAATGATCGCAATCTTATGCATTCCTCAACATGAAAGACCATCAAAGTCATAATTAGTGTTGTTTAATTGTGGTAACAACTACTGCTAATTAAATGGAACTTGTTTAAATGAGTGTAAGTTTTTGATAAGTTTTTAATAAAATTACGTATTTTGATGTGAGGATGTGAAGTCACATTTCGTCGACCCCTCTCCCTTGTCACACATCGTCAAAAATTTGATACTCCTCCCAATAGGCGCGTGACGTCATCAATGGACGGTCCCTAGTGTCAAAAAGTTAGGAACTAAAGATTGCAAAGGCAGAGCACCAACATATTAATCGACGACAAAGGGTTCGTGCGCTGTGGTCCACTGTGTTCGTCAAAATAGAAGTTGGATTGGTGATATTATTGATGCTGGAAAAGAAGTTGGATAGGTGAACGACATTCTTCCAAAACAGATGCTATTTAGATGAACATAATGCCTACAGAAATAAAAGTTGGATCATTGAAAAGAATATTTGCCTAAATAGAAGTTGAATTGACAAAAATGGTTCCTGCTGAACCAGAAGCTGGATTTGAAGACATTATTATTATCAATCCAACTTCTATTTAACCAAGTACACAACAATGGACGAAAATTAGAATTTGTTAGCATTCGTTAGGCTTTTTGTCCATCAACCATTATTTAGTCGTCAATTATTTGTTGGTGAAATATTTGTTGTATGTGAAATATGTGTTGTAATTTGAAGCGTAGGTCTACATAGGAATGTTTTCTTTTGTAAAATTGTCGACAAGCTGCCAGTGATGCCGGCATCGTTTTGAAAGTTGTAACATAAAGTTTGTAAACGCGCGAAGCGCGAAACTTTTTCCATCTTTTTTCCTGTTGATAATAACGTACGCATATAGAGGAATTGCGCTGCTGCATGGACGCTCATGAACGGCGTCCAGGCTCTGCTGGCCAAATAAGCGGCAGGACGGCGTCCAGCCTCGAAAATAAGTGCCTGGACGCCGTCCATGACCGTCCAGGCACACTTTAAGCCCTGAATGTCGTGTAAGCAAGACATTGTACGCCTTTGATGATTATGTAACGGTTCAGGGGTACGCCTACCTGGTGTCGGCCTGCTGTAGTGTCTGCCTGTTGTGTACACCTGTCTACTGTGTTCTTTCTACTGTGGTATCTACCTGCTGTATATGCTTATCTACTATCTACTGTAATCCATCTACTATCCACTATAATCCATCTACTATCTACTGTAGATATCTACTATCTACTGTATCCTATCTACTGTGTATTATCTCCTATCTACTGTGTAGTCTCTACTGTCTATCCTATCTACTGTGTATCATCTACTATCTACAGCAAATTAGTATAAAACGAATCGTCGTCGTCGCCAGGGAATCGTTGTCGTCGTCTGGAGATCGTCATCAGAGGGCCTTGTAGATTCGGCTTCGGCCTTGCAGTCTCGTCTCCTAGGAAGCACGAATAGTCGTCGTAGATTTGCGATAGTCAGCCATTGACGTAGCATAGTAGTCGCCGTCAGCCATTGACGTAGCGTTGCAGTTACTCGTTAGTTATCGACGTAGGGCATATTGAGGGAGTGAGATACGGACTGTTTCCGAATAGGCGCTACAGAAATATTGCTTTTTGTTGGACATTAAAAGAGGATTATCGAACAAGCGTGTCTTATTCCAAGCGTCATCCAGAAAGGAGCTATTTAAACCTTAAATGGTTAGTCTTCAGCAAACCACTGAAGCCTTACTCAGCGGACTGCAACACGAACTACCTCCATATCGGACGGGGCTGCAAGTCGTCATCCTGGTCACTGTCGAATAAGCCCCGTTCCGTTACAATTATATTCGTTTATTGGAGCACATGTTGACATACCGCAACAAGTTACAGGCAACAATAAAGTAAATTCAATAATATACGACTGGATGTACGTGGCTAGAGGGTCAGCAGTGTCCAGCACACATATGGCGTTACATACTGAGATTCCAGTCGTGTATATTGGCCCTTGGTGCTCTCCCAATGACTCTAAGCCCATAAATAGGCCATAATATATATATAGTCAACTCATGCATATCATCCTTTTTGTGGATGCGTCGTTAAATAAATTTATATAAGTCAGACTAGCCAGCTCAACACCTACACTGCTCGCGTTCTGACAGTGCCAGTCCATGCCTGAAGAAAGGAGGAGGGCGACACCAAATCATCTTCGATATGGAACGTTGTCGTCAAAAAATCAACAGACGTAGGCCTCCGCGTCGACTAGTCAATTCGGCTATGAGAAAACCGACTGTACGCTGACGAATTGAAGATCAGACGGTGAGGGAGAAGACTGATCACCCGCTAATTAAGTAAATGAGGTCGTAAACACATCATAGTTCGACCGTGCTTTATCGACGCTGTCTCTCGACTCTCGAGTATAGGTCTAACTGTATAAGCGACTGCGCTACGTCTTCATTTACGGTAGTTGTGTCAGTCACAAGATGACGCTTTGCAAATACGCTTGTCGACATTGATGAAATCGGTAATCCGCGGGCTGAAACAGCACAGCAGCGAGATAAGATCTGTGAATGGCGGTTATGTCTGGGTGTCTTCGACCACAGTGGTAATCGGTTTGTGCATGTCCTCATGAACAATAAGTTCCAATTGAGAATCACTTTTAAGACTCTGGTTTCGTGCTAGTGTTAAAATGCCGACGGATTAGGAAAGTTGTGGTATTGTTGTTTTCTAGCAGCTAGACGCCATTGCCACCGTTCGCTCGTATGCGAGTAAATTTTTCAGTTGGGAGGAGGCTTTGCCTGTAAACGCCATAGTAGTTATTGTTTCAAATCGCGATTGAAGATTTTGTGGTTCTTGTACTTCTTTCTTGTACTTGGCGCTCAGTACCTTTTGCCCACGGTGATATCAGACAAGAAGGGTAAATTTGAGTAAAAGTCTAATTCCGTTCGCTAACATGTAAGCAGTTGCAGTTGTAAGTGCTTTCTTATAGCGACTCTTCAGAAAAACTCGAAAGAAGTGTCGCAAACTGACGACGCAAGACCTCAATAATGAAATTATGCTATCGCAAAGAATACGTTACCCTATGGTAGACAATGTGGTCGCCCCAAATGCGATCAATTGAGCTCTGATATCTATGCAGCCACCTCCCATACTGCACCATACTAACTAAGTAAGTGAAGAACATCAACAGACACCCGTTTGACATATTGACCGCAACGTACAAGATTATTGTTAAGCAAGCCAAAAAAGGCAGCATTTTCACAATAGGGTTTTAGTGATATACTAATATAGACACTTTGTATCCTTAATAAGAATGCAACAAGAACATGTCACGCAATTTGCGCATTGGTGACTCATCTGTGCCTGTCTCTGGGCTGCAATGCTGCCTATAATCTGAATTTCAAACACTATCATCACAGTCATAATCATTATCATCATCTGGCTAATCCAGACCCTGTACCACTTTCAACATCTCTGGACTTTGTCTGACACCCATTCTCAAAGAATTTTGTTTCTAATACATTTTGACTAAAGGGCCATCCACATATTATTACGTACACAGCGAGGGGGAGTGGGGTTTCGAATTTCAGCGGTTTTGCGTACGGGTTCGTATGGTGGGGAGGGGTCCCGAAAATATGTACGTACACAAATATAATTGTCTAATTATGATGTGCACAATACACAATATTGAAATCAGAACTGTCATCCCAATCACGGACTATATTCCTGCTTAATAAATTTTATGTAGTATTAAAACTTTAAATTGCAAGTATTGTTAATATTTCTTCATGACAGTTAACAAATTTAAGCTGTTAAATATGATGCTTAACAAAAATAAACAGTCTGTGGTAAAATCAATGTCTTATAGATGTCTTTAGCTATTTATCGTTTGCAATGGGGGAGGGTTAGAGCTCAGATGTATGTATGCATGGGGAGGGGGTCCATGAAATATATGCGATGCAACGGTGGTCTGTAAATCCGATATTTTTGCGTACGCAATATATGTCATCAATTGTTCGCCAGCAGAATTATTAGTCTTGCGCCAAATGCGTATTGCACCATTTACTGTTGTTGCGAGTTAACTCGTAGGCGGCATATGGAGCATGCATGTCTTCTGTGCAGGTACAGTTAAAGGCTTTGTACCTGTTTGCAGGTAAAGACAGGAAGACCAGTTTGAAGATTATCTTCAAATATTCTCATTGTAAACTTGTTGACATGGCAACTGGCAACTATGTGGTAAGCAAATTTAGAGATCTTGGATATTAGCAAAAAAGTAATAGAAAGGGTCATGCAGTGAGCACTTTAACATACCCACACTTTAATGATGATTTGCTTTGGTTGGCTTCCCAGCCACTTAGAACACCTTTGTCATTAAAGTATTAAGTGTGATCTCAGTATGACTTTAATGGTGAGGTTGTAATGATACATGGGTTCACATGTACATTGTTTTCTGGATGACAAATCCTTCCATTGAGTAAGATACAGTGACACAAAAATGGCAATTTTTTGTTAGATGAAAGCATTTGATGCACCAACCATGAAGTTGAGGCTTCAGAATTCTCTTGGATTGAGACACCAAGAACTGCATTTGGCAAAATTGCCTAAAAAATTCTTTAATACACTATTGCATGGTAGAACTTTGCTGAATTAAAATATTCTTTTACATTAAAGATTTGCAACAGTTGTTTGATGTTTCTATTTTTTTAATATGACTAAATTCATGCAGTTAGACTAAGGATTCTAAATGCAGAAAGATAATATGAAATTATTATTATTATTATTATTACCGAAATTTGATGCCGCCCTTCTTCCAACCTTTTTTGCTCAGAAGTGCAAAGACATGCCTCGACAGCGCAATTGCAGTTGTACTGCAGAGCAATTGTGCGCAAAGGACTTGCTCAAGGTCCCTACACAGTAACTCCCCTGCCGAGGCTCGAACCCGCTCGCTCAGCGCATACTGAACGTTATGGGCTGACCGCTCTAACCGATCGGCCACTGTGCCACACTTGTATTGTACCTTTAATGAAAGTAAGTAGCAAATTCTGCATGCTAGAAATGCAAATGCAAAACTTTCTGTGCTTACTGCAGGCATTAAGTTGTGACATTATAATTATAGGTCATGTACTATCAAAGCTAAGAAAATGTAATTCGTCACAAGTAGATTAGTGCATTAATAAGATTGATAAGATAGGCTACATTTTCCAACAGTGGTTATTTTCCACACATGTTGCATTAGTATAGAAATATTGGACCTGTGACCTGTTTCATTTGACAATCTTTTTTTTTTTACTGAGATTGTGAACATAGTTGAAATTTGGCATATATGGTTTTTTGTTTGGAGTAAGATGAACTGTTGATTTTTTAAGATTCCATAAATGTTTGGGTTGCTGGACCAACTGCACTAGTTTTAATGCAGTTCCCGTCCACCCTCATACATCTCCTCACTCTTCCTCGCAGTCTTGCTGTCCCTGTCAATCTTTCCTCTGTGATCCTTTGATTCTATGCTGATACACATTATTGCCAAATCTGGCCTCTGCATGGCCTTCATCACATTCCAGGCTTCTTTCTTTCTCCCTTGCCCTGTAAGCTTGTTGGTGATCATCTGTTCTAGCCATCAACTGATTGCCTGACTGCACCATTATCCTGGGTGTTCATGTCTAAGCGTGTTATTATGAAGATGGTAAATATCATCAATCTGATGAACTTGTTGTTCAGTAGATGTTAAGATTAGATTAAGATTGCAATGTTATTTTGGAATGGCATCTTAGTTTGATGAAGTGGATGATCATGAGGAGTATTTGGTGGTTCTTGCGAAGGAAGCCAAGGAGGCGCTTCTCGATAGGAAGGTGAAAGAGATGCAGAAGAAGAACAGGGACATTCTGAAACGTCATGCTGTATGCACTTGAGCATTTTCTGCATGTGCTCGGGCATTTCTGTGAATTGCTGCAGCTTAGTAACAAAACTCCAATAGTGTGTTACACTCTCCTGGATTTTCTTGTCTACGTAGAACTGATCCTAGCTGATTTTGTAACATTCACTTTTTAACTTTATTGGAGTTTTCTGTGAATTTGTACATAATTTTTTTGCCTTGAAGTGCTGGATTAGATAAATTGCTATGAGAATTTTTCAAGTTGTTGCTATTGAAAGTATTTCTGCTTTTGATGGATAATCCTTTTGCTAAATAGTGAGCCTGGTCTGTTGTAGCTGCACCTTAAATTAGGGATGAACCGAGCTTTAATTTATTACCGAGTTTTACAAGTTGAGTTTTGCTGAGTCCGAGCCGAGTTTAGAATATTTAAAAAAGTCTCTCTCTCTCTTGATTTTAAGTTTGACAGTTTGCTTAAATTTTATGAGGTTTTTTTAGTTTTGCCTTAGTTTGCATTTGGAAATAGTAACAAGTAAGTACTAATAGTAGCAGTTTCTGTGTTTTTAGTTAGGTCGATTGTTGTTTTTGTAATAAAATGATTGTATTTGTGTTTTTAGTGAGACCAGTTGTTGCTTTGTACATTGAAATAACCGAATTTCATTTTCAATAAAGAAATAGGAAAGATTAAGACTCGGACCCATTGTTTGTCAAAGTCTGAGTTTATGCCGGGTGCTATAAAACTCGAGCTGAGTCCGAGCCAAGGTTCGGTTCATCCCTACTTTAAATTGACATCTGGCTAAAGAATTACTTGTGTGTTGTGTGGTTTTAATGTTTTTTGCTCCTAATGGCATGGTGCTAAGAGACCTTATGTATTACTTTTCTTTTTCAAAGTAATCTTGACATTGCCAAATCCCTTTGCCAGATGGTTGCTGCACAGAAATTGATTGCAGGCAGAAGTCTAAATCATCAACACTGGCAGCACTGTTTTGTGCAATACAATGCAAAACAGATTGGACATATTGCTTAATTGTGTCAATTCTGATCCTCTCGGTATGACAAAACCGATAAAAAGATGAAAATATAGATTTTGATGAAAAAAAAAGATTTGTGACCAGAATTTAAATTTAACTCTGCTACGTCCTGGAGATCATGATTACAACAGATGCAAATGCCGTAATAATGTATGAAGAAGGGTTGTGACAGAGGGAAAGAGATAGGGCATAACCGAATAGACAATTTCCACTGAGTACCGAATCCGAGTATTTGGTTGCGCTATTCGCCGGATCTGGGTACGAACCGAATAGTAGCGGCAAATCTGGCCAGCGGGCAGCGGGTACCATCCGTAGGCTAAGTGTAGTAAATCTGCCACGTGCACAGCTATGGAGCACTATCTATGGTCAATGCCGACTCTGCCGAGTCTATAGCAATATTCTTCATATAGCGTATCATCGCACTCTAGGCTATAACAATATATTTATTATATGATAACTTTATTTGTGAAAAAATGTAAGACCTTATAATAATTGTAATATGAAGTTATCAACAACGTCTTTACTCTCTAATGTTTACCGGAAAGTGGGTGGAGCCAATTGAAGCTGGAAAATTACTGATTTGGTTGCCACCTGGGAAATGCAACAAAAATAAATTAAAATATATAAATTAATACCATTATTTTTATAGATAATTCTATGGAATGTTAAGTTGTTGATTAATTATAAGTCCGTTAGTCCTAAACTTATTTGTTGAAAAAGCACTTTAAAAAAAAAATTATTTGTCAAAAAAAGTTATTTTTAGCTATTTGTGAGTGTAATATTTGCTGAGGCGAATACTTCCGGATAGTCCAATATTCAGCTGAGGCGAATGTCCGAGGTGATTTCCGGTTATGCTGTAGAAAGAGAACAGGAGGCAGATGGATGTTGTTGAACCGGATGATGGTGAATGGGCAAAGTAACCTAACGGAGAAAACCCAACATCAAGAAGGGGTGCTGTCGGACGTTTGGACTTGCCCAAGGGCAGAGAACTTTGAGGAAGAAATATTACTCAGGGCAAAGTCCTTCAGATTAGACAAAGGGTTTACAGATTGACAACAGCTGCAGGACAATGCAACCTATGCAGAAACATTTTGGCTTCTTTTGTATTGGGCTATGCCTACAATAGGTGTTTAATATCACAAGTCTTTGATGAAATGTTACCATTTGACCAATGAGGTAGTTTGCGTGTTGATAAATGGATGATTGATGGTAGCAAACACTCGTTAGTCTACCGAATGGTAGGGATGAGTTTCCTAGTACTCGGCATTACTCGGATTTGGGACAAACAATGGGTCCGAGTATTCATAAAAATCGGCTTTAGGATTTTATATGTTGAAAACGAAAATCAGATTTTTTATTCATTCAGTGACTATCACATTTTATTTTTTATCACTTTCATAGTGAAAAACTTAAAATAAAAAAACAAATAAATTCATGCCTTTATTTAAAGTTTAATGCTTACCTTGTTTTCATCCAATAGGGCCAACAGTTTGTTCAATATGCCCGAGCGCTCCATTAATCATGTTTGTAAATCATCAATAGGCAACAGCAGTCATACAAATTGTGCAAACTGCCAAGCTAAAAATCAAGAGAATGAGACTTTTTTTAAATATTTGAAACTGGGGTTCGGTTCATCCCTCTTGTATGAGGTATCTAATTATAAACTACGAATCACGATTTATTTTTTATGAAACTACGTAATTTATCGTTTTGCAAGGGGCTTTACATATGATGCCAGAACTTATCACCATAGACTTGGGTGTGGTCTTAATTTTAAGTATCCATCGCATTCAGCTCAGACTTGCGCACAAAAATGTGAACCATTTCTAAAATGTTGCACACACAAAATTTCTTGCGCTCACGACCTCCAGAAAATTAGAGGGAACACTGCTGTGAATAGGACAGCCGTGCCTTGGCCTTCAATTACCCTGGGCACAGTTCGACGGTGTGTCTAATCTGTATTGCCTGCCTAGGATTAGTCACCAACTACATGCATACGTCTCCTACGGGGAAGTGTTTGCTTGTATCACAACAATAGGCAGTAGCAGTAGGTCTATCTTTTGGAACCGGACATCTTGAGAAACACAATGAAATAATTGGCTTAATAATCAGCTAAATAATCGGGTATCGGCAAATGAATAATCGGCAATAATCGGTATTGGCAAAAAGTGATATCGGTACAGCTCTAATGACCACTTCCTCCCGGTGGGCCTGGTTACAGTTTTGTTTTGTTGCTTCTGATGTGCATATAGGAGGTTGAAGCGGATCGAAAGGCAGCCGAGGACTCGGGATGTGCTGTTAATCTCAAGTCAAACCAACAGAGTCAATCAGATCACTGTGAGATGCAGATTGAAGTAAGACATCTTACCTTAAATGATTCAAAATGTTCTGCTATGATTTGTCCATAATTATTGGTTTTGCTTACAGTTCATGCTGGGTAGCTTTCAGTACATGGTAAGATGCATTAAAATTGCAAAGCTTGTTAGTGATGTACAGGATTGTGTGTGGTGCTCTTGGACCTCATTTTAGCGTGGTTGACACTCCAGGCCTCGAGTCATACATATAAGTGTCTGACATTCAGAGTGGACCTATAGTCTCTTTTGCTGGTAGTGATGCACTTTGATAGTTTTAATTTGATGGTACTATGTGTATTTTATGTTATCAGGGGCTTTCACCTCTAGGGGCTTTCACCTCAACTATCAAACTAAAGACTGACGTGCAAACAATGCGATTACCATGACACTTATATGCAAAATGTTATAGAATGTCGCAGTTATTGCAATACGGCATTTCGAAGCAAGGTATGCAGACATTCAAACAGGCTAACACTCGAGATTTATTCATACCACACTGATGTGCATACAATGCGATTATCGTGACACTAATAAGCATATAGGCCTAGAGTAAATAGATTTTCCGCAGCGCAGTGTTTAGCAAAGCCTATATAATCATCCAATCTCAGAAGTAGCAAATCAGAGGTGAAAGCTAACCATTGCAGAATGTCTGAGTTATTTAATAATTATAATGGCTTCTCATGGACAGTAAATCGAGGTTATTGCGATTACGGAAGAGGGTTAACATCTAATTCTTTCTTTATTGTGTCTATTTACAGTTCATTGCTTATGCTAAATGAATTTGCTTTGTATGTTATATATTATTTATGTACAATTCAATGACGATCCCCATCGAAATTTCACTTTACATGTCTAGCCCCTATAGGTGAAAGCCTCTAAAGGAGAATCGTCCGGAGGTGAAAGCCCCAAGAGGTGAAAGCCTCTGGAACCGTATTTTATATCCCAACGTGCACTTAGCAAGGTTTGATTGGTTTTTAAATTTTGAGATCGAGGAGAGGGCTGAAGATCACTGACTTGAAGATCAGAAGGATGTGGGTTTGATAGCCGCTAGCCCCATGAGGTTTACTAATCATTCCATTCACTAGGTGGTAATGATAAATCAAGCAGTAATACACATGGGCAATCTTGCAGACTGCCATATAGTTAAATTTGTCTCCTGTTAAACTTATTATCATCTGTTACTACTATATCATGTAATCATACTGCAGTTTGTCAGATGGATTTGAATTAATTTATATATATATATATATAAATATTATTTCCAGGCACCCAAACTCGCTGAGGAAGACATAGCCAGACACAGAGGTGAAGGTCAGAGCAGGGGTCGTGGAAGGCCAAGGGCTTCAAGATACAGACCTGGACATTATGGCCAGGTAGCATGCAGTCATTGATGCATCCAAGACATATTTTGTATTTTTTCTTAGAAAGCTGCAGGTATGCTTTATTCTGGTGTACAAATGAACTTGCCATATAATTAGGGATGTTAACGAAAACCGGAATTCTGGTTTTCGATTTAGAAAATGGTAACTGGTTTGTGTCATTTGCTTGCAAACCAGTATTCGTTGTTTCGCCTCATTATTTATCTCCCAGATTAATTCCCATATAGAGATGCTCAAGTAAGTCGGTCAACTTTAAAGGTATAGACGCGGCTAAGCGAAATATTTCCCGCCCGCGTCTTCCAACAGGGTAATTAATAGCTGCCAATTGTTAATAAATGGCCCTTTTGTCGAGATAAGCCTAACGTGGGAATGTGAGCTAGGGGAAGGATAACCCGAGCTGATGAAGATAGCATCACTCAGACGGAAGTGCTTCAAAGCACCCACTTAAACTCTTCGGTATCGAGTGTTGACGCTGCATTGCAATACGTAATACATGAAATAACGTGCAGAGTTGTGTTATATTACAATGTAATCTAAGAACACCAATAAAAACCACTAACCGGTTTGCCCCAAAAAGCGGCTTTTACAACCTTGCATATAATGCTATACTAGTTGCAAGCCCTCATATGAGCACAGCACAGTTGGTAATTTTTGGCTGTGTTTAATATGCAAGGGCAAAGGTATATACTCGACTATAAGTCGATTCAAATAGTTTAACAGTGATTATTTTTATAAATATCAATTTGATACTGTTGGAATTTTTACAATGTTTTAATAAAAAAGTTCTATTTTGGCAGTTGTTTTGTTTGCCATAATTAAAAAATTCAAACTACTCATCAATGACTTTTATCAGACTTTAGTGAAGTGTACCTGAATTGTGGCATCAGAGATTGAAATCAGTCGTATGTAACAATATGAGTTATTGAATAAAACTCCAAAATTCATTCAAATTAATTTGTTTTGATTGTGCAATTTTAAGCAAAGCGGTTCAAGGATACGTTTTAAAACATTCTCTAACTTTTGAGTTTTTCTAAAATTAAAATTTTTAAATAGGATTTTTTTCATTATTGTGACTCTAGTTTTGCATGGTTGAATGGTACTTATTGGTACTATATCAGAATTTCTTTCTTATGCTTAGCTAGCAATGATTCTATTGTCATTTCGAAGCTGAAAGTATCCTCTTTCAAATAAAATGTAAAAACCTAAATGTGAAATTTATGACTTATAACTGAGTCTGTGGTGCCAGGGCTCTATGCGAGATAACCATGCCACAGAATCTGACTTGCTTGAGGGCAAGGACTCTGATAAAAGACTTTCACCGTCATATGCCGGGAATGAAAAGCATTTGCCCACTGGTGACTGGTAAGAATTTCACTTGTTTCATCAATTGCTTCTTTCTTATCTGGTATCCGATAAATTATCTCTTGTTGTCTATCTTTTATGTTTAAATTTTGTCACCTCTATGTGTAAAGGTATATATTAGGCACCAGTGTATAAGGATTGTTCTGATAGCATATGCATAATCTCTAGCCACTGTTCAATCTGACAATAGAAATAAAGTCAAAATGGACATTTTCATTTGTCCCTTTGTTTATTATTCAGACAACTTTGGACCAAGTGAGAATATATATCTAACGGATATTAATACATTTATTTTATTATTTAAATTGAACATTTGCGTGACTCGGCTGTCATGTTTTCTTATGACATTGTGTGTTATGTGTTTTGATACATTGATGCTCCCTCCTTCTCATTGAATGCTGATGTTTACATTCTAGGGACACAGGGCCACCACCATCATCGTCATATAGTTCAGCCAGCCATCCACTTGAGAATCAGCCTCGTAAGTGCTGACGCATTCGTAATCTTTGTGTGTAACCTTCTTCAGTGAAAGAAACCTGAAAGATTGAACTAAATAAATAGAAGGGTAAGATGCAGAGCGACTGAATGCAGGAAGAGAAGACTGAATGAATGTTTGATATGGTTCAAGAAGTGTTGAAGAGTGTTGAAAGCAGCAGTTAGGTAAAGTAGAATGAAAACACTTTCATTGTCCTACAACTGATTACATGTTCACGAATGGCAACTCGCACAGTGTCTGTGGGACGATGTTATGTAGTGTAATGTAAGTACGACAATTTCTAGAGCACCGTCAGTAGCAAGCTACTTCTAGGGTGCTTTACCTAACAGTTCAGTGTCAGCGTAAATGTAAAAAAACTAATGCTCGGCATTGCCTGAAATGTGCAATGTTGACTGTTTTGTGAAAGAAGAAAGGGTTTTGATATCCTGAATGGATGCAGGGAGACTGTTCCAGGCACGTGGGCCAGCAACCCAGTCATCAGTTTTTGTCTTCGTTTTTTCCACGAAAACATCAGACGATTTTGAGGATCGTAATCGTGACCTGCTGGGTTCGTTTGATAGTGGCCTGATGGGGTCTGCCAGATAGATGGTGCACGGTTATTGAGGCACTTATACGCCAAAGTGTGAAGTTTGAGTTTGATCCACTTACCTATTCTAAGCCATTGTAGCTCGTCTTGTATCACAGTCGAAACGTGGTTGAATGACATTTACAGTAGGATTATATGCTCTCATTAAAGTATTTTTTGTACAACTCAGTGGGCTAGAGCATACCCTGAGATGGTAAGGGCCTTACAAGTGCAAGTACTTTTGGCATAATTGAATTGTAATAGCGATTTGCTAAGATTCTGGACTGAGCTGGAAAAAATATTGCTTGATATATGAACCTATTATTCTGCTGATAAAATTTGAAAGCAGCCACTAACTTAAAAGTAGATTTGTTTTTGTTTGAACAAACAGCAAATGGTGGTCAGAAGTCAAGAGAACCCAGCCGAGGGCAAAGGGTGATGACAGGACGAGGTCACTCTCGTGGACAATTTGCCAAGTTTGTGACTGTTCCAGATGCCTCTCATTCCCACGACGTGCGTCATGTGGAAGAAGTCAACAACTCCATTGTGATTAACATTGATCGTTCCAATCGACTTGGAGGAGATTCCATGAGAAGAGGAGGAGGAGGGAGAGGTGGAAGTGGATACAGTATACAGCATAATCCAACTGGAGAATTGTTTGAAGATAGTTCAAATATCAGAGATCAAGAGCTAGGTGTTTTGCCACCCTCAGATAATGCCCAGCATCAAAAGAGTGGTTACCAAGGACAGGGCAGAAGGCCATTCCGAGGCCATGGGGATGGCCCTTTTCGAGGCCGAGGGGAAAGTTCCTTTCGTGGCCAGGGAAGAGGAGACAAGTTCCGAAGAGGTCGTGGGGATGGTCCCAGACCATTTCGCGGTGGGTACAGAGCCGACCGACCCAGAGGAGGTCGTGCTTCAAGGCGCGCTGTTATAGTTACTTCCAAGAGTGAAAGAGGGGACAGTTCACAGCAGGTCGAAGAACCTGAAGACTGGGATAAAATAGTCCCTGCTGGTGCCACTGCTGTGGAGGCAGGTGTTGTTGATGGTCATGGTTGGACAAACAGTGAGGATGGAAGTGCCAATTGGGATGAAAGTGAAGGCACCCGTGATCCAGACAAAAGAGAGGTAATTGAAAGTGGTAACTCATGCAAAGAGTCACACAAAGAGTTGGACTTGCATGAAGGTGAAGAGGTTGCTAATCAGGACCAACCAGAGGAACGTGACCTTCGTGCTGTGGAGCAGTCTGAAAACCACTCATGTGGAATGGGTGACCAGCCAAAAACAAGCATGTCAATCAGGGATGAATCCATTTCTACTCAAGCCGAGCATTCTCCTGGCTGCACAAAACCACATGATACTCGATCTATGTTGCCAATGGACGCTACCAAGGTTGGCTTGGGAATCCATGATGTGGAGAAGTTAACAGAGAAGCCAAGTGAAACTTTATCTGCATCATCATCAAACACAGAGACAAATGTGGAGTCCAAGCCTCGTGAATTAAATACAGTTTCCAAAGCTGCAGAAGTTGACAAAACTTCATCCTGTGACAATGATTCTCGTGACTTGATGCCTGAGAAAGTTACAGAGGCTGCAAATGGAGAGTCAAATTATGCCGTAAAGCCGTCTAACGTGGAAGTTGGAGGTCGTGTGAATCTGTCTTCCATTAAAAGCGATTCTCTTTCATTGGTACTTCAGAAGGATGTGAGCACAGATTTAGAAAGACCTGATCATGAGATGTCCTCATCAAAGCCTCCGCCATCAGTGAGTGCTGCTGCTGCTGAGTTCGCTGTGATGTCCATTCAACCAGAGTCACCGGCCAATGTTCTAATTGGAGAATCAATCTCAGCAGGTAAGTTGATATTTTACATTTCTTGAACTGAGCATGGAATGCATCGGGTGGAGGGGTGTCTCAAAGAGGAGTTATAGATTTAAATTATTTATTATATTTTACATCACATCAATTGAAGTATATTTATCTGTTAGTCATATGTTTGGATACAGCACTTGAATTGGTTGAGGTTTATAAGTGAATCTACCGCAGTGTTAAGTAAGCGCATATGATTGTTTAGTCTGTGCAGGTGTGTAGGGTTGCATGATTTTGTCTGCTGAAATGTGTGAAAGCTTCTCTTGATGAAAAGATGCATTTCTTCAAACATTTACTTTTAAGGCATTTTATTCCTTTTATGTTAGACTTGACCATCACTGTTTTTTTTAAATATTGATGCAAATTCAGCATTTATAATTGCACCTTTGTTTGACACTTTGATAATGATTGTGGGCTAAAAGCAACTGGGAAACTTCAGCTTCTTGTTGAAGTGTTTAATGCTTTAGTGACAGTGAGTGACCTTCATCAGTGTGCATGTTGTTCAAGACCCAAAATATCATGACTGAGGCAACCCTGAAGGCATAGGTAACCCTGACAGCATCTATAGGTAACCCTGAACGCACCTGCTGGGAAGATTGCAGCTGGTCCATGCATTCAACACCTCAAACCTGGCAACATCATGTGGCTCAACATTTTAATGATGAAAGTGTACTAAAAAAGGGCCTGGGAAACCAATACAGCTTGTCATTACACTGAACAGTGTTAAAAACTAAATACTAACTGTGAATTAGTCTTATAATGACAACTCATAAGCAGCCACCCATTGGACAACTCACTCGCTGAGTTGTGTCTTAGTCTTCCAGCTAGCGAGGAAACAACTATACAGCTAAGTGTGGGATCAATTGAATCTACACGTTTTAGTAGTTTATCAGAATAAGTATCTTGTGTATATCATGGTGTAATCACATCAGTCCAGGTAAATTACCTGGTTTTAGGATTGCAGTCTTTGACCAGGTACCTGTCTATTGTCAGATTTCCCAGGCCTCTGGGTGCCTTCTATTATGACGTGTTTATGTTTTTTGGCATTTTGATGGATGTTGACAGATTACTCTGAAGATGTTTTATATGGGGTATTTATTGTACAAATCTAAACCGACCTCTACTAACACTTTATCTATGTGTGACTGTGTGTGCAACAATACACGATTTGCCTTGCTTTAAATTGGTGTCTTTGATGTCATTGGTGATGTGTGTCATTTTAGAACCTCAATCTCCGAACAATGGCTTGGTGGAGAAATCTGCTGTCAGTTCAGAAATTCCAGCATCTGTCAAAGAAAAGACTTAATACTGGCATCTTTTATTAGTGCATAATTTAGCTTGTGCCTTGGCTGAACAAGAATTTTTCGTTCAGATTTGCAGTTGTGGCTTTTAGTCTGTGATGTTGATTTGTTTTTATTGTATTTGTGGTTGAATTTCCAACCAAGGATCAAGTTAATTGAAATTTGTTAATAATTTTGCTAATCAATGATTTGAGCATAAATTGCCATATAGGGTTGTATTTGATTGTATTTCAGCAAGAGTTTTGCCAGTCAGTATAAATCGGTAGAATTTTTTAAATGCAGCTTTTGGGGCAAATTATATAAGTATTAGCACTGTGTTGATGAGTATTTCTGTCTTGTTCCCTGAATTTGGATATTTATGCATCCACCTTACCTTGCCTTGCAGTGACATGGAACTATCTGTACAGATACTTGTTGGTGTTTTGCCTCTGTTTTTTTAGGTATTGCATGTTTACCATTAAATTCAAATTCTCCAACTAGATTTTCCACAGAATGACATATTTCACATTCATTGTGGTGTATTAGTTTCTGAGTTATGTGTCTGTGAGTTGAGAGGCATTGTCTGACTTCTGTTGCGACTTCTGTTTCTATGGCATGCTGAAAGTGTGAAACTCTGTTAAACTGTGTAGTCTGTTCAATTTCCAGTTGACTTAGACAACTGAGCTTGTAATAACATGCTAGTTTAAAGCACTTGCTTATTATACATCTACAGAAAGTATATGAAAGCATAGCTCCATGTTGAAAAATTCTGCATCAATTCAAGAAAGAGGTTTAGAAACACTATGTTTGCCTATACAATAAATAGTCCAGTGTTTTGCTTATCTGTTGCTACTATTGTTTACTGCATCAAATATGCTGATGCCAACTTGTGAGTGGTTAAACACATGGGTTGCCTAAACTCAAATCTTTGAGTAAGAATTGATCATATAGAATTCTAGATGGCCTATGTTTGCTCTTATCTGTGAATTGTTTGTAGGCTGGCCAGTGGCCACTTTTCAGACTGTGTGCAAACATCTATTGGCTACTCAGATTGTATCAAGTCAGAGAGGTTGTCTAGACATACCATGTGAAAACATCTGGTTGCATTAAGACAGAGCAAGAAGAGATATCTATGGATTGCAGTCAACCTGACTTAATTAGCAAACAGATTTAGTTGTTTGTCATTGGATGTGTGAGCTTATCTGGAAGTGACATGTGACCGATCCTTGATCTGAGATTCAGCTGCTCTGTCAGTCGAACGGCATTCGGATCATCTGGCCTCAACATAGATGCTAAAATCACCACCTGTTCTGACCGAGCAGTGATGCAGCGTAAGTGAATTGAAAACTATGCAGCTATTCGTAGGACTGCACACTGGCCTAACTCAACCCGGTATGTACACCATAAACCCGGTATGTACACCAAGAGAAAGATCCAAAAGTTAGCTGATGTGTTGATACAAAAGTCTAATCCCTCAAGTAGTGATTAGTAGACGAGGCACCTTCTTGATGCGGAAATTGCATCGATAAACTGATTATTTCTTGTACAAATCACTGAAACGGATTTCTTCAATTGATTGATGCCAAGTTTCTGTCAGAATCGGTTTCATCTAGATGTTTATGATCTCTTGTACAAACATGTGCTGCTGACGGCAAGATCACACGTCCAACCTGCAGGCAATCCTGCTCAATGCCTTCGCTCACATGTTCACCATTTTGGTCAGGTGTGAAATAATTATCTGAAATAATTTCCTAAATAAATTAAATTTTACAGTAAATTCCTTATTGGCTTGTATTTCTTTTAAATAGCCATTTGTTGATGTGTCATTGACACTCGTCCTTAGACGAGTACTACAGCCCACAGCAAGCAGTTTGTAATAATTATGATGCTGTTGAAGTTGCTCGAGTTGGAACTTAACCTGACAATTACCATGTAAATATAAATTAAAAAATGTTAAAATAACTAGTGTATAGTAATCCTGTTGCTGTTTTTGTAGAATGTTCCTTTTCAATATGTGTGTTTTTTTACCTTACAGTTGTTGTAACTGTTGCTTCAGTCAGAAATGTGTTTGGTTGCTATGAAATAAAAATTAATTTCGGGTTCTACTTGCCAATCATCACCCAGGAATTGCCATTGCCAGGAGAGGTTTCCACTTTTGATACCTTCTAGGAGTCACCAAAATACAAGTACACAATAATGGAAAGCATATGGCACACAGTGCTAACGTCTGCGTCAAAATTTGCAGCTATTCCAGTATGGCATGGACCTTTATTTCTTAAACACCAACCGAATTTGGCCTTAGTCTTGCAGTAAAATACACACATCCACAAAGGTGATGGGGCAATTGCAAATAACTAATAACCAGTGTTTGTCTAAGATGCAAGACAATAGCAGCGTTATGTCGATTTCAGATGGGAAAGTTCAGTTGTACCTTAGGAGTGCTTCTGTATGAAACCTATTTATGGAAACACACATCAGTTCCCTACCCAGGTCCATTTGCATAAGTATATCAGGTCAGAGATTCTAGGACACAATAATAAGTATATCCTTTATTTTAACCAACTGCCTATACTGCAATTTGGTTAAAAAGACATTTAGGGCCTACCTGGATTAGTGGAACTGTCCTTGCAGATCTGCCAAAAATTGTGCAGAGACATCTTCAGTTCATCCTGAACTGTCAAAATTCTCATGTTTTGATCTATGTGTGAGAGATTCTACACCGATTTCCAGTCAAAGAGCGGTTTATCTTAAAGATCCTCTTTATGAGAAGAACTTTGGTAGTCAGTGCAGTACCAGCGTAATCAACAGCTGGTCATGTCCTTTGATATTTTATACAACTAAAACGCCTTTCAAAGTACAACCCAGTGGGCAAGCCCTTACGAGAAATGGAAAGTCTCAAGACAAAGTGTGGCGATGGTAATGCCCCAGTTAGCACCTTAATTGTGAACTACATGGGAAGTCAACCCAGAGCAGTAGAGGTCACTGAACAACAAGGTAATGATTATCCAA
Source organism: Bimastos eiseni (assembly GCA_959347315.1). Taxonomy (NCBI): domain Eukaryota; kingdom Metazoa; phylum Annelida; class Clitellata; order Crassiclitellata; family Lumbricidae; genus Bimastos; species Bimastos eiseni. The sequence continues at coordinate 21,973,054 of OY365811.1, forward strand.
GAAACAAGATGCATTGACCAACTACCAGCAGCACCAAGTGCACAGACACATCATGCATTGGACCATTCAAGAAATGCCTTCAAGCCACCATTCTAAATTGCCATGTTAAGTGTCCTTGTGAATGATTCTCAATAGGCTATATACAAAAGTACCAATAGCCATACAAATAAATGTATATAAATGAATATGAAGAAAATTAAGGATTGGAGCAAATCCACATTATATCAGGTCTGAGGTATCTCCTACTAAATGACATAATTATAGCAAATACAAGCAGTCCGGTCCACATTAAATCCTAATTACTTCGTCTTCTGGTAGTGTCGCTTCTGGGAATCTCTCAATGCAAACTCTTTGGCTTGTTCCATAGAGCTCTGCCCAAAGGCAGGTCCATTGGCTTTATGCCACCCAGGGATGACTTGACTGAAGTGGTTTCCCATTGCCTTCCTAACAGACAATTATGGGTGAGCAACTTGTCCAAGATTGCTAAGCAATGACTCGAGGTGGGTTCGAACCTGCGATCCTCTGAAACGCAAGACGCCAAACATCCCACTACACCCCACTTTAAAGAGCCTTGAAAATAATTGGTCATACATGTAATGATGTACTCCAGATAGTTTGTACTTTAGTTGGACATCTAATGGCCATCGTGAACGAGACACATACCATGCTGTACGATGCTATTGCTGAACAGACCATTTTTTACGACAAACCACATATCTTTTCAATTAAATATCTACAGAAATGCACACCATAAATATTTTTAATTTTAATAACACCAGAATTCATGCAGCAAGTCATATTCGAGTATAATGCAAAATGGTAAACTGTAAAATATATTTGTAAACCAAGATCTGTGCATTGTGCTAGGCTTAGAGTTAAACAAGATTTGTTACAGATCTGCCATGAATACTGCAGAACATAATTGAAAATGAACAGAAACAGAATACAACTATCGAGCAATATAAAGTTACAGTTCTGCAAGCACTATCGGCAAGTGCCACCATAGGTTGAAACACCTATGTAACAATATCTTAAACTGGCAAAGTATTGTAAAGTCCTTAAGCACTATTAACAGTAACTTTGGCTTCAAGTCAGACAGTTCAGATTGATTTGATTTTTAACATTTGGTGTTAAAAATTAAATTGCCCAATGCAAACACAAGCAGAAAGGTCTCAAGAATTTCCATATAGCTACCCAGTACTTTCTAAGTTTTCAACATAAAGTTTTATGAAATATGTCAAGGGGGAGCATAATGGTCCATTATGCAAGTCATTCAAAATGCCAATAGTCAGAAACACTGAACATTCTGTTAAGATTTTGCAATCAATGAATATGAAATATAGCTGCAACAGACGAAACTTCACAGAAACCATGAGTTTTTTAAGAGACTCTTTTCCAAGAGTGCTCAAGTACAACTGCACTTATCCGGCATCCATCCTTACGATTTGTAGCTGCCCAATTCACGCTTCAGTGCTTCAATCTCAGGGTCAACAACAATTGGATGCTTGTGAGCTATAAACTGAAAGTAAAACAACAGAAACATTTATATAATTGTCTGGCCTGAAATAAGTGCTGCCAGTATAAAGGATCCATAAAGGTGGACATTAACCATATCATTCCCAATGACTAAATGGCATCGTCAGTGTAAATTGTTCTGACTACAATCTATCAGGATTAAATTCTGACCACTAAGCGCCTGTGCAGAAGCTGGTATCTGCGACTTTGCTATTGTGGACGCTGTAAAAATGTCGAGATAAGAAATTAAGAACAAGTACTTTTGAATTTTGAATCCTTCAAAATAGGCTAGCACAATGTTTTTACCTAGACGGAACAATAATGAGTCTCGCCGTCTCTAAAATGTGATAAAATGGTTAGTTGCTTATTTAAGTTATGACTATCAAAAGTCCAGCTCACTGCAAAGGGCAGTGTTACAAGAAGTGTCTTGTGAATGTTGTTTCACTGTATAATGTATATACACCCAGACTGAAACGTTCCCTTAAGGATTCTAACCTTTCTGAGTTCGGTTGCACCAACACTCTGGTAGGGGGCACTGTCAGAGTTCCAGCTGCGTGGACGAAAACTAAAAAAATCACCAGTTAATGGTAATTAGCTTCAAATTAACCTTAACTGCTAATAAATAAATGAATTGCATTGTCTATGATCTATGCATTAATTAGCAAAATTGCCATTACAAAGTACCATTGTGTAGCTGTAAGAGACGAACCGAATCGTGGCTTGAATTCGTATTACTTGGTATAAACTAGGACTCAGACAAACGATGAATTGGAGTTTTAATCTTTCCAATTTTCAGTTTTTAAAAGAAAATTGGATTGAATCTAGTTTACAAAAGGACAATCGAAATACTAAAACACAAATACTGTTATTGTTATTTACAAAACGACACAAGACCATACAAATGTGTCAGAATTGTACATACTGCTCTCAACATATCTAATGACATTTGGAATTCTGTTGGTAGACTTTTGTCCATTATTCCCCAGACTTCAAAATTTATATTGGCCATTTCTAGAGCACTTCTCATAGCATGAGCAATTCAGAAACGCTCCCAGTTCGAGAGATGCTGAGAAAACGCATGATCTCAGCTGTGACAAAGATGAGAATGGTGGAGCAGACGGGTGGGGTAAATTCATTCCACAGTGATGGGCCTATGCAATCATAGAATCTGGATTGAGCCATGGCGGTTCTAGTATGGGCAACAGAAAGGTCAAGTCAGTCAGAACCTTGAAGCAGAGGCCCAAAGAGGAGGGAGTGAAGTGAATGAGACGGGTCAAAGAATTAGATTGGAAAGATACTTCAATTGAGACTTGAACACTAACATGAGAACTATGAATTGCATAGTGGTAAGAGAGAGGCAGCCATTAAGTTTCTCAACCATGAAAGTGGAGATATACATGTACATGTGAGAATTAAGGAAGATGTCTTGTGGCAGTATTAAGAACAGACTGAAGAGGAGATAGGCAGCCCCTGTGGAGGCCAACAGTCAATTCAAGTATGAACAATGAGGTCGACAATGAAAGAGATCTATGAACAGCTTTTAGTTGGAAGTAGGACAAGCAAGTAAGCTTGGCAATGTTTCAGTTAAGATGAGAGAACTGTCTAGAGAGATGCCTAGGTCTCAGACACTAGAAAAAAAGATAAAAATGGGAAACCATTCTCAAAGAGATCCACAGTCAAGAGGTTGAACTGATGGGAAGTACCAATCATATATGTTGGGCTTTGGAGGATTTTATAGCTCCTGAGATTTAGGTCTGGCCTAGTTGGAAGTGAAAGAGCAGGAAATCAAGTGTCAATTGTTTGCAGAACAGATGATACCGTGTCAATTCAAACAACATGATCGATCAAGTAAGATTTGCATGAAATTTCGCCTGCTTGTCGGGCCAACCTGCTTGACCTTGCACCTTTGGACATCTGTATCTCAGCCTAATAGGAAGGTGCTTTTATTCAGCTGATTTGATTAACTATTTTGGTAGATTTTTATCACAACTGTTCAAAAGTTAAACTTTAAACCATGTTCGACAATTGAGCACTTTGACGTTATTCCGTTAGTGGTCTTATTTAAATCAAAACAAATTGACACTTTTAGTCTGAAGTGTCTGGAACAATCTCAGAAAAAATTCAGAATTGGATCAGTGATGGTTTTTTATAATTGTTTATCTATAATTATATCCAAATTTCAATATCCATAATACTGTACAAACTTCATATCTATGTCTTCTGAAATTTGAACCACCCACATGTTCAACTGGAAGCGTGCACCAAGAGCTCACCTTTGCATCTCATATTCACTGTCTTTGACGTGATTCATACTACCAGTTGCGTCAGCTTTGCACTGTTGCTCGCTCGCTAACTCCAGACGCCACAGATACCCCTGTTTGCACTTTCAACACAGCCCAACTGGATTACTGTTGCTCACTCTATGCAGGCCTTCCAGTTGGCCGGTTGATGTGCCTGGAGCAGGTCCTGTGTTCTGCTGCACGTCTTGTCAGACACATTCAGAAATTTGGTCATGTCTCCGGCTATATGTGCTCCACTGGCTCCCACTCCAACACAGAATTTTGTACCATATCATCTCTTTGGTATGGCAGTCCTTGCTGGGTCTTGCCACTGCCTATCTCTGCAATCTCAGTTACTCTACTCTGAGTACACCCGGTTGCCGCTCTCTGCGCTCTACTGAGTCTTCTCAGTGGTTGGCCCCTAGCTCTGGAACACGTTCCTGTTGGCATTGGGGTTGTCGCCAAGGGCCACTCAGGCTCCTTTTATAATCGCCTTAAAACTTTTCTTTTTAGCTGTGCCAGAATCGCTCCAGAGTAGTAGCCTTGAAGGGGTGCTGTACAAACGGGGCCATACCGGGCTATAACTGCGCCCTGTGACTAGCATCAATCTGGTGCCCCACATTTTGAAAATAGTGCATTTTATGGAATAATAAGTTATTCCATCCTTAAATTTGCGCCCTTGGCCACAGCCCCGCTGGCCCCTTCCTCGGTACGGCCCTGTATATAAATGTTTTCATATTGATTATGAGGATATTCAAGGCACTTCAGTACAAAAGTGATTTTAGATTTAAAGAACTTTCAAAAGGGTCACAAGATCAGAGTGCTCAATTGTCAAATATGATTTCAATGTTAAACTTATAAACAGTCGGATAATAGATCTACCCAAATAATTCATCAAAAGAGCTGAATAATGACACCAACAACACCACCTACCTCTGATATTTATAAGCTTAGATGCAGGCATCTTAAGGTCGAGCGGGTCAGGTCACAGTTTGCCAAAATGTAAACGACTCAAAAACATTTTCCCGGGTTTATCTAAAATTCATGTAAATCTGAGTTGGTCATGTCAATGCTAGTTGCAAATGTTGTTGATCTGACACAGAATCATCCAGTTTGTGGTCTGGCACAACCTGCTTGATGACCAGATGATCCGGTTCTATTATTTTTTTCAACCAACTGAGTTTACTTCTGTTCCTATTTAAACCCCGCCTTAATACATAACATTAGGGCATAACTGGAAATCGCCTCGGACATTCAGAAGTATATTTGCATTCGCCTCGGCAAACACCCGCAAATAGCTAAAAATAAATTTTTTGATAAAATATTTTTTGGGACAAAATAATATTTTTCATCAAATAAATTTAGGATTAACTGACTTACTTATAAGTTACTGATTAATTAAACAAGAACTTAACATTCCATTGAATTTTCTTTAAAATAATGATGTTAACTTATATATTTTAATTTCTTTTGGTTGCATTCCTCAGGTGGCAACCAAATCAGTAATTTTCCAGCTTGAATTGGCTCCACTCACTTTACGGTAAACACATGTAGAGAGTAAAACACAATTAGAGAGTAAAAGCGTCATTTATAACTTCATATTTCAAATTTTATAACAAGGTTTTACATTTTTTTCACAAATAAAGTTATTAAATAATAAATATATTGTTATAGCCTAGAGTGCGACGATACGCTGTATGAAGGATATTGCTACAGACTCTGCATTGACTATATAGATAATTCTATGTAGCTGTGCACGTGGCAGGTTAACTTCATTTTGCCCACAGATGGTACTCGCTGCCAGTCGCTCGCTAGTTAGATTTGCCGATACTATTCTGTTTGTATCCGGATCCGGCAAATAGTTCATCCAAATACTCGGATTCGGTACTCGGTGGAAATTGTCCACTCGGTTATGCCCTACAGGATATACAAAGATAACAAGTCCAGAATTCCACTGACACTAATCATACCTTAAGTCTGGCTTGGTGAGGGCCATGTAACCAATGTAACCTGCACACATAACACATGCTGTACCACAGATGGCCACTACAGGCATCAGCTGAAAGAAACAACCAAATTCAACTCAGTCAACCTAAAGTATTGACAGGTTGACAAGTTCAGTCAACCTCGCTACCTTCAGTCTATGCTGATGAAAGACGTATGTGCATTGTGTATCTACTCATCCCACTTCCTCAGCACCAGACAAGCATGCCCTTTTTTGTTGCAGGAACTATAATCAAAGAAACTCTTTTCCAGCAAACGTTTACTTTACAATGTCTCTTCTGGTCTTTCTGACCTTGTATTCCGTGGACTTCTTTCCTGGCTATTGACCTGGCCCCTCCCATTGAAATTGCCTTGCACAACAATATTGCTGAGTGGCAACCATTGACTGACACTTTCTGCATATGATTTATGGTGCCAGTCTAATCTAGGAACTGCTATTTTGCAGCTGCTTGGTTGGTGGCTGGAATGAAACATCCATGCATGGTCAAAAGTGCAAGTTCTGTACTTATCCTCTTCTTTTATTTTTAAGTTATGATATATCATTTTCACGCCATCGCAAGGTTTCACAGTATAGCCCGGCCTTGGCTTTCCCTTATGATGTTTCGCATTTTCCTTCCAGAGGTCAAGTTTTGGTTTCAAGAAATCTGGCTTTGATTATATTCTTGGCTGGAGTGGTTCTAACAATTGGCCACCCCTAAGCCTTGTAAGAACAGAAAAAGAAGCAAAGAAGTTTAAAATGCAACACTCACGGCCCAGTGCTTCTTGAGCGTGTTCATTGCAAATAACTCCGGCATCTTCCTGGCTTAACTGTGGACACGACTAAAAACGAAGCATTTTTAAATATTAGTTTCTGGAAAAAACCTGCAAATTATGTAAAAGCGTGTGTGCAACTTTGTTAATTTAAAATTTATAAGTAAACAACATGTTTTGAAAAACAGTTACATGATATGAAAGTTAGTAGGTACATTTAACGGATCGTATATGACACTCCTACTTCAACAGTTCCTCACATATGGTCCTGTTAATACAGGTTATAATACCAAAATGATTAAAGCAGTGTTAAAACTAGGGATGTACTGAATATTCACTTCGTATTCAATTAGGAGCCGAATAGTGGGCCAAATAACTATTCAGTATTCCGCCGAATAGCAGCAGTCAGACCAGATACAAATATGTTTCTGCACATGAACCTGCTATATCAATTGGACAGAAGTAACTCTTTCATTAACATAAAACCGTCTGACATATTGTACACAACCATATAGTTAACCTGCAAAATTCAAAAAAAATTTCATTATCCAAATTTAATGCTGAGAGACCATACAGTGGATTTTGTTCTCATGTATGACATCATGCCAAACAATGTTGTATATTGTCGACAGGAAAAATCTTCTAATGCCAAAAGTTCTGCCACAATACTAACGAAAATGTTACTTCTACAGCTGAACAAAATTTAGTGGACAACACCCTTTGCACAAGTGCAACAATTGGTGCATAAGCACTGTTAAAAAACACCTAAATTTTTTAATATGCTTTATGTGAGGGTCGGTAATGAATCGCTAGGGTCAGAGTCATAATTAGTGCCGTTTTTTGACATATTCGGCCGCAGAAGTAATTTTTATGAAAACATAAAAATCAAGAGAACAAGACTTTTTTAAATATTCGAAATTTAGACGCAAACTCAGTGCAACTCGGACTCAGCAGGAAATTGACACTCGGTCCATCTATAATGCATCACGAGGGTCAGTAAGGGTAAGGTTAGGAATCGTTAGGAACAGCAAAGGTTAGGTTAGATGACATGAGGGTATGTTAGAGTCAGGGTTATGATTAGCATCATTTTTAGACATATACGACAAACCCTCCGCCCTAGCATAATTTGTCCACGCATTGCAATGCCGAAGTTTTGGTGGCTTAAGCACCACGTTTATCAAAAACCTACACACCCGATAGTACATGTTTGTCAAGAAGTTCATATAAACGTGTTTCTATGGCAACCATATGGCTGGCGGGACCTTGCTCGATTCGGTACAGGTCAGGAATTACTAAATAGGCTCCAAATCTCACGACATTCTTGCATCAAACCAGCTTCTACTTAAGCATGATATTTTCATCGATCCCGCTTGCATTTGGCATATTATTTTCATCAATCCAGCTCCCATTTAGGTTCATTTCTTTTCATCAATCGACTTTTTGCGTACACAGCCTTGTTTACATTGATTCCATTTCCATCGTGACGACATTCTAGCATTAATCCTGCATCTACTTAAGCATGACGTCTTCATAAATCCAGCTTCCATTTAAGCAGAATTTCTTTCATCAATCCAGTTTCTACTTACACGGTCTTCTTTAGCCATCACCAGGTAAAGTTTTGAGATTTTGAGTGAGTTAGTAAATCCGGACCCGTGCCCTCAATTCTTCAATGAATTTATCGGGTGCCCGACAATGCCCGTTCAATGTGTGCCTTTTTTTAAAGTCATCGTGTACGGACTGTACTGTCCTATACTTCTATAGTGTGAGCAGCGCATGCAACAATACTTGCAGCGAAATCACCCAATCACAAAAGATTTAACAACACGCTTTCAAAATAGTGAAACGCAAAGTTTATCATACAATAAAACTGATTCAGAATTTAAAATATTCGCACTTCAAAAAACCTCAAAAACGACCTCCAAATTCCACCGACCTCGAGTAAGCTAATACAAACACGTCCTTATCAGCGAGAGGTCTTGAGTCCTTCTCCCCCAAAGTTCTACGCTTTTTCAGAAGCGAGGAATTATGTAGCGCGATATCTCAAACAGTTTAAGTACAATTTATTTAGCATGCGACAAAACCTGTATTTAATTACCATTGTAGGAACGCTTAAATAATTATTGTTATTATTATTATTATTTCCATTCAATTGTTATTACATATTATTATTATTATTATTATTATTATTATTATTATTATTATTATTATTATTATTATTATTAATAATATTATTATTATATTATGCTGTTATCGCCCATGTGGGCGAGCTAAGTGAGTGTTGGCAATGTCCCGAAGAGGCAGGCTGCGTTCCCACGCTGAAGAACAACCGAGATACGTTGGAACAGAAATGACGTCTCCATTGGATCGTGGGTTGCAGCACTCGTTCGACTACCCAACTCTGAGATGAACTGCAGTCCTTCACTGCTCCAAGCGCCGCCGGATTCCAAGGCGAGGGCTACGAAGTCGTGGGTGTTGGTTATGGTGGAATACTTGGCCCTCTTCGTCTTAGCTGCGCGATATACTATTATTAATTTTTTTTAAATTATTATTATTATCATTATTATTATTCCCATAAACCAATAATCCGTGTTCCTATCAACGACATCACATAATATATTCCCTATTGGTAATTATTATTATTATTATTATTATTCATTGGCATTGCCAACGGATCTGTCATCAGGCTATCTGGGTCGCCGCTTGTCAGTGGATTGTAATCTTGACATAGTGCCCTGAAAATCCACCGCATTGAAACGTTGGATCAATGCCGACAAGTTCTGGAAAAGGAAGTTTGTCTCTCGGGTGTCACCGGTAGTTGTCGAAAATCGGCGTCCAGTCTCAGACAGAAAGGCGAGGCCCTCACTATTGAGGGGACCGAAAGTTTCTATATTGTTATTATTATTATTATTATCATTATTATTATTATTATTATTATTATTATTATTATTATTATTATTATTATTATTATTATTATTGTTATTGTTGTTGTTGTTGTTATTGTTGTTGTTGCTGTATAATTAGCCATTTAATTGTCTGAAAGTAGGGTCTAGTCTACTCTGACTTTTCGAGCTTTAGAATGAATGAGGATATTATAATTAAATGAAAACTTTGAACGGTGTCAATTTCAGTGAATAGCCACTTAACTACCAGAAGTAAGCTATTTGTAAGCAGCAGCGTAGGGAACAAGTTGATTAACATTCTGCAGAGAATAAAATACGCGACACCTGCAGACTTTAGTAGTTAAATAAAGAATTGCTCATTCAGAGGTAGCGGATGCTTGGATTGTTGAGAAATCTTTGTGTTCTGTAATTCCTGACAGTTTCTTCAAATAAATTAGTTATTTGCATAGACGCAGTGCTCGTGAATAAGCTGGTGCATTGCGCTTACCTTTCAGGTGGCGCTTTAGACATTTGGAGATTTCGATTACGATTGCGATTAGAAAGTGCATTTAGGCCTATCTGATGGGTAATTTTTTTATTGAGCCACCCTTAAGACAATTTTGCGTAAGATATAAGCTACAGCTGTGGAACGATTATGTTTGGGAGTTATCCATTAACTACGCTGGCAAGAGCGCTTTGTCTGATTGTAGGCGCTTTATCTGAGATGTCGATGCTGTTACAAAAGGTTCTTGCAGAAGTCGAGTTTGATGCTAGCAATTATTGCGAGGGAAATTAGCCTATAATTATTGCGCAGAAAGTCTTATAAATAACCTAGTATGCAAAGGTACTCCAAAAAAATTATTGTTTGTTTGGTTGACTCAACAAGTATTTTATGAAAACCACTGTTTTCGAGTACGGTAACATGAAGCAACATGGAGGCTACATCGAAGTTTTTAACATGCTAGAGAGACTTTTAATGCGAATAAGTTTAGTCAGAATTCGCTAGATGGGGATTGGGTCGCCTAGCAACTGGCCGTGTAAATGAAAGCGTTGTGTGGCGGCAGATCTGCTAAAGTTATGGCTGAATGATTTAAAGGAACGATTTGTAGAAAAGTTGTAAGGCTTTGGCAGTCGAGCGTTTAAGTCTTGTGCTGATACGAACAAACTGTTTTTTGACTTTTCACGCAATGAGAGGTACGTATAATTTTAGAAAACGTTACTTTGGGGCCTGAAGCCCTGAATATCCAATTAGATGGAAAGGTAAGCACAGGGATGGGCAATATACTTTGAAATAAAATAAAATTGTATTTTTGAAAATATTTTTTGAGCTAGTTTTGGAAAATAATTTTGGGATATAAACATTTTGTATTTTAATCTGAGTTCGCTAGTGTGTACATTGACATTGCATTAGTGTACATTACTGTCATCAATATTGTTTCTTATGACTTGAAGTATTGATAAAATTTCAGTTAATTACTTCTATTGTGTCGATGTCTAATGCATAAGGCATGCCAATACCAAGTCGTAATCATGTTAATATCCAGAGGGTCGGTTGATAAGACTGTTGAGAGGCAGGCAAACCACGATTGATAAATAATTTTAAACAGGTTAGACTTAAATTGAGGACGAAATGACGCCAGCGACTGAGCAGAATGCACAGACACAGGGAGAGAGTTCTGAAAGGTAGGCATCGTATTATATTGTATTTAATAATTTATATAACGCCTCTAACAGTGTACACCAATCACAGGCACCTCCAGTGCGAGAGACCGAGAGAAAATAAATTGGTCTTGAGTCAATGAAAGAAACACTTGGCTCATCAGTCTGTCAGTCAGGAGGTTTACGTCAAAGAAGGGAGCTGCTCCATAGTAAAGGGTCAATGAAGGTATAAACAATTGTGTTTTAGCCATAGCAGTCCTTGCTCTCGAGACAAAAGGATCATGCTGGCCAAGCGAGCATAGAGGACACTGAGAAGTGGCAAAAATTCCAGTAGGAGAGCTTGACCAGTATGTGATTAGTAGATTAAGGTGAGAACTTTGAGTTGAACCCGAGCAATAAGGGAGCCATTGAAGGTGGTAAGACATGACGGCAGAGATGTGAGACGATCAAGGAAGTCAGGCTATTAGTCTAGCTGCAGCATTTAGAGTCGACTGAAGAGGAGAGAAACGGACTTTTGGAAGAGCAACCAAGAGAGAATTACAGTAATCGAGTTGGAAGCAGATGAAGGCAGGACAATAGAGGTGAAGACAGAGGAGAAGATGTAGCGTCAGATTGCTCTAAGTGCCTCAGGTGGAATATCTCGTAGGGTTGGCAATATTTTCAAAAGTCTGAGAAATAAGAATGGAGCTGGACAACCTCCTTCTCTTAGCACTTCTGCACACCCCTTGTAGTGGGAAGGGCCACAGTAACAGTATACTGGCAGGTTTGTAGGGTATCAAGGTAATAATTTAAGTCAGGATCTAAGTGTTTATTATTAACCATGGACCTATGTTCAGATTCCTGAGAGTGCAATTCCTGCTTGAATGGTTTGTTCAGGACAAAGATACTTACCTGCATCACTGAAGTTAAAGTTCCGACAGTGTCTAGCTAGAGATTCAGTAAAGGAAGTTTCATCAGAGCTTCGAATAGCAGTATATTAGTAACACAGGCACTACACAGCCAGTTGGTTTGCAGCTCTTTCCAATATCTAAATATTATGCTGAGCATGAACAAGTTCATCATATCTACTGTGTTTACTGCTTAGCTTAAGAATTTCTTTAAAATTTAGTTCTCTGAACTCCCTAGCTGCTACATTGCCCTCTTTCCTTATCGATCCCAAGCAAACGCTGATCGCCTCATTGCCTGGAACTGCATACGAGGGCAGTACCGAGCTATAATCATTCCACATTTTGAAAATAGTATTTGCGCCCTGTTCCTAGCATCAATCTGGCACCCCCACAGTTTGAAAATAGTGGATTTTATGGAATAATAAGTTATTCCATCCTGAAATTTGCGCCCTTTCCACATTTGCGTTCTGGCCCACCGCCCTGCTGGCCCCTTCTTCGGTATGGCCCTGCTGCATACTCAGACTCAACTAGAACTGTACCGATATCACTTTTTGCCAATTATGCCGATGCTGATTATTGCTGACTATTTCATTTGCCGATATCGATTATATAACCGATTGTTTCAGCCATGTAGTTCGGGAGTCCCTAACTACATGGGGACTAATCCTAGGCAGGCAATACAGATTAGGCACATCGCCTGCCGTCGACCTTGTATGACGGAGGGGAGAAAAGAGATATCTATGTAACTGGATGCCTTCTTCTAACAAACATGCCAATGATGCCAGTCGCTCCCCAGACAAGCGACTTTTAAGACCTGCCACTTTGGCCCAAAAAAACTGGCCAGCAGAAGTGACATAATTGTGCCCAGGGTAATTAAGCAGGCCCTACAACTCACTCTGCAAAACGCCTATGTTGACACTTTCCCACGGTCTATACTGGCACAAAGCCTACTGGGTGGTCTGAAGTAACCATGTTCGATGAAGCCCGCCACACGCTGTGGAAATGGAATGAAATGCTATCCTTCACAGACCCAATTATGTTGCTGTCGTCGTTTTGCTCTTAAAGAATGAAAATAATATGATAAAATGAAAAGAAATATTTTTAATATTGGCACCGATTATCTTACCGATATCCGATACCGCCGATATCTCTGTAACCGGCCCCGATTATGAGTGCTGCTGATGTATCGGTACAGCTCTAGACTCAGCTCTATTGACCATGATCAGCTGTTAGTATGTAGCGTTCTTCTGATTCTATTCTTGAGGAATAAGTAGGGAGCAAGTGAAGAATTTGCAGCATATAGGCCTATAAATAATACTTGATGAAATTGAATCACATGAAGAAATATCTAAATGGGTGAATATTTTCAGCTGAATGTTGGTGTTGCAAATTGCTACTGTTTAGAGGTAGCCAATGCAAAAATGGAGCACTGGTGAGCACATGTTTCAGAGTAGGCACTTGAGAAGTTGTGCTCAGTAAGTTTCACTGGGTGACACCTGTGGCCTGTGTTAATGGAGCAGAGGGGGATCAAGTATGATCAGTGGATGGGTCAAGAGATCTCTTCAGAAGAGACTGCATGTTCAATGTGTAGTTTTAGTTTAATCTGAGGCCAACATGGCTGAGTGTCTCAATTCGTTCTTATCACACAAGTGCTGATAGGAAACGCTGCTGAATTTTGCTAAGCCTTAAGAAGAACATCTGGCACTCGCTGATGTGACACTTAGCCAGACAGTGAAAAGTGAAATAAGTGTTCCATTTATTTCAACAGTCAGATTTTATCATCATCATCGCATTCATCATCATCGTTATCGTCTTTATTATTGCTGCTAGTCTTACTTCTTGTTATTGTTGTTATTTTTTCATTTTCTTTCCAGTATTTGTCAATTTTGCAGTAATCGTCGTCATAGTCGTCGTCATCATCATCATCATCATTAACACGGTCATCTCTGTGATGATTTTTGTTATCATTGCTGTCACAACCTAATTCGTCTGCATATGATCATCATTGTTTTCTGCTTATTTTGATGGGTGATCCTTTGATGGCAGTGTGTTTTAGAAACTGTAAAGGAAGACTTAAATGAGTAATTTGTGCATTTGTAATACTCACACTAGTGTTCTGGATGTTCTGTTTGTAGTTGTAGAAGTATCTGCAGACAATTTTGAGGATCTTCTCGCCTACGATGATGTTCTCTTGGACTATTTTAACACATTTTTGCTATTACCTGTAAGTTGATGAATTCTTGATAAACAAGACTATTTGAACACATTACTGGTATGCTTAACTGATCTTTGCCTGTGTGATGTATCCAAGCATTTGTGTGGCACAGTGGCTGATCAGTTAGAGTTGTTGGTCAGCCCACAACACTCAGTGTGTGCTGAGTGAGTGGGTTTGACCCTCGTCCGACACATCAGTCACTGTGTACAGTGTAGGGACCTTGAGCAAGTCCTTCTCGCACAATTGCTCTGCAGTACAACTGCAACTGTGCTGTCGAGGTGTGTGTGTGCACTTCTGAGCAAAAGATGTTGGAAGAAGGTTGATATCAAATTTCAGAATAAAATAAATTAAAATTTAAAAAAGTCATGTGGCACATGTTAAGAGTCTGATAAAGCTCCTGCAACATGACTAACAGTCATCGATATGTGTGTCTTAAGTTAACCCTTACCACTCCTGAGGCCGCTGTGAACAGCCAATTTTAATGCGTTTGATGTAATAATTGGAGAGGTAAGGATTAAGGTGAACTGATTTTGTAAGAGGAAAAATTCAAATTTTCAGAATAAGATTTGAAAATGATGTTCCAATACGCAAGAAAGCTTGGTGTGGCCAAGGTGTTGTTTGAGACAGCATTTATATATTTATGTATCAGGGTAGTTCATTGTATTAATCATGTTGTATGTGTGCGTGCCAGCGTGCGTGCGTACGTACGTACGTACGTATGATCATAGTTAATACAAGAAGTTTTATAAGTTCCTTTCAAAAGTGGCTGTGTTACAGATCTAGGCAGGTGTGTTCTGAGGCTGTTTAAAAATGTATGTTGAGCAGAATCTAAAAACAATGAATTTGTGCCATGGAATACTGGCTCAACATAGGACAAGATATGATAGCTTCAAATTGATGATATGTCATCGCAGGTATCTATCAAGGCAAACTGAGGAATGTCCTTAGCCTTAATTCATGCAGCATGAAGGCAGAATGTCAGGCCTGTCACACCATTCTCCACTTCAATAGTTCAGGTGGTTCTGGATTGGCCATGTTGTCTTCTCCAGGTCCGTTGGGACTTATGCATGGAAGTTCATAAGTCTGTTGACCCTGTGCAATAACTTAACAAATGTGGATCTTCTATCGTTGGTGTATATAATCTGCAAAACAGTTCTGAAATGCGGCACAAAAAGAAGGACATTGAAATGTGTTTGCCCTCTGAAGGTTAACCACTAAACCAGTTTGTACTGCATCATTAAATGTCAGACTCATCCACCAAAGCAGTCAATACAAAGAGTTTACCAACAGTTATAAACAGTCTTTGCTGAATTTGCTGTAAGCTGATCTAAACTAGCATATCAGATTTGAATGGTTATGAATCTAAGCCATTGGAGCAATTTTAATCCCCCTAAATTATTGGAGCAACTTCCCTCCAATATTGACTGACAGACAAAGTTATATTATTCAAGGATGAGTAATAGCTCCAGCAAGTTAAAGGCAAACACATTGACATTGTAGAATATAACAGAATCACTCTCAGCTGCAAATAATATCAGATCTTTAGTGGTATAATATTTAAATAAATTAACTTCCCCTAATTTCTTAATGAGGCTGCCCCTATTTCTTGGATGGAGCATTTGCTCCAAGGTTTCTATGGTGTAGACGCCCATGGGTGTAGAAACAAACTGACAAATGTAATGTTGATTTCTGTTTTGTAGGTCTTCTCGCAGCCATTGTATTATAACAGATTGACAGGGATCTTTGAGGTTCTATCTGCCCGTGATGAGTCCTACAGTGAAGAGCTAAGGAGTGGACAACAGACTCCACTCTATGGAGCAACGGATCAAGAAAGGGAATGCATGATAGAATGGGCAAAGAAGGAACGACTTCCTGTCTTCCTCAGGTCTCAGTTGCTCATAGGAATGTCTAAAGTTTAGATTGATTCATCTGCTAAAGTATTGAGATCATAAATTCAAGTCATGTTAAAGCACATTACTAGAGAAATATCTTCTGGAACTTGTATCTTATGGCAGTGTTTCCCAAACTATGGGTTGCGACCCAAAAGTGGGTCGTGGCAGCTTATAAAGTGGGTCGCAAAATGAAATTGTTCTCTTGACTTTATTTGTTGTATTGTCACTATGGTATACTCCAATGAGTAGAGTCTAGTCTAGTCTCTTCAATATATTGAGCATATTCAATGCATGCATTGCAAATTGATGTTGAAATGCTGATTAAAATCTTGCACAATGTTGTTCGCCTTTGTGAGGTGGGTTGCTGGCATTCAAAGATTTTCTGAAGTGGGTCCCAAGACCAAAATTTTCAGGGCTCATGGTGTAAATAGCTCATCCTTAAGTTAGATTTATTTTTAATTAAAACATTTTTGATTCCTATCCTGGTTCTACTATCTAAGGATAGCATTTCTTGACTACTGACAGTAACTATCGATTCTGTTACAAATAATTTATTTTTCTATGTTTTTGCTTATATTTGACTTAAATTTTCCTTGTTGCCATTCTGCTGCCTCATTGAATATGGCCAGTCCTTGTCTTATGTTAAACAGTGTTATGAAAAAGATTAGGAAAATGAGCATTTACGTGATGCTTCACGAGGTTAAGAAAGATGCATAAATGTTAAGATGCATGCACTGATATTCTAACATACATTTATTTTGTATGCATGTATACCTGCATAAATAAATAACTAATATAATAATAATAACAACTGTAATTTGATAATGCCCTGATTACAAACAGTTCAGAAGTGCACATTGAAGCCAGGCTGCCATTAAGAGGTGGATAGCTACATTATACAAGCGAACATAAATCCATCCATAAATACATAGAATCACAGATACAGGGTGATGCAGCATGGATGTAAGGCATTGTCCTATGCATTCATTCATTACAGACATTTCCATAGCACACGTTAAGGCTACGACTCAGAGGTGCTCTCGACCCCAGTTTGATGATAGAATTGAATGCATAGGAACGACCCTGGGAAACAATCTTAGCACCAAGGGAAACCGTTCCATAGTGAGGGGCCAACGATTCTGCCGAGTAGATAGGCGCAAAGGAATGGGGAGCACATGCTGCTCGGTAGAGTGGAGCGAATGATGACCCAGCTATTCTGAGGTAGGGCAGCAGTGCTCAAGGAGGTAGGTTTGAGTGATGTTATGAAGCCCAAGACTAAGATCTCTTGAATCATCCACCAGTTTGTGCACACACGAGGCACATGAGGCATATTCTAACGGACTCTACCATACAATAGGCAGCAATCAGATGTGCAATACGTTGCTGAAGGGGAGCCAGTGTAACACCACTAGCATGAGACTTGTCCAAATTAAGGAATGCATTCGAGGAGGCATGAGGCAGAGTGCAAGACACTCAGTGCTAGGCATCCATGCCACCCAGCTGGATGGCCAACATAGAGTGAGCAACAGTTTCAGCAGCAAATCAAATCGGGCTGTGATGGAGTGAGTGTGCGTGGCAGGGGCATCGGGAGTAGCATTGTGGAGCTGGCATGGCTGAGAGTAATAGTCGTGGCAGAGGCAGTGCACTCCATGGAGCAACTCTAAGCTCATGGTTGAGTGTGACTTCAAGGTTCGGGAGAGCGGAAGGAAAGGTGAAATATGGAAAGTCAGCCGTTAAGAGTGACAAGATCTAACTTTGCAATCTGTGCCGAGTGTGCAGCCAGATGAATTATGTTTTTTTTTGGGTTTAGCCACCAGCAATTTGTCGATATACCTTGACCAGAATTCATGTGAATCTTATTTTTATTTCTATTGTGCCACTTCCTCTCACTGGGAAGTTCACTCTTACTGCTGCATGTCCATTTGCTCACTTCTACTTTCTTACTTATGTCTTCAGTGGCCAACATCACCAATCAAGGTATGCTATTATGCTATTTATCAATTTGTCTTTTATACAGATCATACCTTTTCCGTGAATACAAACTGTGTCGTCTGCTGCTTCGACCTCTTGGCGATCGTGCCTCAGTTGGTCACGGGAGTTGTACTGGGCTGAGGGGCTACAGTCGACAGACGGCTGACAGCTGCCTTTCAAGCCTCAGTCGTGGTCCAAACAGTGCCAAGGAGGTCGATCTGAGTGACAGTGGGGCATGGCATGATGCCCATGGTGGTGGTGGTGGTGGTGGGTCAATGACAATGTTCAAGTACAAAAGACCAGGAAGCAGGGCTGTCAGTCTTCCAATTTATGCAGGGCTTGGTAAGTTCAGCAGAGGGTGAGTTTTTATCTGGGAGGTGAAATTTTTAGGTTAGCCAGGTTAGCCACAGAGGTTAGAGAATATGCCCCTTGTACCTTCCTGTGCACAAACTGGTGGATGATTCAAGAGATTTATTCTTGGGCTTCATAACATGACATGTCGTAAAAAGTGTTTTATGTGGTTCAGAATCACTGCAAATGAACCTGGAGTGGTTAATGACCCATTTTCTCTATTTTCCTCTTATAAGTTTTGACAGTATCCACTGAGATAATACTATCATCCAAGCCATTTTTACACTAGTATGCAATTCTTGCACTGAAGAATTTCTGCTTTAGTGTTCCTTTCGTTTTCTTAAGTTCGTTATACCTGTGTCCTCAAGTTGCGAAAAATCATAGTAAATTTAATAAAAATACAGAAATTCTAATTTGAAATTAGTGTAGGTTCCAATAAATATTCATTAAACATGTTTAGCATTATTTTTACATTAGCAAAAGCAATTGGCAGTAACGTTTATTAATAATTTGTTTAATCATTAGAGCAAAAATGTCTAAAGTGATGAAAAATGGATTTTCCCACTAAAAGGCGAAAATTAGGCATTTCATAAAATGTGACTTCCGATTGGTTTTGTGATAAATGATCATATATTTGTGTTTATTATTAGTTTAAACTTACACACTGCAGTATAATTACAAGTCATAGTATGAATTGATGATGACAAAGTAATACAGGGGTTGAATACAACTGTATGGTAGCCGTGCAGGGTTCCATCTGATTGCCAGCATTAATGAACAGACACGCATTATAGGGCATAACAATATTAAGCTTGGCTTAAACACATACAAGGTGACCTAATTGGCTCATTTGCCAATGCCACCTAGTGAATGGAAGGCTGATTCAACCCTTGGGAGCATAGTGGGAATCAATCCTGTGTCCAGACTGATCTTCTGCTCTTCGTGCCAGAATGTTTCATCCTTAGAAGTCGTCTCCCTCAGTTGCCTAGTTGGGACTAACAGAAAGTCTGCGCGAAGCTCGGCTCGGCTGAATTTCGTAGTACTTGGCATAAACTCAGACTTTGACAAAACAATGAGACAGACTTTTTAAGAAAAATCGACTTTCCGATTTCCTGTTGTGAAAACAAAAATTGGAATAGTTTACTTGCAAAACTACCATCTACCTAACTAATAGCACAAATACTGTTACAACTAATGCTCACTAATTACTTACTTCCTAGTGTAAACTGAGGCAAAACCCAAAAATAAATAAAGATTGTGTAAACTGCCAAACAAAAATCAAAGAGAATGAGACTTTCTTTAAATATTTGAAACTCATACTCTGTACAATTGAACTCGTAATACTCGGTTCTTGAACTTGACAGGAAACTGACACGCGGTTCATCCCTATTGCCTAGCCATATGTTCCATCTCCGGAATCTAATCCACAGCAACATGCTGCCTGATAAAGATCATCACAGCTGTGTCCCTTACACCCTATGGAGGAACACCTACTAAAAGTTATCAAGTTTTAATTGGCCCTGCTTCCCAGACAGACTTGACATTCGTCTTACAGACATTTGTAGAGTAGGCTGTGTGTATGTGTCAGCCTGATCTCTGAGTAAATGAATAAGTTATGTTGTTCCTGAAAACCCTCTTCCCAACACAAATCCTTCCTTGGATTCAACATCGGAGGAAGAGGTGAAGCAATATTTACACAACTTGCTATTTAGTTTCAGCATTTATTATTCTCATTATTACTGTACGTTGGTATTGTAATGTAATCTAATAATGAACATATCACCTGCGTGCACATCTCATCAAGGACTGGAACAGGTTACCCCTTCTTGTGTTCTTATGGAAGACTCCTCTGCAGAGTATATAGTCATTGTTGCAATGCCATGCTTCTTCTTTCTTGAGGCATTCATTCATCCATGTCATCATGACAGCAGATTGACTTGCACTGTCAGAAACAGGATCTACGTAGATTATTCACTGCTTGGTTGTGTCTTTTTCAGGAGCATGTCGTAAGAAGTCATCGAGTGCTGGACACAGAAGTGATTTGTCCATTGGAAATTCTGCCAACAAAAGGTTTCTGATATAAGTAGAATCTAATGATAAGACAGAATCCACATCAGTGATTGTACTATGTTCAGCTTAATCCTTAAGTGAATTTATTAGGCATTTTACTGAATAAGTTTTGAGGTTTTTCCATCAAACATGATAGAAATAACTCATTTGTTCAATGCAGCAATGAATTGAAAAGCCTTTATTTGTTCAATTTGATCATTTTAAGATTTATTTGGTAATTCTTTATATCTTGAGGACTGTCATGGCTTATGTAAGCATGTTGTACTCTTTTATTTTTGAAACTGAGAAGTCTTAGAGGGTTTAAACTATGGCTGTAACAGCCTGTTCCAGATATTAGCTTCCTATTTGCTTTGGAGCTGAATAGTGGGCCAAATAGATATTCTATATTTGGCCGAATAGTAGCGGTCAAGCTGAATACGAATAAAGGTCATGTGACATCTGTTTGTGCACAAACGGCGGCTGCTATACCGAGTGGACTGAAGTAACTCTTTATTGCCTGGACCACAGTATCGTAGTGTTAGCTGTGTTAGCTAGTGTTAGCAAAGGAAGTTTAAACTTCCTTTGGTGAAATGAACTTTGTTGTCAACAATGTGCTTCTGACAAGTGTGCTGTATAAGTTACTGATTAATAGTAATAATGAATCCGCCTCAGGAGTAAGAAATGGTTTTTAAGATGAGAGTTGACTATGGCATGAGTGAAGCAGAGGGGCTAGGTCTCTGTGAGAGAGGGTTGATAGCGGATGTGATAGTTTGAGTTTGGCTGAAACGTGAAAAAATTGCTAACATCATTACATCACATGAGTTCTGTGGAGCATGTCATGCGTTCAAAAGGAGATGTGATGGATCAGATCTAAGATATACAGAAACTGTTGTGAAGCATTGTTATGGGTGTCCAACTGTCTATGTGCACATATTACAGTCACCTGTAATTGAGTTTGTAAGGTAAGAGATGGGATTTTCAAGGAATAATTGAAACTGGTCACAATGTGAAAAGAGGGAGGAGCTGAGACACTGATGTAGTTGAGGTGCTTATTTTCAGATTCCATGTTAGAGATTAGGCTTTCAAATTACTTCCGGATTGGAATTTTTAAGCAGAAGCCAGAAAGTTAAGCCATGTCTTAAGAAAGAGAGCAACTGTACCACCAATCCGTTTCTGAGATAAGGGATAATGAAATAATGTAGACATTAGACATGAGGTGATGGCTAGGGTGGTTGAGAATTAAAGATGAATAAGGGGGCACCTATCGGTCAAGGAACCAAAGTTTCTGGGGTAATGTAATGTATTGTAATCAAGCATTTATATAGCACCGCTCAAATCAGCAGTGCTCTTAACGGGCGTCTGTGCATGGGAAAAGAAAGGTCTTAAGGCGTTACCGAAACTGACAAGGTGAGAGGGGTCAGTAACTCCAGGCGCAGGGACTGTGGAAGACAGTTTCAAGCTGAAGGACCAACATAGGCAAAGTTCTGCGACTAGGCCGTGGCAGAGCGCATGAGTAAGGTTGCCCACAGCCGGCTATGTGACTCAATTTATGTAGTTTCATAAAAAGAAATCGTGTCTCATGATTTTTTTTCAAAATAAATTTGTATTAAATTCTTGTGTGCGCTGGCTCCACGGCCCATGTGCACACGAACATGCGCACAGGTTAGAGGGAACATTGTTTAGGACTGGGTTCAAGTAAATTCTAGAAAATTCTGGATGATTTTTCGGACATATGAATCCTAAAACTTTTGTTTTGGTTCATTTATCACTTCTGTGCTGCTTTAAGTTATAGTCAATGAAGTGGATTACTTTTTTCAAGATCTGTGGCTCAACCTTTGTCCGAAGGTGAAGTTGTTTCTGGTAGTTGTGATCAGGTAAACGATGATGGACCAACGACAAAGGAACTCAAAGGCAAAGTATCTATATTATATTTCTAAAAGTTTGTTCATGTTATGTTTATTTAGATATTTGTCTCTCCTACTAACAACACCCGAAATAAGCAACACGGATTCTGAGATTGGAAATTTGAAGTTTACATAATGTTAAAATTCAAACCCAAAAGAAATCATACTTGTCAGTTCTCTCGAAGGCAATGAAATACGAAGGCAAAACTAAATATGCTGTTGTGCCTTGCATAATAAAAAAAGAGAGAATGATATAGATGGGTAAGAATACAAGAGAGCGTTTAAACAAAGTCTGGCATACACAATCTAATGAATGATGCAATGAGAGTTGCTACATGTTACACAACACACACCTAAAGGTCTAATGACATTTCTGTTCTATTATATCATTCATGAGACCCTACTCTGAGATTGTTTGTTACTCAAGCAGTCGAGTATGCAGACTTGTATGCTGATCAAATAATGGTGGCTAACTTGGGCTCCAAACACAATTTTGAAATTGTGAATGTGTTGGTATATGTATTTATCTCACTAAAAAGGTTTTAATGCAACACTGTGGTGATATGAAATCTTCACAGAGCATACAGGGCTGCATGTTCTCCTGCGAATCTGTTGGTCAGTGCAACTATTTGCAGCTCGATGTGTCATTTAAATCACAAGATATGAACATTTGAAGCTTAGATTAAATCTGGTTAGAAATTATGATCAAGTTCCATGGCAGTGTGTCCATTTGCAAGGGGTGACAAAACACTTTGCACAACGGAGATAAACCTTTTCCCAGGGCTGTTAATATCGCGCTAAAGTATCGCGATACTTTGGTATCGGCGATCATTTTGCAGTATCGCAGCGTGTATCGCGATACTTTTTTTTAGCCAGTAATCGATATGCGATACCAATACTTTGTTCACCGTAACAAAATATTATAATATTTCTCTTCCACTTGAAATATTTGCCCAATGGACGGTTTTGGATTCTGTGGAGAGAATCTCAGAGGGGGCTTGTAGTGTAATAAAGGACACTACAAGTTGCGCAATCGACGGAGGCTTTATGATTATTATGTATTATTTAGTTTAAATGAAATTGTAGCTGTTAGTTTTCATGTGAACATTTGAATCAAGCTGGACTACAGAATATTCAGATTGGCTATGCACTTAATGAACTTTACATGTACGTTACAGACCAGTAGCCGCTGCTAATTGCTTCTGTAATTGGCTTAATTAATACAACTCCTAGCACATTACCAGATTCGCGCATCTGACAGCAAGAGATAGAGGGATAAATAGAGAGACAGGAAGGAGACGAAGAAGACACATTATGGAAGATTATGGGCAAGGGCACGGCGACGGAAGCGAGGGAGTGACGAGAGATGGGACAGATAACTCGGAAAGAGGACGGTCCAGACGGACGATGGAAGCAAGCAAGGCAGGAGCGACAGGTGAAGAAATTAAGCAGACATCCGACAAGGGAAGAGAGGAAGGATATAAATATGGGGCGCGGGCAATAGTGAAGAATTCGCCCAAGAAGGAGTCAATAGGCAAGGAGAGTGCGGAGTGCTACAGACGCATCTCTAAACGCATGACCTGAGGCCGGAATTGTTTGACTGAGGGCGGATCGGGACATTGAATATTACATAAACCAGTTTGCTGTGAATATACGTTTGCATTCTTAATATATCGTCACATCAAAAAGTCTTCGCTGATTCCGTGGTTAAACGAACACACACCTACCGAAGAGAAACACCAGCTACCCACCACGAGTTATCACCGCTCGCCACCATATACCTTTGGAAGAGACGATAGACAAAAATCATCTCTTCCAGTACAGGGCTTCTCCTACGTGCCAATCATAATGGACCTTTACCATGCAAGAGGTTTGGCAGCTGGGTCATTGCTTGTAGATTCAGTAACTGGTCAGTAAAGGGAAAAATTGG
Source organism: Bimastos eiseni (assembly GCA_959347315.1). Classification (NCBI taxonomy): domain Eukaryota; kingdom Metazoa; phylum Annelida; class Clitellata; order Crassiclitellata; family Lumbricidae; genus Bimastos; species Bimastos eiseni. The sequence continues at coordinate 21,997,339 of OY365811.1, forward strand.
CTCAGTGGGCACTCTTTCAGTAGGCACACTCTCCGAGCAGAAGACGTTGGCTATTTGCATATCAATAAATAATTACGGGTCGCAATGATCACATATACACGTACAGACACAAACACAGTCACACTTTAATACACACACGCACGCCTATTGTTATGCATATCACATGGAAGCAGAGGGAAGGGGTATATATGTCAAGCATTTTGACCATGCAGGGCGTCTATCGCATACATGCAGGCGAAACAAAGATGCAATTGCAGATCTCCCACGTGTAAAGCACTATCTAAGGTCCACCAGCACGGAATAATCGAGTTTGTAATTTCGACACACAGGCTGGTAAATAGAGAGGGACCTGTAAAGTATCTGAGATTTGATACCACAATAGCCTAGGCTGACCAGTCGATGTAGTCCAGCATAAACAGCCACCCGACTGTTATCTCCATACTCTACCTTGACTTGAATACTAAGGCCCAATCACCAATCTAGCCCGTATGGAAAGGAGACCACATTATTCCACACAGGCAGGTAAATAAAGAGGCACCTGTATAGGCAGAAGTACTTCAATGAATATATAAATAATATGCATAGCAATATGCGTTTATGTGGCTGCGTGTGTTTGTGTCTGTACGTGTATACGTGATCCTTGCGAACCATATTGTTGTTGATATGCAAATAGCCAACGTCTTCTGCCTGGTGAAAGAGAGATACTGAGCCAAGTAGTACCAGTGCTGACCAGTGACTGAATCTACAAGAAATGACCCAGCTGCTAAACCTCTTGCTTGGTAAAGGCCCATTATGATTGGCAGGTAGGAGACTCCCCCTCTGAAATTCTCTCCGCAGAATCCAAAAGCATTCATTGTCCTTTAAGAAATGGTGAGCAATAAATCATCATGCTCAGAATATGGTCTCTTATTGCAATCTAGGATCTATGGTGTGAATGGACAGAATCTATAAGTAGGGAAACGAACAGATATAATTATAGTGTTTTCACCTCTAAGCACATCCTTGTCCTTGAGTAGTAGAGTCAGTCTACATTCCATGCGGAATGTTAGAGGTGCTCATCTCTATTTCCTAGGCCCTTGAGCCGGCAATGTACGAATCCCAAGTTACTGTAAACGAGGCCAGTGCCCAAAGCACATCAACCGAAGATGGGGCTAACTATACAAATGAAGCGGATGCGATATCTAATGGCAGAGATAACCCAAGCGAAACTGGGTACAAATGTCTAATTGTGCCATAGAGCCATGGTAATTCTCTATGTTTTACGTTGTTTGTGTAATTCTCTGTGTTTTACATTGTTTGCGTAATTCTCTATGTTTTACATTGTGTAATTCTTTATGTTTTACATTATTTGTGTAATTCTCTATGTTTTACGTTGTGTAATTCTTTATGTTTTACATTGTTTGTGTAATTCTCTATGTTTTACATTGTGTAGTTCTCTATGTTTTAGATTGTTTGTGTAATTCTCTATGTTTTACATTGTGTAGTTCTTTATGTTTTACATTGTGTAATTCCTTATGTTTTACATTGTTTGTGTAATTCTCTATGTTTTACATTGTGTAATTCTCTATGTTTTACATTGTTTGTATAATTCTCTATGATTTACATTGTTTGTGTAATTTACATTGTCTAATTCTTTATGTTTTACATTGTGTAATTCTTTCTGTTTTACATTGTGTAATTCTCTATGTTTTACATTGTTTGTGTAATTCTCTATGTTTTACATTGTTTGTGTAATTCTCTATGTCTTACATTGTGTAGTTCTCTATGTTTTACATTGTTTGTTTAATTCTCTATGTTTTACATTGTTTGTGTATTTGAACATATCCTTAAATTCTTTGACAATATTATATTATCTTTCTAGGTTCTTCTTCTAATCCGACAGTTGGTTCAGAAGGAGCAATGAGTTCATCTGCTAAGAAGAACACCAGGTTATAAGTTATTTATAAGTTTTAAGACGTGAAAAATCAGACTCAGAGACAGACAGACGGACAGCAAGTGAAAGGAAAGATGAGGAATTTTTGCAGCTGATTACAATCTGGAAGTAATTGAAGTTCTGTTCCAGAAAGATAGCACTAAGCATTTTAATGTATTGCACAAATGATTTTGGTTGAAAAACAGAGGATAATAGTTGAGTGGCCCTGTTAGCTGAATACAGAAATAGAATTTGTTTCCAAATTTAGAAAGTGACAGATTGTGTAACTGATTATAATATTACTTCACTACATTGTGTATGTTTCATTGTCTGGCTTTTCTAGCATTGGTTCAGATGCACAATGTGCATCCAACCTATTCAAATACATGTCACAAGGTTGATGGTCTCACTGTAAAGTCTGAATGTTGATAAAAATAGAGGTGAACAATGTTCAAAGCATGTGAATCACAATGCTTCATTACTGGCATTGCTAAAGCTTGACCTGAGAGATACATTGATCATCGGCTTAGCTATGATATACTTTTAACTAAATTGATTTAAGTTAACACGGTCGTTGAAATGACTTCGGGTGTTGGTTTGTAAAGCCGAACAATGACTCATCCATTCGGAGAAGATGTCCAATCACAGCAGGTCTACTTTGACATGACCTGTGAAGACGATTATGCAGCAGATGACTTTGTCCTTGATGAACAGACAGAAGAAGGAATACGCGATCTGGAAGAAAGACACAAGTTGTCACTGCAGGAGATCAAGGAACTGATGCTTGACTCAGTTAGTCTTTTCCTGTTCCATTATAATTCAGATGATTAAGCTTTTGTATTATAAAGTAATTGCAATGAATGATGTTTTTGTCTAATGCTTGAGGCATCAATTAACAGCCGAGTCTAACGTGGAGGTAGATTTTGTAGTTGTAGACTGAAGGCTTACAGAATGTGTCTTTCTAGGTAGAGTGTAGGATACTAAGAATCGAGGAGCCCTTGTGCTACCAGCCTATCCGGGCCTGTGCATGATGCGCATACTATCCATTTTAATCACTCAAAGGCCAGGACAACAGAAAAATTGTCCTCGAATGCAAAGAAAGAGAGAGAGAGGTGGTGCAAACAAATACAAGAATTATTGAGTGGACAATGCACATGACAGACTTGGACACTCAGAGTGACAGCAGGCTCGTCCATGACAGCATGGTCATTACCTGCTGGTTAACTATGCTACTTTCTTAATTCCTTGGGGCTAACATTCAGTAAAAGAAGCATTTTAGGATTTGTTAGATACTAATACATGCATCTTAGATGAGAGTCTTTTAAAAATTTACATATGTATTAATGCCTATTCTTCTGTTCATTAAGAAAGACACTTGCATCTGTGAATTTTAGGTACATAGCTTAGAAAATTTCAAGAACTTCTTACAAAATACATCGGGAAAATATCTTTTTGAGTTTTGGATGGACTGTGAGTTTTATAAGGATTCACTGGAAGAAATCGATGGTGAAGAGAATGTTCTGATACGCAGCAGATTCTTCCGGTAAGTAGACTGCTTCTGATTTGCACCTCAACGTGCCGACAATAACTCGCTCTAAGTTGACGGTTTATATCAGCAATAAACCTGGTTGGACAGTATCTTGAGATTTCTAGTTTCTTACATGGTTTAATGTCATCTGGTGTTTTCTGTGAGTAGCTTTTTGTGCCAGGACTCAGTGTTCATCATTGATGTTCTATGTAACATATCAGTTACATTCATTCCTCTTTCTATTTCATAACTGTTTCATATCATGTTCCAATAAATGAAGTAACAATAATAGTTCATGACCCAACTTGCCGTTGATGAATGGAACGCTATGGTCACAGAACAAGTCATCCTGATGCACAGAGCTCAGTGGTCACACTTGCTCATGGTTTTGATCAGTTGGCTTGACCTCTACCAGAGGGAAGAGAGTAGAGGGATGAAAAGGAAGTAGTGCAGCAGCTGTGATTAGGATGGAAGAGGGTCTTGGAAAGTTATGACCTGCCACTCATTTCTAAGCTAATGGACATGCATTCAAGAGATCAATCTTGATTATGTGTGCATGCAATGCCAAATCTAATATAAATTTTGCATTTCTTAATCTTTTACTTTTTATAAAATGTACATTTGTATTTTGTATTGGACCTAATGGATTTGACAGTTTGCACAAACCACATGTTTTGACTAGTGTAGTAAACTAGTAAACTCTCAGAGCACAAAAATAAATAAATAACAGATGACCCATCAATTGCACTACCCACATGTTTTATTATGATACTTGAGCTACTGTAAGCCACTGTAGTCAAAGGATTGAAGTAGATTAAATGTGACAGAGAATGCCAAGAACATAAGCCTACTCTAATTTTACATGGTTGTTCCCTTTGAACTTTATTTTTTGTTATCTTCTGGGCTGATGTATGCAAATGCTGATGAATTTTAGAAATATACAGGACAAATACAAGCTGACGTTAAATGCAGATGCCATTCAACAGTTCGTCAGTGCCGCTGGTCATTTCGGTCTGACTAAAACCATTTTCAACCAAACCCAGTATGACACGCTTCGTCGTCTGCGTGCTTACTGGATTCCAAGATACCTCATCCACAAGGAGAGAGTGGAAGAACTCCAGTAATGTTTCTATTACTTCTCTGGACTAACGATTAAATCTGCCAAGCAATTTTTAGGCCAAGTATTAACTTTGTGATGGGAAACCTTGTCTTGTACATGATTTGATCACCATGATTAAATAACAATGATGACACCTACTGGAGATTCCAGTATAGTGCATTTAAATGATTAGTAGATATTTTAGGTTCCCAAAATAAATTCATAAATTCTGTATTTCAACTATGTTTGCATTGATTTTACATGTCACTGATATGTTATAAGGTATAGAGATTATGAAATATCTTAAGAATTTTCTGGCTAATATTCTGTACCTTTCATCTGCCTTCACTCATTTAAAAGCTGAAACAGTCTTCTTGTGATTGGTGTTGTTGAGCCTCATTGAAGTGTAAGCCTATGTATCTGGGTCTTGGTATGATGCATTCTAAGGGATTATCCAGAGTGCTGGTGCTATATAAACTACGATTTGCTGTACTCTCAAGAAGTCTGATAAACCATTTCTAGAGTGTTTGTATTTGCAGGGTTGGTGGTACTCGTGAAGTTGAGAATAATCAGTTTGGCATTCCTCCTGGCATTGTCTATTCGAGGCGATCTAGCGGCCAGTCCAGCCTCTTTCCATCTATGTGTCTCGTCAATTCCCTTCCAGTCATACCAGACAAAGTTGTTAATCATTCATTATCTGATCCTGTCTTGCCAACAGCTTTAAGGTCCATAACTCAGGAAGCCAGTCATCGGCAGCAGTCTCCATCTGAACATTGGTTGCAAAAGTCAATGGAAAAGTAGGATCCACAGACACATTCTCATGATTGAAATCTTGATTTATTGTTAAGTTTTGCTCAATTTTTAGAGCAGTTAATATCCTATATTAATTTGTGATGTACCAACTTTAGTTTTGTAGTCAATGTTACTTTGATTAAATGTCTTTATACCTGATTTGAATTCTTACCTGTCTAATTATTTAAGGCAATTCCAACTGCCATTTGCAGTAGGCCTACCAGTTGTTGATTGAATTCATTTGACTGTGCAAATATGTTCTCTGCTACTTCTTCCTGGGGCTCATAAATTATTTAATAGCCAGATACATTTCTTGTGTTGTTTTCTATTGTTGCTCTGGTTTTTTTGTTTTGAAGGGCTTTAAAGCAGAAGTTTTTGCTGGCCCTGGAAATGGAAAAGAAAGCAGGAAGCCCATTCCAGTTGTTTCTCCAGAAGTGGGTGTTAACAGATTTTGACTGTTTTAAGTTATTTCACAAGTTGTCCAAATTCATATTGGAATGAATAATGCTGTGTTGCTGTCACGCTGTCCTATTGTGTAATAGGACAAGTGACTTGTGATGCCTACGTTGCCTGCGGTCTAACGGGCAACATACATTAATCGACTCTTTTCTTTGATGAATATATATAAATTTAATGTAGACATTCTAGCGTTCTTGGTCATTTGCCTTATCAGAGCAATTTCTTTGATATTTGTCAGTTATTTTCGATTATTAGAGACACCGGATGTTTAAACCATACGCGCTTGTTATCGATTTATGACATGCGGACCATCTAAATATACGTGTTACTTTGGGCAAAAAGTGCATTTGCAACGGAATCAGCCATTTTAAAATTTGCTTGGAACAATCTAATAATTATGTGGTCGGCCACGCATGTGTGGTCACTGTGAACCTACAATTCCAGGTACAAGTAGGCCTACATCATTCAAACAGAGCGTTAATCTACTTGTTCGGATGTCATAAAGTATTTACCTATCATAGGCCTATATATGTATACTATAAGGAGGCCTAATTTATAGTGTGATATTCTCAGGCCAAAGCCAAGGGCATAACCTGCAAAAGTTCAAAGAGGCCGTTAAAACTGTTTTCTGGACCATTATTAAGATATTCGTATTCTTCAGCAATAAAATTAATTTTTAAGCATGTTATTATGTTGTAGTGTCTTAATAAATTGAATTTTATAAAAAGAGTATCGGTCTTGGTCTTGGTCTTGGACCCTAGGTCTTGGTCTTGGTCTCGGACCACCCGGTGTTGTCTTTGTCTTGGTCTCGGACCTCTCGGTCTTGGTGTCGGTCTTAGTCTTAGACCTCTTGGTCTCGGTCTTGGTCTCGAGGTTTTGGTCTGATGCCCAACACTGATGTTGAGCAATTTTATGTCTTGGGCCTCATCTCTTGTTTGCGTTAGACATTGCCTTCAATTGGTTCACTACTCACTGAAAGCACTCTGACTTCCAGTTGAATACCAATTATTTCTGTAATTTTTTCTCCAGTCTAATTCATCTCCCCAGTTGCTTGCTTCTGTTTTCAGTGATGATATATTCAGTCTTGAATGGCCATTAGCAGAGGATTCTGATTCCTCTAAGATTTAATTCCTTTTCTAAGAAATTCTCTGTTTCTTTCTTTGTCTCTTTTCCGTTACCAATGCTATTTCTCATTAGTATTGCAATATTGATGCTTTAGCCAATTACCTTTCGATAGCCTAGGCTTGCTGAGTTTGCTATTAGCACTCTTCAGGTACTGATACAGGAATATCCCAGGAATCGCTTGTGACAATGGCAATGTATTTGAAGTAGCCTTCAGGTAAAGCTATTCTATCACTGTGCTGATATCGCATTGGCAATATCTGTTTCTGCAGGTCTATTCGTTTTCAATGTTGACAACTCTTAGAAGGATTCAACCCATTTCTGCTTCTGATCTGAAAAGAACATGCTTATTATCATTTCCCTATCTATTGATTTCTTCCATTGATATAACAGAGACAATTTTCTAAGCTTAACGATTTATTTCTCACTATCTATTGATCATGACTTACCGGTATTCAAATGGACGAGAAACCATATACATTATGGTTGAGAAGAGTATTGGTGTCAAGTATCACTGACAGACTAAGCAATAGTATTGGTGATACAAATGCAATACCAGTAGACTAAAACTATTGTGATACTTGCTGCATTGTTGAAAAAGTATTGGCAAGTTTGTATGAACATCTGCTTTTATTCACAGATCTGACAGAAAGCAGTTACTCTGCAATCTTCTTTTCTGGGAAGATGTACGAGACTTCAGTCGTACTGATTCCCTGTCAGCTGATCGTAATCTCAGACTTATACATGGCTGGGATATTTTCAACAAATACCTTGCAGCTGACTCTGACTTTTCTATAGGTACTCTTACTTTATGAAGTTTGACATGGAAATAATTTCCATTGTCATATACCTCTAAGTAAAAGGAAATGACTGTTGAAGTCTGTGTAAACTTCTGATTTTATTAACAAGTTTGACTGAAATGACACCATCATTGCACCCTCTCAGTGGTTGGCCCCTCACTCTGGAACAGGCTTTTGTTGCCCCTCTGCTTGTTCTCCTGGTCCGCTTTGACTTTTTTATATACTCTCCTCAAGCTGTGCTTTTTAGCCGTGCTGTGGTCAGGAGCACTTCTGAATAGTAGCCTTGAAAGGTTCTATATGAATCTTTGTAATGAATTAATCAATTAATTGTGAAATTTCAAAATAGCATGCGTAATACATCTTGTGCTAGAGTAGATATTTACAATATGTATATGAATTCAATGGTCAAAAATCCTGCTGCAATTAGTACTATGTATATTTTATTTTATTTTTAAAAATTTAGGTTTGACAGAGGAGGAGCGTGATCGAATTCATGATGTTCTTCTGCCAACAAAGAACTTCATAGGCGTTCATACCTTTTCGATGATCCGAGATCGAAGTGCTGATTGCTTACAGGATGCTTGGATCTGCTACCTGAAACAAGACTTAAAGACATTTCTAGAGTGAGGATAGAGTCTGAAAATGGAATGAGCTGTCTATTAATTCTCACTCTTTTCATGTTATCAGATTTTAGATCGTGACCTGGAGTTTTCCTTATCACCTGATGAAATCATTGCAGTTTATTGCTTGAAGTAACTTGCATTTTTCTCTTCTCTTGTGTCATTCTCTTCTGCTGATTTTGGTGACCAGCTTTTTTCTACCACTCCATTTCTACTCTGCTCAAATCCTAAGCATGATCTGCCATTGCATGTATATGTGTAGATGCCAGACCCTTGGATCTAGGCCTCGAATTCAATTTGACCTAACCAGCCTATCCAGATTGTTTTGACTGATTACCTATGAATAAGCCGATTCCTGGTCGGTTGAAATCTTATTCTGAATTCTACAGGAAGCCAATGCAATTGACTTTCTTTGTGTTATCTTGATTATCTTATCATTATGATTACAGTTATGATTACTAGAAACGATGTAAACACAGATGTCTGTGATGAGTGCTCCTTCGTCATGCTTTCTGTTATTAAATTCGTGATGTCCTTTACTTCTTATCTGTCCTAATAAAAGTCAACAGCTGAGGAGTTTCTACAGCTCTGAGTGCATACTCTACAACTTTAGTATTGCCATATTATGTCATTCATTTCTTTGTGTATACATTGAACCTGGTAATTGTCATCATTATTAGAAAAATTTTTGCTTGTATAGAGACCCTGCTACTAATTTAAGTATTGATGTCTGACTCATAAATCTCTCTCTTTCTCTCAGTGGTAGTCATTTCATACATTGAAGACATGAACATGGTATGCCCAAGAGGCTAGAGCCCATGACATTTCTACATCTTGGCTCAATCAAGAAACTCACACCCAAAGAACACAGGCTGAGGAGAGTGATGTACAGAGATATTAGAGATTGATGTCAGGTCAGCATGCTCATTGTACGATTTCATAGGTCAGACAGGTCATTTGAAATCTTATTCTGAATTTTACAGGAAGCCAATGCAACTGACCAATCAGGTTTAAGGAGTTTGTACAGGAAGATGTATGTGGCTCTGTGCAAGCCAGAGAAGTTGAATGCATTGCAGCCTATTGACATGAAGTTGTGAGAAACCTGCAAACACCTCATTGGTGTTATTGAGCAGGTGAGAGCAGACAAGAGACCGAAAGCTATGCTCTGTGACATATCTTTGGTAAGAGCAAACATCATCTGACATTCTGTCATTATATGATGAAACAAGAGTTGCAAAGATTTTTTCATGAAGGTGAGATTACTGTCCAGAGACAGCACAATGGGTCTGACAGTTTTTGATAGAAGAAGTAAAGAACAGCACCAGCATGGTAAATGCAGGAATGAGAACAGAGACAGTGAGGGCATTAGTTAAAGTCAAAAGTGATTGTCTCTGATTCATCTGGGTTAATGGCAAACCCGTTGAAGCAGAATCATGTGAAAGCAAGACATACTTACCAGACTGATCAGCTTGTGACATAGCAATCAAAAGCTGAGTTTTGTTGACATTATGTTGCTCTATCTGGGCTCCAAAGGGATTTGATATATTGTTCAACTTGGTAAGATGAATATTGTAAAAGATAGGAGACACAGAAGAGATCCTTGTGGAAGACAAGCAGTGAGAGCAGTGAGAGTGAGATGAGTTGAGAGTGATAGATGGATCAGATGAGTCTATACAAACACAAAAAACAGTCTGAGCAAGTGCTGAGACTGATTGCAAACTTCAGAGGCAAGTTATGCAGTGACATCAATTTTAGTCTACAAATGAAGTTTTGTGACCAGTTTAAACATTGTAGTTGTACAAAGTGTGAAATTAGTGCTAGCAAAGTCACTGCCATGATAACTGCAGGCACGTGTCACTGTGTCAGTGGCTGAAAATTGGGATATGAGTTGACGGTGATTTCATTTCACAAATCAATACCTGTTCAGAGAATTTTTAAATGACTTCAGAGTTGGTGACTGTTGGGAGAAGCAGTGAAAGGAAGACGTGATGGGTGATCAGATCGTACATGAAGGCGAAGTGTAGTTGAAGTTAAATATGCTTAGAAAATTCCAAAAATCTCACCCAATATGTCATCCTTGGGGAGGTAACAAAACCCAGATAACAAATTGTATTCTCTTGCTGATTTTGAGTCTTCAACAAGGCTTTCGTGAATACAGCATTAATTGGGCATAGCCACTGATGACTGTTTTAGATGAATGCAAACTGCAGGGTTGTACCTTGAGATTTCATATATTACTGAGAAGAGCCGATCAGTCAAAATAGATTGCTAACTCCATCTAGATCTGACATGCTGTTTTGCAGATGTTTTGCATTTGATACTTTTTTATTGCAGCTACAGAACAAAAGGCCAGAATGAATTGTCATACACAATAGATGATATTGAGGTCACCTTAGATGACACCGGGCAATGGTTAACTGTCCGGCTCAAAGCACCGATTCCACTGAGGTTCAAAGATCAGTTTCACAGATTAGACTTGACTATCCACTTTGGATTGCTATTGTTGCTTACTTAGGAAGTTCTAGCATTATGTTGCATGATAAAATTAAATTCCTTAACAGATAGATGCCATCTTTCATCTGACCATATTATAATCTGATTCAGTTTCATATTGAAGTATAGAATTTAATTTGACATGTTAATTAATAACCTCTATCATGTCTACTATTCTATCATTCACTATTCTTCTAGACCAAGAAATTACCTTTTCATCGCATATCAATCAGCTTATCTAGAGTTGTAATTATTAACTTCATTAGTTGTGTACTGTTTCTCATTCTCTATCTCATGACACTGCTGCTGCCCTAGTCCCTTTCTTTATCCCCAGCAGACTTGACAATTGCTGCTCTGTCCAGGCTGGCCTGCCCGAGTGTCGATGTCCCATCTCGACTGGATTCTTCATTTGCTGCCTTCCTCATTGGGCGCATTTCTAAATACACTGCTGTCTTGACTGGTTTGGAAGTTCCTCCGAGTATTGTCATTATGAGACAATACTCAGAGTTCACTGAACAACTGCATGAAGGAATGACTAGATATCATGTAGCAGTGTTTGACTTATGCAGTGAAGAGAGTGATTTGGAATCGGAAGAGAAACGAATGGAGAGACTACGAAATCGACAGATGTGTTTGGAGCGGAGAATGATCATGGAGAAGGAAAGACGAAAGGCAATCAATGCCGCTCGAAAGCGACAACGTGAAATAAAAAATGCTCTGTGTCAGGTGACAAATGTGTAATCATTAATCTTATACCTTATTTGCAGCTTTCGTATTGACATGAAGAGAACTTGACAAAGACATGCATTGTCCAGGCTTACTTTATGTAAATCATCATCATTGCTTAATGTTATGACATTCATAATTATTACAGTGACACTTACGGAACAGAAATGAGTATGGTTCTTCCACTAAGATAATTTTGAAACAATTTTAAATTGCACTTATCACTTAATATTAGTCCATTTGAGCGGTCAACAATTAAATTCTTATATGTATAATGCCTATCATTATGGCTCTGCCACTTAAGTCTACCAGTCAATATTACAGGAAAAGTTCACTTAATGTTATTTTTCTTCTGTTATATTATTGATTTGCCAGTTCTTAATTGAAATATGCACTTTGTTTGTTATTGATTTATTTTTGTTGAAATGTGCACTTTATTTGTTATTGATTTATTTGGGTTGAAATGTGCACTTTATTTGTTCTTGATTTATTTGGGTTGAAGTGTGTACTTTATTTGTTATTGATTTATTTTTGTTGAAATGTGCACTTTATTTGTTATTGATTTATTTGGGTTGAAGTGTGTACTTTATTTGTTATTGATTTATTTGGGTTGAAGTGTGTACTTTATTTGTTATTGATTTATTTGGTTTGAAATGTGCACTTTATTTGTTATTGATTTATTTGGGTTGAAGTGTGTACTTTATTTGTTATTGATTTATTTGGGTTGAAATGTGTACTTTACTTGTTATTGATTTATTTGGGTTGAAATGTGTACTTTACTTGTTATTTATTTATTTGGGTTGAAATGTATACTTTATTTGTTATTGATTCATTTGGGTTGAAGTGTGTACTTTATTTGTTATTGATTTATTTAAATGAGCACTTAGTATGAGCCGGAGATGCATGTGTGTTGTGTGGAACAGGGAGCAAAAGATGATGATGAACAAAGTGGCAATGCAGCCGACTTAGCAAACACAATGGACAAGCCAACTTTCAAGAGCTGTCAAAATAACAAAAGGTAATATTTCATGCAGATTGCAGTCAGTCTTGGTTAAAATTAATGAATATACAAGAAATTGCAGTCATTAGAATACTAGACTTTCATTCACATTTTATCCAGTTTCAGATTACTTCACAGACCGTATGATCGACTTGCTAAACTTCTTAATCTGTTCAAATGGCTTACTATAGATTTGATGGACTTGTTACAGTTGGGAGATAAAACCTTTAAACTAGAATGGTTGGTTTTCTGCAGTTTATGAGGTTCTAAGATGTTGCGGTATCGTGGTTGAACTTCAGAATGATCTGATTATAATTTGCTTTCAGTTAAAGATGTGCAATTGATCACTGTTGTCTGTCTGTTCTTCGCAGGATTATGTCGGCCTTTAAGCGCCATTTGGCTGCTGCAGAGAATCCTGATCTTGTGAATGCAGTCAGTCTATTCGAAGACATCGAACTCTATCTCAATTTTGGAGATGGTGTAATCAACCGACCAAAAAAAGATATGCAGGCATCGCACATCAGCAAGTTCGTAGTTTCCATTCAGTTTATTGCACAAATTGTCCATTTGTTAGCATGTTGGAAAGTCAGGCCAATGGGTTGCCAGATACATGGGTAAACTAAGGAGGACACAGAAAACCGGAAAGAAGGACGCATTGAATGTTTCAATTCAGACTCTGAGGTCAGAGAATTTCCTAAGTAACCAAGAAATTAAGTCTGAAAGCTAAATGAATTCATTCAAGCTTTTATCGTAATGTTGCGCAGCGATCATTTGAACCTCTCCACAGCAAGTCCTCATTATTGATAACAAATGCACAGAACTTCTCACAAGAATCATTCTTCATATTGTGCTTTGTATAAATGATTCCTTTCAACATGTGTAAATTTATATTTCATAAGTTTTTTTTAAAATTTCCATTAGGTCTTATTTGCAGCCTGCTAGCAAGAAAAAGGTTCCGTTGACTCCAGTTCTTCTCACAAGACTTCGCAATGAGAAGGACCGACCAAAGACACCAACTCTAAAAGATATTCATAACTACCTTCTGCCCGTTATGGAATCTGGCTTCAATCACTTTGTTAATGTAGGTTGTCATCTAATGTTGTCTCTGTTTATTTGTTCGTTTTGTTGCTCAACTTAAATGCTGCGGGTATTTAACAATTACATATTAACCTGAATCTATTCATTTAAAAAAGAAATGTGTGTATGTAACTATGTATGCTCCACAAAAACTTTTGATCCACTCAACCAATTCCTCCAAAATTTTTACCTATTACTTCTTAGCACTAAAGCAAAAGCATAGGGGAGTTTGACATCCCAAAATCTTACCCCTTCCTATAATTTAAAGCGATCATTTTCAGAAAATACACCATCATTTTGTGTCGAGTTATGTGCAGGCCTTATGACCAGACTTAAATACAATTCAATAGTTTCAAAGGAGGTCAATTCATCCAGTAAAAGAAACTGGGTCATCTATTGGAGTTTGAATGCACCAATAGCTTGAACATATTACATGCCCAGTTTCCATCCCATGCGATATTTCATACGCAGACTATGCGTATTCCACCCATTATTGTATATCGTCACACTTTAGTCAATCAACTATCTGTGTCATCTTGCATCTATACCTACAAAGAATAAAACTATGTATGTTTATATGTTTTTGAGAGCAATCGGTCGAGTGGATCAAAAGTTTTTTTGTACTTCAGACGCTAAGAAAATATCTACCACGAAAACAACTACGTCATCAACCGTTTGTTCATTTAGGATGTGTTTTTGCCGTTATTTCTATATATTGTGGGCTGCTCTTTTACAGTTCAACTGTTACTATCATGTTACCCAATTTGAGTTCACCCGGGCAAAGGAGGCATTTACAATATGTGCAAATATCTGTCAAAAGTTGTCGGTCATTTGCACGTGATTGTGAATGCCTCCTTAAAAGGCAGGGTTGGGGTCATGGCAGAGTTGGGTGCAGGGCAGGAGTGGGACAGGGCAGGGTTTGGGACAGGGCAGGGTTTGGGACCGGGCAGGGCAACGATAGGGTCAATCGGGGCAAAGCCGAGTATTTCAGCTTGCTAATTTATAATGAGAGAGAGTGATTTCTAGCGGCTACCATAGCATTGCAGAATTCGCCACAACCTAAAGTCGTTACACTTATTGATCAAGTTGCTTCCATCATGTATTTAATTAAAAGCGATACAATCAAAATGGTTTAATCAAATGTACCATTGATTGTGTTATTGCTTAGATCATTAATCAGTTATTCTTGCTGAGCAATATTGAAAGGGAGGCCATCTGAGCAAGGTCAAGGTTGAATCACTCTAGAAAAGAGCTTCTGCATGTACATGTGCATTTAAATTTGCACAAGTTAGTAAAAGGTGCAGTTTTTGTGAGTTTTTAGGATGGATCATATAAATGTCATAATTCTGACAGAAGTTCATTAGGGACTGTATGGTGAGTTCAAAATTGTAGGGATGTGGTGGTAGAAGGTGGAGATGTGATAGGGTGGAAGAGAGTTGACTGAGCTGCATGGTTGGACTGTGAATAACAGACAATGGTAATAGAGGGGGAGTATTGGAGGTAAGTGATAGGACTTTGTATTCTCTTTCATCTGGTATTTTAAGCCAGTGAAGTGATTTGAGGACAAGCATGATTATGGTGGGATTTTGAGAGTTTCCTTAGCAGCACATGTGAAAGCATTCCTAATGGCTTGAAAGGCAGTTTATGGGTGTGTGTGTCTATATTAAGGAAAGTGAATTGCAGATGATGGCTGGTTTTAAAGTTTTTGTATCAAGTGCTGGTATGTTAAGGATGTCTCATGAAACCTTAGGTGACTTTAGTGACTAAAGAGTGTTTGAGAGGAAGAGATAAATTACCAATAGACAAGAAATGATTCTGGTAATGATTTTAGTAATGATAGGAACAAGGACATATACACAGTATATCAGTAAGAGGGTAGGTTGTTAGATCCCAGTTCACTGTGCTTGTTGGGAAGAGATTTGAAGAAATTGACTATTGCAGCCTAGGAGTGCGGATTGAAAGACATGTGCTTTATGGAAATGACAGAGGTGGAGAGGGTGGATGGTCATGAGTGAAGGAGGAAGGATCAGAAGGAAAGAAGTAATTGAAAGGGAAGACAGGGTAGATGGAGATTCTGCCTCTAAAAATCTTAACAAAGATGTTGTTTCTTGTATATTGCTGATCTTGCACTATTTCCATTTGTTATTACATGACCCCCTATAGTATACGTTTGGATGTCTTCATTCTTACATTTGATTTTTAATTATGATAGCTTCATGTTCAGCAAATGATGGAAGCGCAAACAGCCTCCACAACACGAACAAAATCGAGAGAAAACACAAATGGTTCCAACAAATCAACAAAGGTTCCAGGTCTGACAAAGGTCTGCTGCAGTTAGATTCCTTTCGGTTACGTGTTCTCATCAAATAATCATTTGCCTCAATGCACCGCAGTCTGTCTTTGCACTTTG
The DNA here is from genome assembly GCA_959347315.1 of Bimastos eiseni. Taxonomy (NCBI): domain Eukaryota; kingdom Metazoa; phylum Annelida; class Clitellata; order Crassiclitellata; family Lumbricidae; genus Bimastos; species Bimastos eiseni. The sequence goes on from OY365811.1 coordinate 22,013,377, forward strand.
CACTTTTCATTGCTTGTCCATGCACATCATTGATTACAGTTCTGCATACTTGCTTAGTAGCTTGTTTACTCTATGAGGCCTTGAATTCCTCCATGTTCATAATATTTCTGTGGGCATCTTACTGTTGACATTGCCGGTGTGCCGACAGTTAATCTCACGACACTTGATCACGCGACACTTAAACAACGACACTTAATCTTGATGACACTTAATCTCGTGACACTTAACCTCGAGGACACTTAATCTCATGACACTTAATCTCGTGACATATAATTGCATGACACATAAATGACGTCACGCGAAATTGGCTGATTTTTGACCCCCCCCTACCCCCCTTGTCACACTTCGTCACAAAAAGTCTGACCCCCCTCAAATATGACGTCACAATGCTCTGACCCCCCCCAGAAAAAACCACTTCATTTAATTTCAAATAAAACATAAAAATTAATAATTAACTTTTTTAAACATTGCTGAACTTAGCATAAAAAATCATTTTAAAATAATCGTAGACTCATCGTCTATTAATGTTAAAAAAATGCAATGTTCAGAATAATTTTTATTCTTTTATTTTCTTATAAAAAGAAGTAACCTATAGAATTAATAGTAGTAATTATGTATAGCAATATTGAAACTTTGCGGTAGAACGACTTATAGTTTTTTTCCACAGCAGGATCAAAAGTTCTGAAGTTCTGGTTGATTTTCTCGAGATTTAATGGCAAATTTTGAGATACGCCAGAATAGTTCTCGGGCAACGTAATAGTGACAGGAATTACAATACTTACGTTTTATAATATTATTAATTCGAAAATAATGCGTTTTTTAATATAGTAGCCTACATTGAACGACTGCATAAAAGAATAATTGCAATTTCCTCTTCCTGGCAGAGTAATAATAAACGTCAAAAGTGAACATAAATTTAGAACCAAAATTTTGTCAGAAATCCTATGCTATTGACATCTAGTGAATAAAAGAAAAAATTTATATTGCTTTATAAAATATTAAAGGACGTTTTTATAAATTTATCAGAAATTATTTTTTTAATGTGACGTCACATTACTCATACCCCCTCCCCCCTCGTCACACATCGTCACAAATGTCAGACCCCCCTCCCCCCTAAGTGCGTGACGTCATTTATGGACGGCCCCTTAATCGCACTTAATAGAACTTGGTTCAACTCAGCTTGATTCTCTTATGCTGTGTGACCCAATTGCTACTGAACTAGAAGATTGTATTCAAGGAGTTTAGCACTGAACGAAATGCACTATCATTTTAACTATAATGCGAGTTTCCATTGATAAAACCGTATTCTTATCATTAATACGGCTTCTACTTAAAGATGATTATTTGTCAGCGCATAAATTAATAGTGGTGCAAACCAGTTGTAGTTGAGATTAAGTGTCACGCGATTATATGTCGCAAGATTAAGTGTCGCGAGATTAAGTGTCCTCGAGGTCAAGTGTTGCGAGATTAAGTGTTGTTGAGATTAAGTGTCGTTGTTTGACTGTCGCATGATTAAGTGTCACGTGATTAAGTGTCATGTAACCGACATTGGCATCAGGATGGTGTTCGATAGTTTTGAAGATGTTATGTGGCTACCCTATGAATATGGATTCATGCATATCATTTCCAAATGAAGCCGACAAGATCTCCCTGATAACTTAAAAGGGGCAATAACACTTTACCGATGAGAGTATACTAAAAGTGAATGGGAAACTAGTACAGTTAGTTGTGGAAGCGTTATCTGGTGGTACTATTATCTGTGTGTATTTCTGGCCACAGCATTTGCTTTTCCTTGATCATCTTTGATGGATGACAGCGAATGCTGTGCTGTGTGATCCTACCCAATTGCTACTGAACAGTGTTGAGGTAGAAGTGTCAAATCAAATGAAAATGTGATCCCACTAAGGTTTAAAGAGAGCAAGTCACCCACTTAGAGTATGTTTTACCTGTGACATCTAGGGAGATCAATTTGTTCAAGCTCTCAATCTCTCACGTGGGTGTAAGCATACTGTCGGGTGCTGCCTAAGGTGTCCATTTCTGCAATGCGTTTCCAATTCATGTTCTATACTGAAATTGCCATATAATGCTGTCCTTCGGAATTTCCATGTTACAATGTTTAAATTTATAACGAGATCCTGTTATTGAAGTGAATTTGTGCTTCCTCTTATTGGCCAATCGATGTTAGAATTTGCTCTGTATCATGAGAGCTATTAGGAGGTTTGAGTGTACATGATGCCATTTAATTATCTAAAGCATTCATGTTAGAATTTATTGTTTTTCTTTATGTAAAAGTTAGTTTCTTTCTGTATGTTTTACTGAACTGATGCAGGATGTCTTTGAGGCAGCACTTATGCAAAGCATTCTCTCCAGATCGCTTGTCCTCCCTCCATCTGCACAAACCCCAAATTCTACTGGTTTTCCTTTTGATTCTCAAAAATCCATTGGTCCACATCTTTCGCAACGTGATGGAATGCTTACTTTCGGTGCACTAATGCGGAGAAGGCAGAAACCTTTCAAAGGGAAATTGCCTCCTCTTCATCATTTCATGGAATCATCCTTTCTAGAGGGAGAGTGGATGAAGGGCATGAAGTCTTTTGACTGGTATTCTGGGGCTTCACAGGTAAACATTTTGTCTGGCTACAATGGCTAATGGTGTGTCATATAGTGCTTGCTACTGATTAAGTGCAGATGCTTTGTTTGACGCCTTCTGCTTTCTCAAACACAGTTGAAATGAGTGCTTTGAAAGGCATTCCTCGTGATTATGAAGGATTCAGAAACTGTGCTGTACGGAATTAATTCATGTTGTTAACCTTGTCTAAATTGAATATTAATAGTTGCAATATCTCACAAATCATCAGTTAGTCTGATCTCACCAATCATTGCCATATAGATTCTGCTTGGATTTCCTGAAGCCACTCAGCTACTTTAGATTCTTCTGCTCATATCCGAACCTAGACTGATCAATTTATGTGCCATGCCTATCACATCTTCTACCCTCCTCCTTCTTTTTGTGACCTTTGATATTATGTTGGATTCCTGAGAAGTCTTGTTGTTTGTATTTATTTGAATGACTTTCCAATGCCTATCTTCCACCCTCTCATTAACAGCCTTTAGATTAGAGCATACCCTCCAGTTTGGTTTTGCATCCATTCCAGGTCATATCATTTGAGAATCGTAGGCAAATCACTCATGTGTAGGGTTGCCAGATAGTCTTGAGGAAATTATCGGACAACGGAACCCTGTCAGGAGGGATTGCTGCCACAGGGCCCGGCTCTATGGCAGGGCCCAGTATGCCTAAAACATTTTTCTAACTGAGGAAACCTGTGAGGCTTGAGTGATTTGATTTGCTACGTTTCTAATTTATGGAATTCTTTCATTTTCGTCTTTGATTACATTCTCCGCTTCATAACAAGCTATTTTTGGCTAAGCATGATATTTCACAGCTTAAATTTGTTATCTGTTGTGGCTGAAAATTGGGCTGCAGATCATGGATGAAAAATGCAATATGATCGATACTCCCAAGGGAAGAGCCACAGAGAACATGTAGACTGTAGAGATCCACGAAATCTACGTTTTCAGTTTTCGCTTTTTCCCGTGCATTATGTATTTCCAAACTAATTGTCATTTTAACAATAGTTAGTAATTATTTACCACAAATTACCGGACACCACCATGTCCGGTAACGTCTGAAATTTCTGACCGGACAGTTTGTCTAAATACCGGACTGTCCGGTTCAATAATGGACACCTGCCAACCCTACTCAGGTGGAACTGAGTAGGCGAGCGATGTGTGAGCAATTTCTTGAACTTTTTGTATGGTGTATTCTGTGTGTCATGTTCATATATAGTGTGCTGATCCACATAATCTTAATTCAGCTCAATTATCCATGGCACATCATAGTTCTAATAAGGTTTATCTTCATACCGTAATTAATAACAACTAACAGTGTTCCCAGACAGAAGTTTAAGCTATTGTAAAACCTGCAGTATATTTGCTGCAAGTTTTACAATGGGTAAGCTCACAATTCGCAATCTGACTGTTTCCTATCTGGACAAAATTAACATTGAATGAGGCGCATAACTTTCATTACAGATGCATTGCTCAGTCCATCTTTTTAACAGTATTTTACTTGGTCATATTTGCTGTCATTGCTGGTAACTTGTTTGAAATCATTTCAGAAACTAGTTTTGTTTTGAATGCACAAAAATTAATCAGCACAATGAGTCTATAATTATATGTTGCAATGGACAGTTTTTTAATTGAGCAGTTTTTCATTGGGGAGGTTTCATCAAGTGTTTATCAACAGGAGGTTGAAGGACATAACTTCTACATGATGATACTTGATGCTGAACATTGTTAATTTAGGTGGCCATCTTTCATCCTAACAACGTTGCCTTCTTGGAGTTGTTGACTCAAATCAAAAGGGCGACAATCAAAAGGGCGACTTTGAAGGGGCGACAATCAATAGGGCGCATGCTTAAAAGGGCGACGATCAAAAGATCGAGCAAACGAAAGGACGACAATCGAAAAGGTGACAAAGAGAATGCGGAAGGTGTGCTTGATCTCGTGAATTATTTCGAGGATACATGTATTGGAAGATCAGGACAATGAGGTGGGTGTAACAATCCGTTGTTCAACCTTGAACTGTGGAATGTACACCATTTGGCGCTACATAACCTTCCTAAAACAAAGAACTCAATGGAGGGTTGACACAGAGGGTTTAGTCAACTACTTGGAGCTTGTCATCCCACAATTTGCAGATTCATGGACGGTTTGAAGAAAGAACAAAGCATGAACGAATTGAAGCTCGAGCATTTCGTGTCTGGACAGCATGACTCTCACGGGAGGAAAACCTACAAGGGGTGGCTAAGCGTATTAAGGCTGTAGTTGATGATTATGCCAATCGAAGTCGCCCTTTTGATTGCTACCCTTTCGAAGTCACCCTTTTGATAGAATACTGACTCAAATTATTTCACAGTT